>VWZN01017001.1:182539-217381 GCA_013396955.1 Regulus satrapa | reverse complement strand
GGAGCAGGGATGGAGCAGGGATGGAGCAGGGATGGGGCAGGGATGGGGCAGGGATGGAGCAGGGATGGGGCAGGGATGGAGCAGAGATGGAGCAGGGATGGAGCAGGAACAGGAGCAGGGATGGAGCAGGGATGGAGCAGGGATGGAGCCCTCCCTTGTGGGAAGTTTTCCCTCTGCTCTGCCCAGTGCTTCAGCATAAGGAATCCGAGGAGCTGTAACTTCACTGAAATGAGTAAGGGAACTTTTTCTTATTCAGGCTTTTGCTTAGGAGATAAGTTGTGGCTCAAATTTGCTTTATTCCTGCTCTAAACCACAGGACAAACTGGAGGAATCGCTTTTTAATCCTCCCATTTGTGCAGGATTAATTTAGGGCTTCGACTCTTGCCGACACCTTTTGATTTGCTGCTTAGAAAGTCCAAGCGGAGCACTTCAGTTTGGATCACTCTGCCACGCAATCCAATGGCCCTGCTGTGTTCCAGAGGCTGCTCTGTGAATTCCTCACCCCTCGCTGCTCACTCCTGCTCTGACAGAGCAAGCCAGCCCGTCAGAGAGAGGCGTAAGGGAGGAACAGGGTGTGGGAAATGAAACTTTCAAGATACTTTTGCCCAGGAATCACCTCTGGGATTGCTGGATTTCCTGTCACCCTCTCTGGGGTTTCGGTCTGGCACTTTGGAAGTGGCTGTTAAGAGATATTAGAGAGTCCTGGAATGGTTTGGGCTGGAAAAGACCTTGGAAAACACCCAGAGCCACCCCTGCCATGGAGCTCCACTGTCCCAGGTGCTCCAGCCCCATTTCCAGCCTGGCCTTGGGCACTGCCAGGGATCCACAGCTGCTCCAGGCACCTGTGCCAGGGGTTGCCCACCCTCCCAGGGAACAACTTGTTCCAGGTATCCATCCTAAACCTCTCTTCTTTTAAAGTCTGAAACTAAATATCTGGAAAGATACACCAAAAGCCTGGAGTTTTGGCCTCCTTTCTTGCTGTGCCATCCCCAAGGTCGTGCTAAGCTTCGCCCCTGGAAAGAGTGGGTGAGTCACCCTGAGGGGAAAAGTGATGCTTGCTGGCTGTAAAATACAGGGCTGGATGAACCCAAAGAAACCAGCCACATTTACCTTTCCCCAAAGCAGTCTGTGACTGGGATGTGCTGGAGACAGCAGGAACAAAAAGGGGTGATGGCAGCGGAGCGGGAGAAACACCCGGGGAGGGCCAGGGGCCGTCCGAGCAGGGACAGCCCCGCACTCACGGAGATGTGCTCCAGACTGCAAACGTGGGGCGGATTCCCAAAGGCTGCAGTGCAATAAAACCAGACTGGGATGAAAGGGATGGAGGCCAGCTGAAAGGAGCCTGATATGGATCTGGAGAAATGAGCCTTCATTTATATCATTTACAGGGAGAAAAATCCCTTTCTGTGTCTGCGTGGTTACCGAACACGACTTTAGAGATTTCTCTGGCAGGGCTGTAATTCCCTTTCTTCCGCCCATTCTTTAGGATGTCCTAATCCTTGGGCTGCTGAATATTCCCTACAACTCCTTTTTCAAAGAAGTCAGAACATTTCTTTTGGGGCCTTTTTAATAAAGTGCTATTGGCATTTTGCAACTGCCTCTGTTTGCTAAGGTACGAAATGAAAGCGTTTCAGAAGTCCACAGTTACTGAGGCAAGCAGGAAAGTGAAATTTTATTTTAAATCCATTTGTAAAGCCTGCCTGTTTATCGTGGATCTCCAGCCCGTGTCCTGCTTTTCCCCATCCACAGTGCCCCTTTCATCCAGGGGTGCCAGGGCTCTGGATGATGCCGCATTCACGGACGCTTTTCCAGCAGACCCGACAGCTAATCCAGGGAATGACGTCCGTGGTGAGACACCTCAGATGAATGGAGAGAAAGGAAAGGAGGACGGGAAATCCCGTCAGGCCCAGGGCAGCCTCCCCCACCTGGCTTTCTCCAGGAGGCCCCGGGCAGGTCCTGGCGTTCCTGGTGAGCACCGGGATGTCAGGAAGGAGCAGAGGAAGCCTTGGCTTTACGCAGAGCCTGGGCACAGAGCACCCAGGGGCAGCCACAGCTGTGCCAGGGCCTGCCCACCCTCCCAGGGAACAATTCCTGCCCAGACTAACCTAAATCTCCCCCTGCTGTTCCAGCCCGTTCTCCCTTGTCCTGCCACTCCAGCTCCTGTTGGAGTGTCCCTGTCTGGCTTCCCTGCGGCCCCTGCAGGTCCTGGAAGGTGCTCCGAGGTCTCCACAGCCTTCTCAGTCCCAGCAGAGCTGCCTGGTGGGACCCTCAGCCCTACTCGAGGGCAGGAGCGCCTGGACATGGGGACACAGAGCGGGCACAGCACAGGAGCTCCGCTTCGCTGGGGGAAAGGGCAGCGCTGCCTTAAAGCTTGGATCCCAGCACCTGAAGGGAGGTGGGAATCCCGCTGGAATCCTGGTGACCCTGAGGCCCTGCTGGGCGGGATTCAGCTCCCGAGGGGGGCAGAGGCTCCCAGAGGGGGGCTGCAGCCCAGAGGCAGCACCTGCGGGTTTGAGTCCCTGTGCAGAGCTCGGGGGAGCTCCTGAGCCCAGCCAGCCCCCGGCCCCTCTGTCCCCCCTGCTCCATCGGGCACTGGAGCTCCTGGAAAGCCGAGCCACAGACATCCGAGGTGCCTGGGGTGTCTCGGAGTGGCAGCTCCTGGTGCTCCCCAGCGTCTGCAGCGTGAGAGCATCTTCAGAGGGAGCAGAAGGAATTTGGGATGTCAGCCCATAAATCTCCTGTCTCTTTTCTGTCTTCAGCTGAACACAGGGAATCAGTTTCTGATAACATCTCCAAATTGCTGGGAGCAATTTTGCAGCTTGTGGTAATTGCAATCTTCTGTTGAATGCCTCTGAGCTCTTAATAACTTTGTAATTAAAGTGCAATTAACAAATTATCTTGTATATGTCAAATGGAATGCTAATGTTGTTGTTAATGAGGAGATAATTAGCTGGTGTCATGGAGAGACTCGTGGGGCATCTGTGAGCTCCAGAACCCCTTTGGCTCCTGTAGGAGGTTAATGGAGTTTGCGGGGAGTGAATGAATGAGGGAATTGTCCTCGGATGACACGCGGCGGAGCAGTCAGAGGATCCAGGTGAGAGATCCAGGTGAGTGATCCCGCAGCCAGGGAGCAGCGCTGCCAGCAGACCCTTCCTGGGCAGCTGCCAGCCCTTCCACGGAGCTTTCTACAGCACGGCTGGAACACTCCCTAAAATACACAGCCGGGCTTTGGGCAGGGCTTAGCAGGTGATGAAACCACTCAGCACCGTCCAGGCCCGGAGGCAACTTTCCCACCCCTAAAAACCCTTCGGCTTCTGAGTCTTGTGCTCCAGTGTCCCTGCCCGAAGCCCAGGACAGCTCTGCCCACCCCGTCCCTGCTGGGCACAGGTTCCCTCTCCAGATGCTGCCACAATTTGTGTCTGTGCTGTGGTGGTCTGGCAAAAATGTTCACATTTGTTGAAAGGGGCTCCAGGAGCCAGTCCCAAATGGAAATGGGGTTTGGGCTGCTCCCTCCCACCCTGGGACAGCACACGCCAGCTTTGGCAGGAGAGGCTCTGAAGTGGGGAGTCAGAGAAAGGGCAGGAACGCTCCTCAGTCACCTCCAAGGGGTTTTTCCTGCAGGGCAGGGGGGTTGGGGTGTGGGGAACCTAGGGAGCTGTGGGGCAGTACCTGGGGGAGACAGGCGAGCCCAGTGGGCAGTGGGGCAGCACCAGAAGTTGCCCACAGAGCCCACATGGCTCAGCTTTGCTCTTGCTCATCCCACCAGGAGCGTCTCCCTTCATCCACATCCCCCAGACACTCCTTGCCCGTGCTGAAACCCGCCCTGGACAGGGCCAAACTGCTTTCCCGTTCCTCTGCAGGTCAGAATCCCCTTGCCCACGGCGAAAGGGATGAGTCCTGGCTGAGAAAGCCCCACTGCTGCTGCGGGCAGAGGCTGCAGGAGGGAAGGGATGCTGCTCTCACAGCGTGCTCCTAGCAGGGGGACGTCCAGACCCCTTTACATCACTTCTGAGCGTAAAACCGGGCCTGAAGTCACACGTCAGCCAGGCAAATAAACCATCAGCGAGAAGAAAGGAGCTGCTTGTGGCCTGAAGCCTCGGTTCAGTCTCAGCGACTTTAAATTAATGATGTGCCCCATGCTTTCCTGAATAGCCGTGTTTTCCTGTCTTAGGTCAGCCACAATATCCTACAGATAAACATTTCCCCCTCCCTGGATCTACAAAGAGAGGTGGCTTTGGCCCCCGTGTTTCCCCACAGACTCAGAGCTATAAATTGGACATTTCTGCTGCACGCATTCCCCCCAGGACCTGTGAGACTGCACACATCAGCTAAGCCATATTTTACTGGGGTTTCCTTTAATGACTTCAGAAGTGCTTATTCTTTCCCTCAACCAGCACTGCACGAATAACGCAATTCTACAATTAATCCTGAATTACTCACACGCTGCACTCCATTTTCCTTTGCATTCAGGACAAGTTTTAAAAAGTTATTGCTTTCCCCCTCCTTTCTTGTTTTTTAAAGACTTCTTTAATCAGACCAAATGGGGCTTAAAAGTACTGGAAATGTCTGGTTTTCTTTCATACTCAGCCTGTTCAAAATCAAGCTAATTGCAAGGGACAAGGAAAGTGCTTTGCATCCATGGGCTGAGAGAAGGGACACGAGGCACAGGGGGGTCCTTCACACATTTCTGATGCACACCTGGGGACAGGAATCTTTGAGCAGTAATATCGGGTCCCCGGGTGGGTGGGACAGAGGGGCTTTATCCCCACGTCAGACCTGTGTTTCGTGGCTGATCTCTACGGAAGCGCTCGGTTCAGGGTGGGTTTAAAATGCCTCGGAAGCCGAGTTGATGCCTGAGGCAGCAGCCCCAGCTCTGGTCAGTGGCGAGGTGCCCAAAGCAGCCGGGTCCCCTCTGTGCACAAGGGCAGACGGGGCAGCCCAAAGCCGGAGCTCCCCGTTCCCAGCTGTTCCTGGGGGATCGCCCCTCTCCCATTCCGGATCAAACCTCGGATCTGCTGCTTGCCAGGAGAGCAGGGCAGCACCTGAACGCTGCTGGCCGTGGCAGCTGCCTGGCTCCGGGCAGACAGCGGCCCCTCTTCACCAGGGCTGTGAGTGGAAGCACCTGGCGGGGTGGGGAGCAGCTGCAGGTCGTGACTGGGGCAATCACCCCTGCCCGTCCCTGGGCACCCTGGGGAGGAGATCCTGCCTCAGGGAGCCCTGGAGAGGGTGGTGGTGTGCCCGACCACAGGGAGACAGGAGTTGGTGAAGCCTGCTGAGAGGAGAGATGGGATCCTTGTTTCCTGCTGAGCAAGGTAAGTCCTTTGGTTTCTTTTCGTATTTTTATGAGAATTGGAAGGATTCGCTTTCAGCATCAGGTGCTTGGTGTGTGGCTCTGAGTCCGCCTGGCTGGGGCTGGTTACGAAACAGATTTGGAGGTCACTGTTAAATTTGCCACGTAAGAAGAGTAGGTGTGGCAACAAAAAGCTGACGGACTGAAAAAATCCCAGTGCTTTATTTTGAAGGGGCTGGAAAATGAACAGTGTTGCTTTCGTTTCGTTTGAATTGATGAGATGCTGGGGTGGCACCGATGTCAGGACTGTCCCCTGGGTGCCTCCAGGAGCTGTGCAGTGGTGCGGGTGTCCCAGCACAGCAGGTGAGGGGCACAGGGCTGTCCCTGGGTGCCTCCAGGAGCTGTGCAGTGGTGCGGGTGTCCCAGCACAGCAGGTGAGGGGCACAGGGCTGTCCCTGGGTGCCTCCAGGAGCTGTGCAGTGGTGTGGGTGTCCCAGCACAGCAGGTGAGTGGCACAGGGCTGTCCCTGGGTGCCTCCAGGAGCTGTGCAGTGGTGCGGGTGTCCCAGCACAGCAGGGTGAGGGGCACAGGGCTGTCCCCAACCCTCGGGGCAGCTGGCACAGCTGTGTCTCCTGCCGGGCTTTGCTGAGCCCAGCTCGCCTCTGCCCTGCCCGTGCTGGGGCAGCAAGTGGAGCCTTTGGGGGGCTCGGAGGGCTGAGCTCCTCTGGGTTTCTTGTTTAGTCTGGGCTGTTAGACTGAGTGGCGACTTCAGGGGCTGCTGAGAGATTTACTGGAGCTGGCCGTGGGTATTTACGGCCCCGTGAGCTGCAGGCCTGGCTGCTGAGCCCTGTGCGGGCTCCTGACTTACCTGCAGTGCTCCCTGCAGTGGCTGGCGGGAGCCTCAGGCTCAGCACCTCTTCACAGCTAATCTCTCTGTCTCCCTTGGGGAGCTGCTGAGGCTGGGAGAAGCTTTCTGTGTGTCCTTGCCACGGCCCCTGGAGACTTGGAGAGGTCCCGCTCATGAAGCAATGAGTACTAGACTAGCCCTGTGGAAAAGCCACCGTGTCCCTCCCCCCAGTGCCACCAACCCCTTCCTTTAACCCCAGCGCTGTTGGCTGGAATGCCTGGAGAGGGATAAATTTGTACCTTGACAAGAATAACACTCGGCATCCGCCGCTCGCCCTGAACTGCAGCCAGACTGCCCAGGGAGCACTAGATGGACCACTAATTATTCCTGCCTCGGCTTAAAATAAAGTTTTCTCTTTCCATAAACGTCTCAGCAGTGTAAACATCTCCCCTCCCGAGGGAATGAAGCTTTCTTTATCTTTACTTTTCTTCTCACCCAGTCCCTTCTCCGCAGCGTTTCGGGTTTCGTGTCGTGTTCTGCACAGCCTTTGTTGTTGCCTGCTCTTCCTCCGGGCAGCCCCCGGTTTGTTTGTGGGGCATCTCCTGCACATCACACACCCACAGAGCTGTTCCCTGCTCTGCAGAGGGCCTTGGGGAGCCCCAGGAGGGGCTGCTGGGGTTTTTCGGCTTCCCTGGAAAGGGAAATCTTGGCTGAATTCAGTCCTCGTGTTTCCCTCTGTGTGGACAAACTTTGGGCTGGGAATGACGACAGTGAGCAGAAAATAGAGGCAAAATCAGTTCCTTCATAGCAGCTGAGCGTTCCTTGGTTTGTGAAGGAACCAGCCCAGGTCTTGGCAAACGTGTTCAGCTGAGCCTTAATTTTAGCTCAGTCCAGCAAGGTCCTGTCAGCCTTCGGATTTGGGGGAGTATCCTGGGGGAAGCTGTGACCTTCCCTGCTGTGTGCCGGGCTCCTTGAGTGCCTGCCCGGGCTCACCCGTGGCACACTCCGTGCGGCTGGAGTCCTGTGCCAGGATTAAACGGCAGTCACAGTTCAGGGCAAGGAACTCTTCAGACATCACCCAGGCTGCTTGGAGCCATGCAACACGGTCCCTTTGTGCCTGTCTGAGTTCGTGGGGCAGACAGCCGGGGCGGGCTCTCTCCTTGTCCCCCTGCGTATCAGATTTTGGCTCTGGGCAGGTTTTTAGGATGCCCTTTGTCCTTTAGCAAAGCCAGTCCCAAACCCCTCAAGCCCGTTCAGAGCACATCTCTCCTGAACTCGCCTCTCCCCATCCCCCTTTCCCTCCCCTGCTCCAGTTTTCCCTACCCGAGTTCATCAGTTTAAATCGCATCTTGGTGTAAATTGATTTCATTGCAGCTTCTGCTTCCACCTCTGCCTTGCCTTTAAATTGTATCTTGTCTTGAATCAATCTTATCCCAGCCCTCAGCTGCTGTGCTTTATTCTTCCACTTCAATTGCAGCTGGTTTTAAAGGGCCCAGCTCAGAGAGATGCTTTTCTCTCTCAGCCTCTGCTGCCTTCTTGTTTCATTTCAGTCACCTCTAATGTAAGGCAGGGACATCTTCCCCTCCCATATTCCCTGTTTGAGCCAGTTAATATTTCCTTTCACAGCTCATCTGGTTTTAAACCATTTGGATTTTCTTTTCTTTTCAGTCTGCATCATATTATAAATTATTTTTTTTTACTTTCAGGCCTCTTCCCAACCTTCCCTCTTCTTCCTCTGTGTTTCAGCCCACCACTGGGGTGATCTGAGAAGTTATTCCCTGATTCCAGTGTTGGTTGTTTGTTAAATGCCTGGAACCTTATGGTGGAGAGTTCTGATTAAGAAACTTTTTTTTTTTTTTTCCCCTGAAAACTGAGTGGGATTTAGGCTTTTGGCTTTTTTCCCTCCTTGTTTTTTCCCCTCTGTTGTAAATGATGACTGGAAGTAGAACACTAATAAGCAAAACAAGCATTTGCCTGAAACGTTTTCTGACCTAGTTTTCAGTAAATTTGGGCCAATGTTTTTTCTCATTTTTGACTGTCAAAACAGAAAACAAATCTGTTGTGATAGGTCATGCCTTTTAATTCCAAAGGCTGCATGTGCTCCTGTGAGGTCTAAGCAGCAGTGCTGTCCAGAGGGACACGTGCAAGAGAGCTCTGCAGGTGAATGGCACAGGAAAATGTGGAAAACCAAGCTTTCATTATCATTAGATTGCAACTAAGTGGGGATTTTCTTCGTAAGTCTTGTCTTTCAGCTGCTTTTTTAGCAGGAGCAATATTGCTTCTTTTAGCTTTGGTGCTGCCAGATACAAATATGGATGATATTCCAGATCCTCAGGGGTCTGTGGAGGTATCCTGGGCTTTATGACTGCCAGGAAAACTGGGACAGCTCTCTCAATGCAAGTCTGGGAAGGAGAGTCCCAGGGTGCAGGAGAAGGAAGGGCCAAAGGGAGCTCCTGCAGCTTTGAGCCCCAGGCAGCTCTGGGACAACGCGTGGCTGCCTCGGCACCTCGTGTCAAGCCCGGGATGTCTCCTGAAGAATTCCCATTTTCCTCCGTGTGCTGGCTGAGGCTGCCAGGCCCTGTGAACCCCACGGGCTGCCAGGTCTCTGCTCCTCTGCTCTCCCCGTTGGACGGCGGGAGGTGCCGCCCTGTGCTAGTGAGCGGAACGGGGGCAGGTTTTGGCACAGACAATTAGAGTGGCCTGTGGCAGATCAGCAGGAAGTATTCCCAGCCCCAGAGGTGCCCTAATTGGATCTTCACTGAGTCCTGACAGCCCAAGGGATCCGGACGTGGTAATCACTGTAATGCTGTACAGAGGGTCCCTTCCTAAAACACAGAATTATTTAATAGAGAAATAACGCCAATCAGGCATCTGGCAGAGGAGTTTGGGCCTACTTATCTCTGCCTAAAATCAATGTATGCATGATGATGCTGATGGATTCAGAAAGCAGAAAGGCCTAATGGCAAATGCCTTTAATTTCTGCTGATGAAATGCCAGCCTGGTGATTAAACTGAGCAGGCAGGTGCACGGCACTGCACACACTGCTGCCCTCACTGCACTGCACTGCTGCCCTTTGCAGCCCCTGAGGGCTGGCCCAGTTTCAGCTTTCGGACACATCGAGTGGTAAATGTTGTTCGTGCCCAGCAGTGCCTGCAGAAGGAAGGAAGCTCTTGGCTTCCAGCCTTGGTCACGGGTGCAGGAGCAGTGGCCCTGGCTGTGGCCCTGGCTGTTGAAGGTGGGATTGGCTGATTCCTGGCCTCGGAGTTCACCTGCCCCAGGAACTCCCTCCAAATATGATTTCCTTGTCCTCCTGGCTGCTGCATTTTTTCCAGAGTGAGAGCAGATCACATAGTGTTGTGCCAGGCAGGGAGGGATGATGAGTGGGACACGAGGCTGGAGCAGCAACTGCTTTCCCTTTTTCTTGGAGCGCCTGCTGGGGCACAGAGGAATCCCTCGGTCTGGTGGTGCAGCGAGATCTGTGTGCTGGAATAAACCATGGGCAGAAAAGCCAAGGCGAAGGGGTGGCGTGGCTTTATCCGGCTTTCCGTGCGTCTCTGAGACCCAGCTGGGTTTTCCTTCAGCCTCGCAGATGCAGCTGTGGGAGCACCACGGCTCCTTTGTACGGTGGTGAAATAGGGATAATGATAAACACTATCTCTGCTGAAATTCTTAGAAACCCTACCAATGGCTGCATCGGGGCCGAGACGTTCCTGGAATGCCTCCCTGGGTAGCTCCGTGCGCCTCAGGGTGCTGCACTCAGGGCAGTAATTACTGTGTGAGACTAAAACCCGCAGAAAGGACCGACGGGATATTGTGCTGGGAATTCGTGTTTCCAGCATTGGAATGGGCCATTAAAACGGGCCAGTTTTCCGTGGCTGTTCGGCTTTCCCGGGGCGCGAGGCAGAGGGTGGCTCGGCGCTGATATGAGGGATTGTCTCCCTCGTTCAGGGCAGGGCCTGGGTCTGCAGAGGGGTTTTGGCTGCGAGATGCCCGTTCCTGCAGTAATCCTGCTAGAGCAGGAGCCCGTGGGAGCGCGGTGTGGAGAACGGGATTGTGCACGGCGCAGGGTTTCACGGCGCCTGCCCCACAGATAAACGGCTGAGCTGCGGCCCCTCGCTGCAGGCCGCTCCTGATTTCTAATCGGGCGTCCTAGAGGACAAATAAAAGCCGGGTAGGAGCAATGGGAATGACTCGAGGGAGAACCCAGGCTGGATAATCAGCTTCCAAATGCCACCAGCCAAGCCAAACCCGCTGACGCCTTCAGTGACTTCAGGGCTGAATAGCTTTGTCCTGCTGGCTCCTGTCACACAAATAATCGCCCATGAGCCGTCCAGAGCTGCGTGGATCCGGGCTGCTGGGCTGTGCAAGTATTGATGAATGAGGAGTGATGGCTCCCTGATCCCGAGCAGCCACTCCAGAAGTTCCAGATCAGTTTGAAATTCCCCCCGTTGCTGTTAGGGCTGGGTGGGAGATGGGTTTCCCCCCAACACACAAGGATTTCCAGGAGCTTGAAAGTCTTAAATTCCAAATGGCCACATACAATTCAGACCTTAAAACATGAAAAATAGCTCAATTTAAATGAGGTTTGGTTTTGTTTGGTTTTGTTGTAGAAATGCCAGAGATGTCTGAGCTGACATTGAGTTGAGTGAAATACCTGCAATTTGAAAATTCAACACTGTCTGCTTGTTGCAACTTCCCCAGTTTAGTAAAATTTGCCCTTTGAATGAGTGAGCATTTTGGGGATGAGAAAAATGTTCAGTCCAGGTCACCAGAAAGTGTTTGATCAGCTCTGGGCAGCTCTGTTGGAGAGAGAGAGAGATGTCCCAGCTCCCTCTGTCCTGGCAAACAGGCAGAGCTCCTGCAAGTAAAGGTCCCTGTAAAAGGCAGAGACTGTTTTGCTCTTGAAGGGGTGATTGGAACTGACCTGCCCTGGGAACAGCCTCGGGCCAGTGCACACAGCTGGAAAATCCCACGTGCTGGCAGGATTGTACCTGGACACGTGGCTTCTTCTGGAGCACAGCGGGTTGTCCTTTGGTCCTGGGATAAATCCTCACCTTCTCCTGCTGGGAATCCAGAGTAGAATCCAGAAGTCCTCTGGAAGCCTCAACTCCATCAGTAGGGAGTGCCCAGCCTGAGGAAGTGTCAGACTGAGGCCCACAACCACCTCATCTCTCATTCCACATCCCTCTGCCCCAGGGTGGATGCAGGACAAAAGACCTTTCTTCAACATCTGGGAGAAATTAGAGAAAAATCCCTGCCTTTCCCCGTGTCAGTAACTGCAGTGGGGAAAAGGGACAGTAAAAAATGGAGCACGGGAAGGTTGATCACAGGCCCAGACTTTGCCCTCCAGCAAATGCAGACCAGATAGTGCTAAATGAAGCTATTTCATAATACAGAGTAATGTATTCGGTCCAAGTCATGGTATTCCTGCTTTTCAGGCAGCTGTTTCTCTTGCAATTATTTTTCCATGCCAATGACTTCTTGGTCCGTGGGGTTCAGCCTCCTCTCCCGTGCACGTGCCAAACTTGCATTAACTCTGGGAAGTTGTGCCTGTGCATGGAGAGGAGAACAGATCCCCTTTCTATTTTCAGGAAGGGTTTGTGTGTGATTTATGAGCCTGGCGAAGGAGCATGGAATATTGGAGTGCCAAATTAAGGCATGCCCAGCAATCAAAAGGACAAGGCGAAATCCAGGAGGCTTCAGAATTAATTACTGGAACAACAGAGCCTCCGTGAAGTGACGGGAGCCCATGGCAGCTGATCCAGCCAGCTTCAGGTGCAGAGGTGTATGTGTTCATGGCTCAGGGTTTTCATCTCTGTGCTGACAGGGCGATAATTCAATCCTATAAAGCAGCAAATTATCACTGCCTGCTTAGCATTAATTTCCCTCCCCAGTGGACACCATAAAAAAGTGAATGCTTTCTGCTCAAGGCCTCGATGCAAGGATTTCCCATGGCAGCCATGAGTTACAGCTCTATCTCTGAAGGCATCCTGTAAATAACACATCAGGATCTTAATCCATTAAATAAATCCAACCCTTACCCAGCCCGTGGCACCCAGGATCCTCAAGTCTCCTAACAGGGGCTGTCTGTGCCTTTTCTCTCTTTGAGGTGTACGTGGAGCTCGTGGCACAGGTGGATTTGTCCACACCTCCTCACCTAGAGACAGCAAACTGTGTCTGTGCAGGCGCCTGGAGCCCTCCCGGGCTGTAGGGAGTGGGCCAGACCAGATACCTTCTGTCCCTCCAGAAGAGCCCTACCTCCACAGCTCTGCTAGCAGTTCCCGATGCTGCCTGGCTGCCGAAGGGCTGTCAGTGAAGCCACAGATCCACCTGGAGGTGTTCCAGCTCAGCTTTACGTTGGAAGAGACCTTTAACCCCATCTCATCCCACCCCCTGCCGTGGGCAGGGACACCTTCCCTAGACCAGCTTGCCCCAAACCTCATCCAGCCTGCTTTGCACGCTTCCAGGGAGCCCACAGGAGCCCTTCCTGTTCTCTTACACTCCTGGCTCAGTTCTAACTGGGCCTTAGCTCTCCCACCCTCATCCCCACCTTTCCCTGCATTCTTCCCAGGCTGTCTGTCCTCACTGCCACCCTCTGAAAACTTTTTTTCCTCCTTTGCTCAGCAGCTCCTTATCCATCCGTGGAGCTCTCCTGGCATTTTTGCCGCGCCTTGTCAGGATGCATCACTCCCGTTTGGAGGAGGTGATCCCTGAATATCAGCCAGCACCCCTGGGCCCCTCTGCCCTCCCGTGGCAGATGTGCAGGCTCCTGAGGAGGCCAGAGTCTGCTCTCCTCCATGCAGGGAGGTGAGGCTCCTTTTGAGCAGAGCGAGAGCTGTCCCAAGGATTGCTGTGCCCGTCCCTCCTTCTGCCCTTGGGAGCCCTGCACCCCAACCTCTGCGCTGCACACGGGGGGGTTTGTGCAGGTTGGTTCCCCAGCCCATAATTCACATTTTGTGCCTGTCCCTCCTTCTGTCCTTGGGAGCCCTGCACCCCAACCTCTGCGCTGCACACGGGGGGGTTTGTGCAGGTTGGTTCCCCAGCCCATAATTCACATTTTGTGCCTGTCCCTCCTTCTGTCCTTGGGAGCCCTGCACCCCAACCTCTGCGCTGCACACGGGGGGGTTTGTGCAGGTTGGTTCCCCAGCCCATAATTCACATTTGTCCAGAGCTGTGACAAGCCCTTCCCCGGTGTGCTGGGGCAGCTCTCCTGGCTCTCCCCTGTGCCTGGCTCTGGCTCAGTCCTGACTCCAGCTGCTCAGGTTTGTGGCGATGCCTTCAGCTGGAAACTGGGGAATTTGGGAAGTTCTGTGCCCTGCTCCGAGGCCGCTCAAGGTTTTTTTATGTGCCCTTGAGAGAGAAGCACTCCAGAACCATGGGAATTTTCATTCTTCAGCTGCATAGGAACACTGTGAGGTGGCAACGAGCTTGTGTGCACATGAGAGGGCTTGGAAAAATTTAATTTTCTAAGAAAATGCTGAGCTGCTGTGAATATAATAATTAATCCTGGAAGATCTGCTGGAGCCCTGTGGTGTGTTTGTTTCTGCTCTAATTCATGCCGAAGGGGGGAAATTTTGCAAGGATTGTTTTCATTTCTAGCTGGATAATGTCCCCCAGTTCTCTTTTCCTTTCTGATTAACATAAAAGGGGCTAAAGAAAATTAGCTTGTGCTGGACTAATTTGGTGGATGTTTCACCACAGAGCATCTTTTGATTGCTGAGTCCTACCCTGCTGTATGACTCTGACAGGGAGTGTGGCAGGGTTTCCTGATTTACTGCTATTTTGGGCATTGTCGATTTGATAGGACTTGCAGTTTTATTTTATTGTTTTAATCTTTTTGAAAGGCTGGGATAGGGGCAGAAGGGATGGGAAGGAAAGAAAAGACCTCAGTCAGAAAGAGGCTTTGTATTCCTGGGTTTCCTGGTCCAGATTCAAGTGAATCCATTACGCTGGGTCCGTACAAATGACACGCCAGGTCCCTTTGTCCCCTCTCTCCTTTCCGTGGGGTGCACCCCAGCCCTGATAAACTTCATAATTAGCTGCCCTAATAAAGCACTTAACCTGCAGAGGTGGTTTTGCTAATTGCAGCAGGAAGTTTTGGCAGGGCGCTTTTGCTGCCGCTGTGCCCAGCGCTCCCTGCGGACCCTGGGAACTGATACCCACCGAGCCGGGGCTTTGCTTGGTCCCAGCAATTCAGAAGGAAAACAATTCTCCACTTTCTCATTAGAAGATGAAAGAGAAGAGCCTTTCCCCCCCCCCCCCCCCCCCACCGCCCCTTCCTCTCCTTTTCCTTTACNTTCCCTTAAACACTGGGTGATAATTCTGCGCTGAAGAAGCCGCTCATCGTTTGTGGCCCCTGATTAGAAAAGACAATAGGATTAGTTCAAGCCGAGCTGAGAGGCCTTGGTGACTCCTTTGCTGGCTAAATTGTGGTCGAGGGGGGATAATGGGAGATTGATTAGGGTTAATAGACTTATTTTTCCAGGTCACCCGCACAGCACTCTGGGTTGCAGGGCTCCAACACATATTATTGCCAGCCATAAATCAAGGGGCTTGGAGGGACTTCAGGGCTCCCTCCCTCCCGCTGCATTGTTGGGGAACAATTGCCTTTTGTGCCCCTGGTGCCAGCGCTACCCCTGCTCTGGCAGGGCCTGTCCTGGGGGCTCTGCACGCCCTGCCCGTGGGCAGAGCCCTCGCAGGGCTGCGGAGAGCAGCCCCAGCCTGGCTGGGCAGAGGCTCCCACGGGCCCTGCCCCAAAGGCTCGCTCTGGACAGATGGGGACGGTGGGTAGGGGAGAGGGGCTGAGCTTTGTAAAGCCTGTTGTGTGAGTCTTCTGCTCGGGGTTGAATGGGAGAACGTTGGAAGCAGCTCTGTGGGACTCCCAGGTTTGTTTTCTCTCGTTTCCAAGTGTTGCAGCAGCTGGAACCAGCGGCGGGGCTGTCGAGCCCTGTGAGTCCCCCAGGGAAGGACTGGCCGGGCACTGAACCCCACAGGGTTTGGGGCTGGTGCCCCATCTGGATAAAGCCAAAGGAATGCGTTCTGACAGGTGGGGAAGGCCCGTTCTGTGACGGGCACAGCAGGGAGAGGCTCTGCTCCGTCTCGGGCCGGGTCAAAGCTCTGCTGCTCTGCTGCAGCCCTGTGCTCGTCACAAAATGTTGACTCCCCCGGTTTTCTATCGCTGTCCCTTATGCCAGCTGGGAGATCTCGTGCTCTGCAGCGGGCGTGAGGACATTATATGGCTGCACTGCAATGCATTTGACAGCAATGCAGCCCCTGACAGCACGGCCACGGTGTTACAAGTGGTTGCTGCCCTAAGCCCGGCCATTAAGTGCCAGACCCTACAGCTAGGGGAGATTTTTTTCCACTGGAAAAAATACCTAAAGCAAAGGGCTTCAGGGCAGGTCACAGAACCGTGGAAGGGCTTGGGCAGGGAGGGACCTGAAAGATGGGCTGGTTCCAGCTCCCACCATCCCAGGCTGCTCGGAGGGATGAGTGCAAAGCAATTCAAATTCCCCTCCTAAACAGAAGCACAGTCTGCAGCACTTCAATATTGCTCATCTTGCCCAAGGGATTTGCTGTGTCCCGCTCTGCAGCATCACCCACAACTGTCCTGGGAGCCCCCAAGTGCCCAGCAGAAACCACTCCGAGGTTTGGATACGTTTACACCACTGGAAGGGGACAATTCAACGCAGGGAATGGAACGGAATCTCAGTGCTGGCGTTGCACCGTGCTGTGGGAAATGCCAGGGTGATCCACGGGAGGAGTGAGTTCGGTGCTGGAGGTACCCAGGGTCACTGCACTGGCCCAGGCTGGCACTCGGAGCTTGCCTGGAAGGCTCAGGCCCAGTTTGCCCTGCTCAGTGACGGGTGGGGTCAGTGGGAGCAGCTCTGTGGAATTCCCTCCCCTCTCTCATCCCGGGGCTTTAACTGCTCCCAGCTCCCGCTCAGGTCTGGAGCAACCTCCCAAGGTACCCCCTCCTGGTGCGACTCTCGTGTCCCAAAGTGTCCTTGCAGACAGCATTTCCTTCCCGTGGATGTTTGATTCCAGTGCTGCTGGAATACGTTTGTATTTCTTTATGCAAATTGAGAACTGCAAATGATTTCTGGCAGCCTCGCCCCGGCTCACAGCAGTACAGCCCCAGCAGAACATTCGTGGAGTCGATGACTGCTTTATAATAACAACAAAATGCAGGCAGATCAAGCATGTGTATCTCTTGTTATGTCTTCAGTGAGAAAGGAGAGGTGTTTTTACACGGAGATAATTACTGCAGATATCCACCTCGGTGTACATTGCAAACGGTGATAAGATAGTGTTACCTAAAAGGGGCTGGCTGGCTTTTTCTTCCCTAGGTATATCTGGGCAAAATCTATAATTCTTTGTCTAGACAATGATCTCACAACAAGAGAATGAACTTCAATTAGTTGTTTTGATGGGAAAAAAAACCTTTTGTGTAATGGAGCCAAAGCCAGAGCACTTATGAGCAACCCTACAAAAACAAACCTGTGTGTGCATAAACACAGGAGACGGGGAAGGGGTGGCAGCAGCAGGAGGATTTAATTTCAAAGTGTCACGCAGTTGTTTCAGATGCTGGCACCTGCCCTGGTGACGGGGGAAAGGCAAAGCTCGCCCTTCCCTGCCCGCAGCTTGTGTCAGACAAAGGAAGGGCAGGGATTTTCCCGCCCGTTCTGCCTCTGGAAAGGGCCGAGCGGATCAACCGGACGAGGTGAGGGCAAAAAGCCACAGGGCCTCGTGTCCAGGGAGCTCTTGGGGCTGTGGCAGCGGCGTGCTCCTGGGGAAAGGAAGAGCTTGGGCTCTGCCTGGTGTCCCTGCAGGATAAGCAGGCCCTCTGTGCTCCCTCTGGCCGTGCCCTGAAATGCTCTCTGAACGCAGCACCCGCGTTTCGGCCGCTCCTGCCCGCAGAGCCCTCAGTGCCGGGGGGGCCCGAGGGGCTGCAGCCCGGGGAGGTGGCCGTGCTTGCCCGTGTTCATCTCCAGCTGCGGACCTGTCCCAGCCAGCGCCACGGGGAGCAGCAGGAGCCCCACGGGCCCAGCCCCGGGGGTGCCCCGGAGCCGGCAGGCCGTGCCCGGGCCGGCTCATCCCTGCAGAGCGTGGCGCTGGGGCTGCTCTGCTCTGTCCAGCCCTGCGCTCTGCCTCCTCAGAGGGGAGGCCCAGAGCCACCCTTCACCCGGGACACCCCTCCACCCTTCCCGGGCTGTCCCTGGGGAGGAAGGGAGCCTGGCTTTCTGCGCGTCTTCGGAGTCGGCTGTCAGGCCAGCTGCAGCCCGTGGGGTGTCTGCCGGGGGGGACCCGCTGCTCCTCTTCAAAGGGGAGCGTTAAATACATTGCAGCTTCCCTGTCGGCTTCGCTGTGCGCTCAGATCAGCCATCAAAGGTGACTTCTGATCAGAGTCCCCTCGGGAGCGTCCTCTCGGCAGGAAACTTGAACCAGGGAGGGACAAAAGAAAGACAAGACGAGGAAATAATAACACTCTTTAAGCACTGCCCTTCATTAATATCTTCAATAAACAAACACGTACATCTGAACGTGACTTCTCCTACGACTGTTATCACTCAGCCCTCTTCCACATGAAAGCGCACTTGTCATAAGCCATTTCAACTCCCATCCCCGGTTAATGTATTAGCACTCATTTCATTTGCATTTTAATGGCAAGACTACACTTTTCAAATAAATGACTGCACTTTATCAAAGGATTACTTCATTGGGGCTGTAATGCTGCTCTGCCGTGCGGGAATCGGGGCGGGTGGAGGTTGCAAAAAGCCCTGCAAAAGGAGACCCACTGGGCTCAAGAGCTCCAGCCCCGCTCCTCTGGGTGCTGAGGGGGGAACAGCAGCGCTGCCGGGTTCTGGCTGCTCCTCCCGGGCTGCAGGGAGATGCCCATTATGTAATTTCACTCCCACGTTTTGTTCATGCACGGACTCCTCCAGGGGACATCATTAAGGGCTCTAGGTGGCCTGAAATGAACCTGTGGATAGAAAGGGCTGGGGTTTCTCTCTGCCCGGCCTCTGAATCGCTGCCGTGCAGCTGCAGCCTGTTCTGGTGCTGGGCCTGTTCCCAGCAGATCAGAGCAGCCTCCTGTGCAGAAGGATCAGCAGCGCTGGCTCAGAGCAGGGGAGGGCGCAGTGACCACCCTGTGGGCTCAGCAGGAAGGTTCTAGGGCCAAAGAGCCAAACGACAGACAGAAAAATAAAATTAACCTGTACTTCAAGAGGTAGAAAGACATTCCAAGCTGCCTGTGGGTTACTAAATCTCTGGGTAGCAAACAGAGCAAGAGCAAAACGGGAAAAGGAGATGGAGTTTGTGTGGGGAGATGCTCTGTGACAGTGCCTGTGGCAGCCCTGCATCCCCACCTTGCCAGGGGCAACAAGCAGGAGGGGTCTGGATGCTTCTGGTGTTGACACCTGGCTCGCCCTACCACGGAGCATCCTCGGCCACACCAGGACAGGGACGAGGGGCTGCAGCCCCTTGGAGGGACCCGTTTGGCTGCTGGGCTCCAGCTGGAGGGAGATGGGTGTGGAGGCAGCCCCGGGTGGGGATCTGGGGATGGAGGGAGGGGGGTGGTGGCAGCGCTGGGAGAAAAAGGCTGGAAAGAGCCACGGGGGCTCCTGCAGGAGGCTGAGCTCTGCAGTGCGGGTGGATGTGTGGGATTTGCCTGGGAAGGGGCTGGAAATCCATGAGCCAAGGCAGGGGGGCCTTGAGGGCTTTCCTGGCTGGTTATGTGACTCTGCTTTCCTCGCACGGGTGCTGGGCATGGAGGTGTCCCTGGCTGCTCCTTCGCTCTCCTGTTGAACACCTGGCTGGGGGAGAGCTGCTCGCAGGGAGACGTGCTGTAAAGCTGCACAGCTTTGGTTCTTGCTGCGCGCAAAGGTTCCTGGAGCTGAAAGGAAAACTCGTACCACCAAATTTTAAATTTCCTCCTTTCCTGTGATTGCAATTCCATTTATGAGCTTCTGCTTGCTGGAGAAAGCTGGTTCATATTGCCCCAGTGACTGGCTAGGCAATCAAGCTGTCCTTAAACATCAGCAAGTTTTATTTTAAAACATAAGTCAGTCTTCAGCTTGAATTGGAACAGAAGCGAGGTGTCAGATTGCATTTGTTGATAGGAATGCTGTTGTGGCAAATACTGTAGAAAGAACAACCAGAGTCTGTGGATTAAACACTGCATTAAGTGGGGGCAGGGTAATTCAGTGATCTCAAACCATTACTTGCAACCCAGGCTGTGATAATGAGGGATGCTGAGGAGCCCTAACGTGTGAAATGCTGGTGGAGGTAATAGAAATCTGTAGCAGCTTTCCTTTTTCTTTTTTTTTAAATCCTCTGCCTCAAATCAGCCCACTGTGCTGCCAAGCCAGCCCTGGGCTGCCAAGGAAGCCCCCACTGCCTGCTTGCACCAGGGCTGCAGCCTGGGGAAAATCCAAGCATCTCCCCAGCTGGTTACTGGCTGGAAACGCTTGATTTCACCAGGAGCTTCCGAGCTAGCAGAGTTCATCCAGCCGTGGGGATGCAGGACGGTGGGTGGGAGCAGCAGATGCTCCTGGACAGGCTCCGGGGTGCTCCTGCTGTGCAGAGGGATTTCCCCTTCCTGGTGTCCTGGAGCACCCTGGAGTCCCAGGCTCCACGCCAGGGAGCAGTGAGGCGCCCTGCCCTGAGAGTGACCTGTGGGGTTAAACTGGAGCTCAATTGCATATTTTGTACCTTTTAGAGCTTCTCCTGTTGGGATTTTTCCAGCCTGACCGTCTGGACTGGTCTCCTCTGGAAGCTGGGGCATGTAAGATCCCCCTGCTGTTTGGGGGCTCCCAGCATGGGCGTTCCCATTTCCAGGACCTGCCTTCCCCGGGGCTGCAGCCCCTGCCATGTGAAAGGGGCCAGCAGCCTGGGGTGGAACCTGTGCTCTACCTGCTGTCTGTGCCGCAGGATTTGAGATAAAGCCATCCCAGAGAGCTGAACTGAAAGCCTTGGGGAGCTCCAGGCACACTCAGCACAGCTGGCTTATCCAGCAGCCTGTAGTCCTGTCAGGAAAAAAAAAAAAAACAAAAAAACAAAAAAACAAAAGACAACAAACAAACAAAACAAAACAAAACACCCCCCCAAAAAACCCCACACAAACAAACAAACAACAAAAAACCCAAAACAACGACAACAACAACAAAAAGCCCCAAAAAACCAAAAAAACCCCACCACCACCAACTAAACTAAACAAAAAAACCAAAACAACCACCTTGGTTTGAGAAGCTCACCAAAAGCAGGGTTGATGGTGGCTCTCCCTCCTTGCCTGCGAGCCTGGAATTCCCTGCTAGTCCTAAATGTCCCCTTACTGTGTGGCCACACCAGTGCTAACTGTGTCCCAGTTCCGCAGGTTTGTTCCTTTCAGTGTTGGAGCTGTGCTCCTGAAATCTCACCCCTCAGGATCTGTACTCCTGGAAAGTTAGAGGTACAAATCCCCGCTCCAGAGCTCCCAGCCAGCTCCTTGAAGGCTCCTGGGAGCAGCTGGGCAGTGCAGGGGGTTTGGAGGGGCTCTGGGGTGGTGCCTCTGCCTCCCCTGTGCCCAGGCTAGCCCAGCCCAGCCTTGCAGGCTCAGCTCTGGCAGGAAGAAAGCGCAGAGCAATGAGTGGATGTGCCCGGATTGCCATTGCAATTAAACTGTTACCGTGGCTTTTGCCACCTCCAGAATTAAGGCTGCAGATGATAAAACAGCAGTGGCGCCATGAACCTTTTTCAAGTAGGGTTTTATTCCTAACCCAGGCTGGGCTGGAGCGATTGTCCTGTACAACCCTTCCATTTCCAGAGGAAGAGAGCTCACGTTTAATGTGCTGCCTTCTGGGGCTTTCTTTGCATCCTTAATGCCTCACCATTCAATAGCTCTGTGCTTCGCAGGGCCCTGCAGATAAAAGAGCCAATATTCCTTCAAAGGTTATTTCCAACACAGGAGTAGTTAAGAAACCGTCTGCACACAAATGACAAATTATTGTGATCTGAACAAAGAGCAGGGAAGATCCCACCAGTTGGAAACTTAAAAGAAGCCGTGGCAAAGATGTAAAGATGGATTAAAAAAGAGCTCTGATGTTCCCAAAGGCAGCCATGGGGCTAAGTGGTACAAATGAGGGAGGCTCCAGGAGCAAGCTGGAAGCTGAATTGCCACGTTCTCGTGCTCCTCCTGGGAGCTGCCCTGCCGGGGCTGGAAGCTCTCTCAGTGCTCACAGGGAATCCTGGGGCTGGTCCTGCCTGCCTTGGCAGAGAGCAGGAGCCTGGTCCTGTCTCTGCTGTGAAACCAGAGGGAAAATTTTCCTGCACAGTGCATTTCTTTCCTAATCTCACTTTGTCAGCCTGGCTGGCAGCTCAGCACCTTGGCTTCTGTGGTGGGAATAACACTGGGCAGGAGCTGCTCTCCAGCTTGGATTGTGGGGTGGCAGAGCACAGTGCTCCTTTCTGGCCTTAAAATCTGGGAGTGCTGTCTGCCCCTGTGTGAAAAATTCCGCAGGGCCTCTCTGGGCTGGGCTGGAGCAGCTCTGCTGGGCGTGAGCTGCGAGGAGGCTCCCAGAAAGCAGCACCTGGATCGGGGCTGTGCCTGGGGCTGTGCCTGGTTTGGGGCTGTGTCTGGTTTGGGGCTGTGTTTGGGGCAATGTTTGGGGCTGTGTCTGGTTTGGAGCAGTGTTTGGGGCAGTGCCTGGGGCTGTGTCTGGTTTGGGGGTACAGGGTGCCCCTGCTTGCCTGCTGTGCTTTCCCCCTGGTTTTCCTTGCCTGCTGTGCTTTCCCCCTGGTTTTCCTGGGCTGCTGTGCTTTCCCCCTGGTTTTCCTTGCCTGCTGTGCTTTCCCCCTGGTTTTCCTTGCCTGCTGTGCTTTTCCCCTGGTTTTCCTGGCTTGCTGTGCCTTCAGGCCAGCTGCCATGGCACAGGGGTGTGGTGTTTGGTGGGGTGCTGGCTGGGACAAGGTCACCTGCTCCAGGCAGTCTCAAACCATACACCGAGAGCTTTGGGTTGAAATTAGGAGGGTCTTTACAAAGTTGGGGAGCTTGTAATAAATCCGCTGTGTATCCGTGTCCGCAGATCCTTGGTGGAAGAACTTGGTGCTGACTGTTGGGGACCTGAATGCTGTTTATCTGAGGGACCTCCTCTCCCTGAGCACTCAGATCCTTGTGCACAGGGCTGGCACTCGGGTCCCTAATGCAAATCAGCCCCAGCGAGGGTCAGAGCCCCTCTTCAGCGTTGGCATTCCACTGGAGAAGCCCTCCACATCCACATAATAAAGATGGTACTTCTAAGTGGAGAATCAGAGGGGGAGAGTTCTCAATGAAATTTTAATGTGTATCTCCTGCCTGGGCTGACAGAGGGAATATCTCCAGAGCTTCTGGGAGTGAGAGAAAACAGTTTTCCACTGCAATAACTGTCTGTTCCAGCTCTGGTTTAGCACCCCTGAGAAATGCCTGTGTACACACCTTAAATACTTCCAGGCATATTGAACAAACCTGTTCAAATAACTCCCCTGATTAAACATGTCATTACCCGAGGTTAGCTCTGCACATGGTGCTCTGCTAGGGTTAAAGGAGGGGTGGATTCCTTGGATTTAAACCTGCCCTGACTAATTTTAATATGTTCTATAAATAGCCCTCCCAAATACTTGAGCAATTCATGTTCTACTCTCTAAAGGCAGAGAAGGTTTCTTAGGTAATGGAAATCAGGGTGATTAGTGAGGGCTGGGGATGAGGAGAGGATAGAAAAGTAGCGCAGAAATCCTTTGATATATCACTCACTCTTCCTGAGGCATTTTCTTCTCCTTGTCTTGACTTTAAGTTTTTCTGTAGCATGTGAGTGAAAATTTACACTCTTCAAAAATATTTTACCTTGCTTTGGTGTGTGAAAATACACTTTCCTTCTGAGCTCTGCTTGGAAGAAATGCAAAAAAAAAAAAAGCCGTATGAAGAGAAGAATCAATCTGAGAATATTTATTCACGTCTTTATATAAATATTTTAGACTACTTTGAGTCCCTGCTGTGTTCATCTAGGGAGCAATACACTGGCAAAGTAATTAATTCCGCTAAGTTTTTAGCCACCAGAAACGAGGCATTTGTTGTTAAGTCAGCTGTTTGGGATGGCGTGGCCGCTCTGAGGGCGGTTGGTGTTGGAGGGATGAATTGGCCCCGAGGGGCTCCCCGCTCGTGGGAGGTGCGTGGTGAGAGCGGACGCAGTCGGTGCTCGGGGTGTCCAGGCCAGCCCAGCCCCACGTGCTGCACAAGGCGTGTGTGACCAGCTGGGAGCTGCCCTTGCCCTGGGACACCGTGGAGGAGATGCTCCCCTCCCGTCTGGCCCCGGCGCAGGGATGCCCTGGAGCTCGAAAATGTGGCTTGGTGCTGCTTTAGGCGCACGAATCCCACGCCTGGTGGTGAGACAGAGCCCTCCGTTTGGTGAGGGTGTCCTGGCTTCCGGAACCCCAGGGCCTGGAGCGACAGGCTGGCATCCAACCCTTCTGTGCTGCTGTTGGAAGGAGCCCCCGCAGCGGGGAGCGCTTTGGGAGCAGCTCCCATGGCACGGCCCTCGCACGGGGCTGGGGCTGTGGCGATTCCATCACACCCTTGGTCCCTCCTGATGGTGCCCAGCCGTGCTGGGGGAGGCAGGGCAGGTGCCCTCAGTCCCGGGCTGCTGGGATTTCCACGACCTGAGCAGGGGTGGTGCTCAAGGCTGGACTTGATGGCCTTCAAGGCCTTTTCCTCCCTTCCCAAGGCTGTGGCTCAGTGGGTGCTGAGAGCAGCGGGGTCCCACGGGAGCCTGCTCCTCCTGGGAGCTCAGGCGTGCGCAGGGAGATGCTCCAGAGTCTGGCACCACCTCCAAGAGCCACCCGGGGTCAGTCTGTGGAGGAACACGGGGACACGGGCCGCAGACACGCATCCTAGCGGAGTGTGTTGCTATCCTGCAGTAAGAAAATGGGGCTTGCAGTGAAGCACTGGGGTGCCTGGCTGGAAGCCGAACAGTCCAGAGCAGGGGGCTCACCGGAGGTTTCCCTGCTGCCTCCGTCCCTCCCGCCCTGGAGGATTGAGCTCATGCTCTCTGAAGGAGTAGGTAGAGCCCAGACCCTGGGTCTTTGCAACACCTGTAGCAAACAACAAATGCGTCCCCAAAGTTACATTGCAGCTTAATTGAAGGGGGAGAGGCCTGTCAGACTTAATTTATTTTTAAAAGCCCCATCAAATTTAATTTGTGAGAGCAGCTCTTCCATCTGCTTCCAGGCATTATCTCTGGAGTTCAGGAGAAAAACATATGTCTTGTGGTTAATAAGAATTTGTTTTAATGGATCATATGACTGGGTGATTAATAACTGCTCAGCTCTGATTGTTCTCATTACAAGGAGAACACACAACCCCTCTGCCCAGCCCCAACCTATTGAGAAAAGAGATCATAAAGTGGGAGATGAAAAATTCCTCTGCTTGAGATGAAAGCAAATAAATGCAGGACTTGGCTGCACAGAGCTGCGCAGGGAAAGCAGCTTCCTATGGTTCCTATTATTCCTCTTTGGGGATTATCTGTCAGATCATCAGATGTGCTCCAAGCAGGGCACTCCAGTTTGTATTTAGAGGTGTAACTCGAGCTGGTGTCAGGCTGCCAGAGGCCGTGCTGGCATTCAGGGGGTCCTGAGCAAAGCCCACCTTTCTGCAGATTGCTGTGGCCTCGGGCACAGCCCCTCCAGAGACAGCCCCCAGGAGGAGATGTCCCCAGCGCACATCACAGCGGCCTCGCCAGGCTTTCCTCCTTCCCTGGCTCGCCCCTGGTTCCCCCTGCGAGCCAAAGCTCGGCGCCTCGGGGGAGCTGCGCCCCATTTCCACCGGGGCAGCGGGGTGGGAGCGTGACCCCCCTGTCTAGGGACCGAGATCCAGAGCAGTTCATCCTGTTGGCTTTCCTGACGCGCTGGCTGCCCGTTGGAAATGCTGGGAGCTCTGGAGCTTGGCTGATATTCAACCCAGTTACTTCAGAGGAAATTCCACGTATTAAAAGAGTCCAGTGATTAGGTTATCACCGTCTCCACTTCTCATTTGCTCTGCTCACAATGAAAGCTTGCAAGAGAGAAATTTATTTGGTTGTTTTTAAAGGCAGGGGTTGAAATGCGCTCCCAGGCAGGAAATAAAGAGCCATTATTCCCTCGGAGCCCCCCGGGGGATGGCGGGCGCTCAGGCATGGGGTCCCAGGAGCCATAAAGCAACACAAACCGGAACAGGGAACTGCTGTCATTTGGGCTTTGATTTGCTTTCGCAGCGTTAACCTCACGTTAACCTTCAGAGCAGGAGGTCAGGGAAAGGTTGCAGCCTCAGACGCTGGAGAAAGGAGCTTCGCCCATCTGAAATGAGCAGTCCTGCACAACCTATGGAGTTAGCCCCAAATAATAATAAAGAAGAAATTACTCCCGGAATAATGTTTCCATTCCAGCTAAGAATTCTCATCCAATTTATGTGCAGAAGGAAAAAGCGAGAGGTGTTTCAGAGCAGGGAATAAAATCAATGTTCCCCCCCCCAGTGCAAAGGGAAAATAATATTGTCCTCGGTTTTTTAAAGCATTCGCCTTGCCCTTCCTGTCTCCGTGACCATGTGCAGTCCTCCAATAACTCCCTTTTAGCTCCTGCTGCTTGGAATTGTCATCTGCCCTCTCACACAGAGCTGTGGGGGAATGCGGGCACCAGGGATGCAGAGCTCCGGCTCTGATGTGGCCATGAAACCTTTGTAGAGCAACATAAAAATAGCGGTGGCTGCACAATTGCACCCATGAAAATGGAGAGAGAGAGAGGGAAAAGAGCAACGAATATTCCAGTGTCAGCTTTGTTGTTCCCACAAGGGACAGACAGATGGGGCCAGTTGGATCAGACTGGGAACTTCTCTGCCAGGCTGGAGCCTCTCATCTGCTCAGAAATATCGGGTGGCATCCGGGGCTTCCTGCTGCATCCCCGAGTGCCAGCAGGACGAGAGGGGCATGTGGGGAGGGAGGTGCAGCAAGAGGGGCAGGGTGGTGCAGAGGGGACGGCGCTGGGCTGGGTCAGCCTGCAGGATCCTCTGCCAGGGGTGTGCCCCGGAGCCCCTCTGCCCTGAGGAAAGGCTTCCGCAAGGATTGAGCTAATACTGAGGCACAAAATGTATTTTGTATTATTTACCATTAAACTACAGCTTCTTTGGGACCCTTAAATGTGAGCAAGTAAATGTTTGTCTTCGGGGAGACGCTTTTACGGGGGGGAAGAGGATGATTTTGTTGGCTAATATTTCTCTTGTAGAACAGATTTTTCACGTTTAATATAAATCCCCTGGACAAATACAGGCACAGCCTGAAGTCCTGCTGGGCAGAGGTTTCTGGGGCATGGAGATGGTGTGGAGACTGCCTTGGGCTGTCTCTCCGTTTGGACTGTTAGCTGGGACAACACCTGCTGCCCAAATTCTTGGTGGAGTTGGAGTCTGTTGTCCAGTGCCTTCTGAGGGCTGAGTTCTCGCTGTCAGGACGGGACTCAGCTGCTGGAGGGATGAGTTTGTGCCCAGGGCACCAGGGTGAGATGATGCCCTTTGCATCACCAGGAGCCCTGTGTTTGTAGCCAGCTCTGTCTTGGGTCTCTTCCCCCTTTTCATGGGGACACATCCATTCCCAAACTCCCGTTGAGATCTGCTGTCAGATAAGGAATAAGCACAGAAAATAGATCTGTTTGGGAAATGCTGTGTACTGTAAATGTGATACTTGAAAGAATATGATGAGTTTAATTATCCCATGTAAGACAGATTTTGCTGTTATTTAAAGTTCTGTTTGGACTCCTTTTCCATTTGTTTTGGTTTGTTTTTAATTTTATATTCCATTTGAAAAAGTGAGGGAAGTTGAGAAGGAAAAAAGAGTAAACAGTTCTGTGGGTATTTTTCCAGTCCTTGAAAGAGAGATAACTTTAAAGAGGGAGAAAAAGAAGAAAGAAAGGAATGAAAAGCCAGAATCCTTCCAGATTTGGAGAAAACCCCAAAATGACGCCTTTCAAAATGAACATTTATCATTTTGTTTCATTTTGAAAGATTTCATTAGAAAAAGAACTCAACCAAATCAACTACGTTTGTGGAAACTCCTGGGTTCCCTTGGAAACCCCTTTTATTTTTCGTGGCTAGAACTTTATGAAGAAAACTGTAACCACGTCGTGGCTGTTGAGCTGCCTGAGATTTATGAAGCACGTTAATCAGTCACCTCGTCCTGCAGGTGCAGAATTTTATAAAAAGCAATTACGAGGAGATGGAGTGGTGCCAACCTCAATCCCCTCTCGCCCCCACAGCCTGAAGTCAGCATCTTCCCAAAGCCCTCTGAGCACAGAGGCTCCACAAATCCCTACATCTGGATTTTCCATCCACACCCCGGGAGCATCCCGGGTGCCTTCCAGCATCAGCTCTTTCTTCACGGGGTGCTCCGAGTGCTCTGCTTGGCTCCCTTGGAGGCCTTTCCTGCCATGGCCCTGGCAGGACTCCGTGGTTGGCCGTGGCTGGTCTGCAGAGACTCCCTGAGCCCTCCTGTCAGTGGAAATGGGTCAATAAACCCCTCTTCTCCCTTTCACAAAAGGTTATGGCATTTTTTTTTTTGCAATGAAAAATCCTTAACCTGATTGTTTCGAGTTAGGGACGCCTGCGGCGGGCAGCAGGCGTGGTGCAGGGGTTACTTCAAGCAGGTTCTTCCCCCCACGGCGCTGCTCCCTTGCCAGGACTGTGTTCAGGGCGAGGCTTCAAAGGTGAGGTTTGCTCGGAGCAGCTGTTCCCCCGGGAGCAGCCCGTGTGTCCCCACCCCTCTCTTGATGCTCTCCTCGCTCCCACGCTGCAGCTTGGACAGAAATCCCCCCTGGAAGCAGAGCTCAGCGCGGGCACAGTCTGTCCCGGGCTCTGGGCGTTCCCTGCCAGCAGAGACAAACCCCGGGCAATGTGGGGAATGCTGCTCGTGCCCAGCACCTCGTGGCCATCCCCTCGAGCACCCAAACCTTCAGAGATGCTTGTGCCATCCTTCAGGGGCGTTTCAGCCATCGGCCTCGCGGGGCAAGAGGAAGGAGCAGAGCTTCAGGGCCGTGGGCTGATGCCGCTTGTTAAAGCAGCAATTCCTCTGGGGTTTTAATAAGCAGAGCTATCGCTGCCCTCGTGGGAAAGCCCTGCTCTGCTGCTCTCTGCTCTGCAGAAGTGCCTGAGGAAGGAGCCCCCAGCCCATTTCCAGGTGATGCTATCCCTGAAGGATCACCGTGCTGGGAGATAATTAGCTGTCAGACAATTCCTTCTGCTGCCTGCCCCCTGTTCCAAACGAGGTTCGGGGGCTTGGGGCCGGTGCAGAATCACCGAGGAAGGGGAAGCTGTGCCCAGACGAGATAGGAAAAGCTTATATGACACAAGAATTTATTACTTAGTCCAGTTAACAGAGGTCAGAAAGAAGAGAACAGCGAGGGGCAGAGTTTGAGTGTAGTGCGGGGGTGTTAACACATTCTGTTGGTGACTCTGTGTGACGGACAGATTTATCTCCATTACGCTCTTTTGTTGCTTCCCGATGAATCTTAACCAGCACCAATCTGAAACTTTCCTCCCTTTAGTGAACATCAATAACTTAACACAACCTCCCCTCCGTATCAGCTGGCAGCAGTCGGAGCTCAGGCCGCGGTTTTACTGGGGAAATTGTATTTTCAAGGTGGAATATTATGGCCAGACTGGGTAAATACCTTGTATTTCCTTGTATTGTCTGGGAACACGCATGGAACAGTTCCCACCCCACTCCTCAAAGCTTTTACAACATTGAGAGGCCTCCATAAATTTCAGGCAGCCAGGAAAATATTAGAGGAATGTCTTAAAAAGGAGAAGGGAAAAAGAGAGAGAGAAGGGCAAAAGCAAACTCACAAGAGAGTAATATATGAGGAAAATATGGAATGTGATTCCACTGGGATGTGGGAGACTCAATTTCTCCCAATTATACAGGAGGCTTCTTGTTTAGCTAAAGGTGTCTTTACGCCTTGGTTTCCCCTTTGTAAAGCAAAACTTACAGCACTTTACAGCGAAAAAGAAACACTCTACTGCTGGGCTGGGTGAGCAGGGGAGGTGGAGCAGGGAGTGGGGGGGGGTCTGCCCTGGGTTCAGCTGGATCCACCCGCTGGGGCTCGTCCAGCTGCAGAGCACCGAGTGCCCTCGGCCTGTCCCTCCTCTGCTGCTGGAGAGAGGAGCCAGGTCCAGCCGAGATGCCCCGGCCTGGAGGGATGAGAGCCACCAGGGCAGGGCTGCAGGGTGTGGGCTGGCTGAATGCAAAGGCTCATCTCCATCCGAGAGTGCTGAGCATGCCAAGGCATCCCTGGGGGTCCAGGGCCAGCCCGGAGGGAGCCTTGAGGCACAGTCACATTCCTGATACCCTTGGGATGCTGCTCCCACCCTCTGCACCCAGCCCAGCGAGTGTGGGGGGCTCTGGGCTGCCCTGTGAGATCGGGGGGCTGCTGAGGACACAAAACCACCCCCGTGGGCACCGGGTGGGCTCCCAGCTCGGGGGTAGCTCAGCTGAAGTCTACGGTGTGTGGGCTCTCTCCTGGCGGCCTCTGCTTCTTCCTGTGGGATTTCTTAATAACAGCAAATATCCCCCCGTGGTTCCCCCTGTCTTATTCCATCTGATTAAATAAATACCGACACGTTTGCAAGAAACTGGGTAGTCATACTGAGCTCACCACAAGAAGACAGATACTCTACTTTTTGCCTTCCGAGGCTCGCAGGACATCCCAGAACCATTAATTATTGCAGCTCCCAGGCGGTTCCGCAGGGATATCAGATGGCCCTGGGCATGGAGCTGAGTCCTGGCGGTGGCACAGGGCTGGCTCAGCGCGCTGTGTGGCAGGGCTGCAGAGGCAAAGCAGAACAGGGGCCCTGCTGTTCCCCGCTCCAGACGCTCCTCCCGGGAGTCGCAGGCTGCTGGAAAAGTTTCTGCTCAGGGAAGCGATCCCGGTTGGAAGCTTTCAAAGGCTTCTTGCAAACGCAGATTGATGGGGTGGGGAACGTCCTTTAAGCATCATGGCAAACACCTCGGCCGTGTCCCTTTCAAGTGAGAGCTCCGAGGAAGGGGATTTGACTGCTGTGTGCTTCTATCAAAGCCGCTCCCTGTTCTGCCGAGCACGGGAGCCCGCGGAAGGGAAGAAGCCAATGGGGGGAGTGGGCATTAAACAGAAAGATCAAATGCATCAGGTAATAGCCAAAGGGATGAAAACTGTATGGCACCTGAGAGTGGCAGTAAGTGTAAAATGCTGCTCTCTCATTTCAGGTATCTGGTGAGCTGTTTCTAAACATACCGGGGGCTGCGCAGTCGGGGGAGATGTGGGCGAGCGGAAACGTGGGCTAAATGTTTCAGGTACTCTGACCAAAGAACCAGGAAAAGCCTTCCTAGCCCCAAGCTGCCTCTGGCAGGGCAAATATAAAGGTTCAGGGATTTATAAATGGTTTTTGGGGTTTTTTTACTTTGGGAAAAACAATCAAATAGACAGAAGAAACGCCATGGGAAGAGTGTTTGGATGGATGGGGCTGGACTGTGGGGAGAAGTGCAGCAGTAAAATTCTGTTTGATGTTGCAGAAGGGAAATGGGGTTTGGTTTCCTTTCTGTCCATTACTGAAAATGGCTTTTGAAGAGTTGAGTTCAGTGAGGTTTTTCCAATCTCGTGTCTCCAAAGAGCTCTTACCTAGTGGTGAGAGTGGTAGGACGGATCTTTTCTCTCTGTGTGACAGGGACAGCACCCAAGCAAGGGCTGGGACTGGGCCAGGGAGGCTCAGGATGCATTTTAAAGGAAAGATTCTTGCCCAAGAGGGTGCTGGCACTGCCCAGGCTCCCCAGGGAATGGTCCTGGCCCCGGGGCTCTGGGAGCTCCCAGGGATGCCCAGGATGGGGCTGCTGGGGGGTCTGTGCAGGGCCAGGGGCTGCACTGGGTGATCCAGCTCGGGATGTTCTGTAATTCCATGATTCTGGGACTCTGCTGGCACATGCACAAGTGTTCCTCTGCATGGGAGTGCTCTCCCTCTTCTCTCTCTCTAGTACTGGGTTTCTCCAGATGCAAAACATGTTTGGGAAATATTTTCAAATCAGCACCTCAGCCCATTGCAGAGAGGGACTTTGAAGTTTGTGTTTGTTGAGCAGCACGGCTTTGCCCCACTGGGACACTTCCCATCCCGGGACACCAGAGAGCCCAGAAAGAACAATTCCTTCAGCCCTTTGACACAGCTGAAGAGCCCCGGTTCGTGAAAAAGAGCAAGAGCTCAGGGGCCTTGGCCTTCTGCCTGCCCACAGCTGCTGGGACCAAGCCTCAACCAACAGCTAAAGCCCTAGAGTGCACCAAGGACAGGCAGCGCCTTGCAAGGCTCTCTTACCAGGATCATTTCCCCCACCTTTGGGGCAAAAGAAAAGAAAAAAAAATGTATTTGGATGTCCTGGGCTTCAATTTTCATCCTTTACACCTCTCTGAAAGTGCAGGACAGGTTCCCACTGCTCCTCCTCAGAGGCCGCTTTGTAGGGCTGGACTAGGATAAGCAGCTGTGGATCCCTTGGAAATTTGGAGATCTGTCAGCAAACCTTGGGAGCTGCTCCCCCTTGCCCACCCTGCCCCTGCGTGGCTCTGGGCTCCACACCCAGACTCTAAATCTCCCAAAGCCCTGTCAGGCAGCAGACAGAAAGAGCAGCAAGGGCCTAAGTCTGTGCTCACACACACCAGAGGTGGCAGCTGGTACAATTAATCTCCTGCCCTTTCTGGATCTTTAGGCGAAGCCTCTGAGTAAATGAGGAAAGGTAAGGAAAGGTCTTCGTGGTCCTTTCCTTCCCTCATCCCGACGGGCTCCTCATCCCGGGGTGAATGAGAGCAGTCCCAGCTGCAGACAGCTCTGCTCGGCTCCGGGTTTGCTCCTTGCCAGTGGAAAACAGAGCAGCCCGTGCACCTCCTGCCCCGAGCTTGTCCTTTCACTTAATGCCCTCAAAGCTGCCTGCCTCACAGCCTCACTCAGCAGAATCTTGTCTCAAATACCTCAAATGCCAAAGAATAACATTAGTTATTGATACTGAAAACATTGCTAAATAATATGAGCGCGTCCGGACTCTTTCCACTCATCCAGGGTGAGGGGGATCCAGCAGCAGTTCTCCCTTCCCTGCCAAAGCAGTGCTGACACCAGCCTGTCATTTGTCCCTCTCCTGATGGCTCTGAGGTCTTGCACAGAAGGACAGATCAGCTGCCAGACCCCATTTTGGACATGGTACCTTCGTATCCCCACAGAGTCAGTGTCTCAGGTGTCAGAGGGATTTATCCTCACCTGGCTCCGTTTTCCAGAAGGGAAAACCAAGCAGGAGGGGTTAATTGGGACATTCCCAAAAAACATCACACCCACGCAGGCACTCAGATCATGTAAGTGTTTTGGGAACAATTACGATTCTTCAGTGTCTGAGCCGTTTGTGGAGGAAGGAAAAATGTCACTTCACGTGGTCTGGAAACCAGCTGAGTCCCTCTGGGGTCGCAGCGCTTCCCCTCCTGCCCGCTGCCCTCTCAGCAGGCGCTGCTCCATCACCGTGGTGCTGTGCAGGCTGCAGGACCCCCCCGTGCCCAGATTTGCTGGATTTGCCTCTTCTGCTGCCCCTTTTCCCACCCTGAGCCTCCTCGTACCCTTCCCTGGCTCTCTGCTGCTCCTTGTCCCGTGCTGAGCCCTGCCAGGCACCGACCTGTCCTGGCGCTGGGCTGCCCTGGGCTCCGAGCCTCCTTGCTGAGCCCCTGCTGCTCCTCCAGGCTCGTCAGCGTGCTGCAATCAGGGTGTCTAACCAGGCAGAGTAAAGAGAGATGGAGCGTCACGGTTACAGAAAAGAAAAGTTACTCATTGGAGGGAACAACTGAGTAATAAATAAATACATTACTCGATCCTGAGTCCTGCCATGCTGGAAAGGATGTAGCCGAAAGGAGCCCACCCTGGAAACTTGTTTTTCTGCTTGCTGAACTGGCCAGCTCGGGTCAGTGTTCATTTCGGCCCGGGTTAGTGTTTGTTTCAGCTGGGGTTGGTGTTTATTTGTGCGTTGCCTCAACAGATTTGTATTTTTGTCACTCCTTTTAGGGAAAGGAGGGCACGGGGGGCAGAGCAAAGCCGAGATGGGCTGGGCATTCTCAGGGGCACAAGTGCCCTCAGTGCAGGGATGCCTCCCGTGCCCGGGGTTATTTCAGGCTCTAGCACCGCGTTACTGCCAGGTTATGGCCAGGTTATGGCCAGGTTATGGCCAGGTTATTGCCAGGTTATGGCCAGGTTACTGCCAGGTTATTGCCAGGTTATGGCCAGGTTATGGCCAGGTTATGGCCAGGTTATTGCCAGGTTATTGCCAGATTATTGCCAGGTTATGGCCAGGTTATTGCCAGGTTATTTCCAGGTTGTTGCCAGGTTATTTCCAGGTTGTTGCCAGATTATTTCCAGGTTGTTGCCAGGTTATTTCCAGGTTATTTCCAGGTTATTTCCAGGTTGTTTCCAGGTTGTTTCCAGATTATTTCCAGGTTATTGCCAGGTTGTTGCCAGATTATTTCCAGGTTGTTGCCAGGTTATTTCCAGGTTGTTGCCAGGTTGTTGCCAGACTGTTTCCAGGTTATTTCCAGGTTGTTTCCAGGTTATTTCCAGGTTATTTCCAGGTTGTTGCCAGATTATTTCCAGGTTGTTGCCAGGTTATTTCCAGGTTGTTGCCAGGCTGTTGCCCAGCCCTGCTCGAGAGCTCCACCAGCCCTGCCCCGTGCACAGAGCAGCGGGGAGAGGATGCCAGAATGTCACCGGGGTCACTCTGCGAGTCCCCGGCTGCGGATAATGAACAATTCCTGACAAAATGAGGTGGTTGGAGCCGTTCAGAGATAAAAACCTGCCTGTCATTCTGCTGCACGAACCTATATTCCAATTTTATCTGCGGAGAGCGGTTCTCTTTTATCCAGTTTCCTGTTTGAAGGGATTTGAGCAGAATAGATAATCCTAACTTTGAACATAAATCACCGAGCTGCACGGCTGATAGATGCTTTGCACTTTTTTTATGATAATGGCTGATTGGAGGCTGGGGGGGGGAAATGCCAGGGGCTTATCTCTGTGGAGCAGCGTTTGGAGGGCTGAGGGAAGGGGAGGCAGCGGCACGAGGTGGGGCCGTGCCGTGGTTATTTCTCTGTTTGTTTGTTTGTTTGTTTGGATGTCTGAACTCGAGCAGGGGCACTCGGGGATGTCTCTGGGAGCTTGGGGAGCTGGGGCCTGTGCAGCCCTGGGATTTAGGGAGAAGGTGGGAGCCCCTCTGAGACACCGGAGCCCGCCGGGCACGAGGCTGAGCCCCAGAGGGTTCATCCCACTCCCCAGAGGGGCTGGGGGATGCCAGAGAGCCTTCAGACAGAGTCTGGGGACTGTTGCTCTTTTACTAAGGATAGTTTAAATTTATATCTATATACACAGCTCCTNTAAATTTAATTTTTTTTAACACACCCTTTTTTTTTTTTTTTTTTTTTTTTTTTTTCTATTGCCCACAAAATAGATGACAGCTCCAGAAGTGCACTTATCCTTCTGAAGATGCAAATCCCCAGAAAGGTCATGTTCCATTTTGGTTTTGAATGTTTCTTATTTTTAAAAGATTTATTTTACTGCAATTAGCTTAAATTTCAAAGTAATTTTAAACCAGGAGACTGGATTCTTTCTTTGCTTATAACTTCTGTCTCTCTTTTTTCCTAAATTAAAAAA
>VWZN01017001.1:165398-177618 GCA_013396955.1 Regulus satrapa | reverse complement strand
CAGCCCTCAGAGCCCTCTGAGCCCTGTGAGCCCTGCTGAGCCCTGCTGAGCCCTGCTGAGCCATACTGAGCCCTCTGAGCCCTGCTGAATCAGCTCCACAGGCAGCCTTGGGCAGAGGGGTGGCCCCAGCCCGTTTGGAGGGAGCTGAGAAGCTTGGAGGTGTGGGAAAGCAGTGGTTGCTGCAAACCAAGGCTTTGCTCTGCCCCGGTGACAATCCTCTGGCACAGCTCTCGGGGCAGGAGATTGGGGTTGGTTCTTCTCCCACTTGCAGCAGAAAACCCCCAGCCCAGAAGAGCAGGTGTTCAGTGGAAGGTGTCAGGAGAAACTCTCCCTGTACCCGAGAGCTGTTTGCCAGCAGGATTCAGGGGTTCTGCTGCCTTGGGAAGGGGCTTTGGCATCTCGGCTGGAAATAAAAGCCTGATGGTTGCAGCCCTCAGCCAGGGACTGAGGATTTGAGCTCTGATGCCCTCCCAGACTGGTGATGCTCAGAGCCCTCTCAGAACTCCTCTGCATAGGCAAGGCCATCCCTGGGGGACAGCAGGATTTTATTGAGGCAAAAACAGTAAGAAAAGGCTGAAATTTTGTTTCATTGGGTTTTAGTTTGTTTGTTTGGGGTTCTGTTTGTTTGTTTAAGTAGTGAACATATTGCTGTGCTGCTGAGTTTTGACATTATTTTGACATGCCCCGTCCCTGGGAGTGTGCTGGTGTGGGTGGGACTCTGAGCAGCCTGGGACAGTGGAAGCTGTCCCTGCCCGTGGCAGGAAGGTGGAAGGAGAGGAACTTTCAGTTTTCTTCCAGCTAAAACCGTCCTATGATGCGTCTGTGACATGGATGGGTCCCTTCCAACCCGGTGGATTCTGTGATTCAGTTATTCTATGATTCATTTCAGCACAGCCAAACCACTTAGTTTTGATCTACTCTAGCAAACAAACAAACAAATTAATTCTTACAGTTGTATTGAAGTCCATACAAGGTATTTTGAGTTCATCAAAACGTTTTGGTGATTTCCCATCAAACAGCAAAGTGAATTTAAGGTCTTGCAGAGTGGCCTAATTTCATTAAGTCAGCTTTTCCTCAGAAGAAAAAATAATCTCTAGGCCAGTCCTTCAAGCAGCCCTGGTACAAATCAATCCCTGTCACGTATGGAAAGCAGACAAACCTGAGCAGAGCACCGGGATGTCACAGTCTCCTGCTTTGCCGTGGCTCCAAGAGCAAAGGAAACCCTTTCAGACAGGTCTGGCACTGGGAATTTATCGTGACTCTGTGCCAGACAAACACCACTGATTGTTCTGTCCAGCTCCCGGGGTCCTTCCTTAGGGAAACCCGTCAGAAGGATGGGGTTTGGTGCACAGGGAAAGGGACTCCGGGAGTTTGATCACGTCCCCCTGAGTGATGATGAGCTGTGACATTATTCCTGGCTGGTTTATCTCAGCGGTTCCCACACCTCGACACAAAGTACACAGGAGTGGAGTCTTTTTCTCCCCTCTACGATTAAGAGAGCATTTGATCCTATAGATAGAAGTGGTAATTGACTATATTTAAAGATTAACTCACTGTAATGCCTTCTGAAAAGAAAAATGTTATTAAGAAAGTTGTCAATCATAGAGTTGATGCCTTTTTTAATACAGTCTGAAAGTGTTATAATTTTAATACCCCAGAGGCCAAAGCAAATTATCAAGCTGAAATTAGAGATTATCAATTTTCAATTTCTCTCTCGTCTCTTTGCATTTCATCTCCCACCTTCATCTGCAGGAAGAAAAGGAGGAAAAATAGTGTTTGGCAAGGGAGGGGAAGCCCGGGAGCGTGGCTGTGCTGATATCCTGCGTGCTGACCTGAGGGAGCTGGGAGGCAGCAGCAGCAGGGCTGTGTGCAGCTGAGGATTCGGGCACCCCGACCCTGAGCTTCAGCCCATTTAAAGAATCCCCTGCCCGATGCAGCTTTAAGGACAGGGTGGGAGTTGTGCTTTAGAGCTCGCTCTGCTTCAATGAAAACACTTTTTCCAGTCTTAGGCAGTCGGATTTTTATTGCTGAGAGCTCGGTGTGCTGAGGTGTAAGTGGAGCTCAGGCTCCTAAATGTAAAGGTGCCATCCTGAAAACCCCTTTTAGGTGGAGTCCAGCCTTATGGGCTCCAGAGCTCCAGGGTTTGTTTGTACCATGATGTTCCCAGCGCTGCTGCCCCTGCACAAAAGGTGGGAAGGGCCCGGGCAGCTGCAAGAAACTGGGGCAGGATCCCCGGATCTCCAGCTCCTCTGCCAGAGGAACTTTATCCCTGAGATTTCCTGCAGCCTGTCTGATGAAAAAAGGAGCTCTGCACAGCAGACCACGGTGGCAGGGGGTTTCTTTTCAAAGGCAGCTGTGCACAGAGGAGCTCTGCCCTTGGGCACACAATTCCTGGGTTTCATTGTTCAGGGCATTTTCAGGTGGAGTTTCATTTTTAAGCTGAGAAGATTGAATCACCACAATCCCTTCAGAAGCTGCAGGAGTCTCTCAGCCCTCAGACTGCAGTTTTCTGGTGGGAAATTTTCCAGTTGAAAATATGTCATATACAGAAAAGAAGGAGACGGCAAAGAAATTCCTCCAACACAGCAAAAAGCAGAAAGACCTTGTCCTGCTCCCATTTGGCAGGACTAGTTTTGAGGAAGGAGACTGACTCATGACCCTTCTGTGTAAATTCCCCTGGCTGGAGAGCCCTGCTAAGAGGGTCAGTCAAAAACTGGAGAAGTTTGTGTCTTTTCTGCCTGGCAGCGCTGCTGGGACAGGAGAGGTGGGCCGGGTGCCGCCGTGGGTGAGCTGTGCCAGCTCCAGCGAGGGGCTCTGACTGGTGCCCACCTGCCTCTGTCCTGGCACGTCAGCATCTGGCTCTCCTCAGAAGTTTGAAATCTTTTCCCATGAGAGATGGGCCTGGTGCTGTAAAAATGGGGGCCACTGCCTTTGTGTTCGGGTCTCTCCTTCCCAGACAGGAGGTGTGCATTTTCTGGGGGCGGGATTGAGGCTCACAGAAACGGAAACAGGGACAGTATTCCTCATGAACTCTGGGCTAGATGGGGGAATGAAATTCTCTGTAGTGAAAACATTATGCTCCCACCGTAATCTACTAAACCAGTCTTCATTTCCCTGGTGTAGGGAGGTTCTCTTCTCTTATTGCATTTAGCTTGAAATCAGAGCTCTCAAGCTGTTTGGTGCTGGGCAGTGTTTATGCCTTGTGCTCTCATAATAAATGCCCCAGATCCATCATAAAAGCAGTTCCTCTGACACAGAGGCCGATTGGAAGCTGCAGGAGAGGTGTGGGGCAGTAATGGAGATTTATTTCTCTTGCAGAGGAATTCAATTATCATCTTGAGGAGTTATTTTACCTTTCCCCCGCCCAGTCGAGTCAGACCAGTTGCTGCCAGCCGTTGTTTGAAAGGCATCGAGGCAGGGAGGACCCGGCCCTGCCGCCCCGCTGGCTCCTCTTGGCAGAGGAGGGTGTTGGGGGCAGTTTCCAGAGCCCGGCCCTCATCCCAGCGAGGCAGCAGCCTCAGGATGGCCCCTTGGCAAACAGCTCTCCGTCCTCACAGCGCTCACCTCCACCAGGACCTTGCATTTATGGGCCCCTGTTTTACTGCCCTAGGACTTGCTCCTCGCCTCCCATCCAGCTCCATAACTCCTGGCCCTTTATTTGTCTGGGGCTGAAGCAGGTTATAAAATACTTCCAAGGATGTTTTTTTTTTTATTGTGTTTTGTTCGAGACAAGCAAGTCTTCCATTTTACTGTTTGCCAGGCAGCTGCAGAAATTACTTGGGGGCTGGCACTCCGGGCACCTAAACGGCGTGTAAAGGGCGTGTAAAGGGCGTGTAAAGGGCGTGTAAACCGTGTGTAAACCGCGTGTAAGGGGCGTGTAAAGGGCGAGCAGCCCGCCAGGGCCCCGGGCGCGCTCGCTGCGCGCTCTGTCCGTGGTGCTGAACCCGCCCGCCGGGCCCGGCGCCTCTCCCGGGAAAGCCGCCGCTTCCCGGGGGCTCTGGGAAGGTTCTGGGGGGGATTCTGTCTGCCTGGCGCTGCGGCACGCCATGCACAGGTGTCAGCAGAGAGCCTGGGGTAGGGGAGAGGCTGCAGGAGTTGGCCCCTGTGGTCCTTGGAGATGGTCCCATCGAGCCAAGAGGGAAGGAGAAACCCCGGGATCCAAACCCCGGCGTTGCTCAGGGATGTGAAACGCAGGTTTGTTATGTTTAAGAAAATATACAGGCTTTCAGCTTTAGGAGTTTCTGTCTGGCAATTCTCGCTAGTGCTGAAGCACTAAATTGAAAAAAAGAAAAAAAAAAGAAAAAAAAAAAAAAAAACGGAAGAAAATACATTTAGGCAAGTCTGGAAGCCTCTCCCCAGCAGCTCAGAGTGGGGATTTGTGAGCTAAATATTTCCACTGAATAAGTGCTGGGTGTCTGCGCAAGGGGGTGCGAGTGCAGGAGACGGGAAGTGTGGGTCACTGCCAGCTCCGGTGCGCTGCGATGAATGGAACCATTTGTTTAAGCGCTTTGCCACACTAATTGCTTGCATTAATTTCTTTGGCAAGCAGGGTGTGTAGTTTGAGGCACATCTGACCCCTTTGAGCCGGGCTGTGCTGCAGAGCAGAGAGGATCCTGGGCAGAAACCCAGGCAGAAGGTGTTCTGCAGCTAAGGCAGGGCATGGTGGCCACCCTAACTGTGTTTTCTGTGTGTCAAGGCTTTGGCAGGAGCTGATAACAGCGGGAGGGCCCAGAGAGAGCAGACACGGCGCTGGCAAGCCCTTTAGCCCCTTTCCCCAGCAGGCCTGAGCCAGCAGCAGCTGGTTCCTGCGGTGCTGGGAGGGGGTGGCAGAGCCAGGAGGATTCTCTCTCCTTTTGGTGTTCAAGACTCCCTCAGTGGGGCCGTGGAGAAGCTCAGTGAGAGAGGATGAGAAGTTTAAGAGGTTCCCAGCCTTTGGCTTGTAGATCCTGAGGCCGTGCAGGAGGCCAAACCTCCTCTCGCTTCTCAGCAGCAGGAGGGGCTCAGCAACGGCAGCGCCAGTCTGGGACCTCCTCTGGTGAGCGCCACAACCTGCCCCATCCTCATGGGACCCTGGCAGCAAATTTCAGTGGGTTTGTTTCAATTCAGTGTTAAAGGATCGTTTCAAGGTGGTTCAAAGCACCTGGGATCTCACGTGATGCTTTGTGCACGACCTGAGCGCGGGTCCCTTCAGTCCTGCAGAGCTCGTGCTGCTTTGTGCTCCTGGCTGGGATAACTCCAGCCCTCGGGTGTGTTCCCGGGGTGTGAACAGAAACAGGCGCCTCCTCTTTCCCACCACGACTGCCTTGCTGTCCTTCTCCAGGGGATAGGGGCTGGTCCCATCGATTCCTGTCCATCCTTATCTCTCTGAAGGCTCTCGTCTCCACTGACAGGAAAATGATTCCAGAGTGAATTGGTTCTTAAGCTCCAATTTAAATAATTCCTCCTCAGACCCCTCTAGTCTCATTGTCCCTAGAGCTGATCCAGCCAGTTCCCATGCCAGGCTTGGCTCATTCCCTTGGCTCTCGGTGCCTCTGCAAATTGTGCCTCCACTGGATCCATCACCTTCTCAAGAAACAGCAGCTCACCCCCTCTCTACCATCTCTTTCCTGTATTTTTTCGGACTTTGAGCCACGCAAGCCAAGATCCACTTGCTTAAGAGCGTAAGGAGTCGCACCCACCAACATTATCAGCATCCACGGGGAGGTTTGGATGTTCTGTGGGGTCTCTCAGCTATGTTACGAGGGTAGCAGGCGCTTCTTGCCCTGCATTTCAGCGTTTTCATCAGAGCTCACACTGTTATTAAGCTGTCTTCTCCTCAGGTTTTGCACACCAGCAGCTGAAAGGTCTGAGATCAGGTAACCTGGGATAACAGGATATGAATGGATCAAAATCTTGGCAAATAACGATGGAAGTTGTTATTTCTTAGTGAGTTTACTCTCCGTGGTACATGCTGGTTGTGGGACCAAATGTGGAAAGAGAAGGGTTTTGTAAAAAAATTGAAAAGCTGCCAGGAGACCTCTCTGTGTGGAAAATCCTCCTCTGCCTAGAAAAGACTGTGAAACAGTTTTAGCTACTTGAGGAGCAAAATTAGAAATCTGGACTGGAGTGGCTGCAGTCAGGAGTGTGAAAACATCAACCACCTTTACAGCTGGGGAGCAGAGAATTGCCCGTGTGCTCTGTACTAAACTGCATTTTAATCCACAGTCAGCTGCCTCTGGATCTCTACGAGATCACTTGTGCAGTTCAGGGGGCTCTGGTATTCCTTCATTTTTCCCACCAGCTCCAAATTTCAGAGGGATCTCAGCGCAGGAGGTCATTAAACAATTCAACATTTTCCCATTCACATGCACGGTATCACGGAGTACTCCCCACATTTAGGTTGTGCAAATTGATGGTCACTGACAAACCCACAGAATCTAAAACCATAACAAACATTTACACCACTCTTCTCATCCCTCAGCCTGTATATTTTACTCAGGTACCTTGGTATGAACAGACTAGAGAGAAGTGACCTGTCCTCTTATAAGAACGCTTAGTACTTAAAAAAAAAAAAAAAATGTTCTGAAACTGGATGGGAATTTCAAATTCTCAATCCAAGACATTTGAATACCAGCATTTAACTTTTGTTTTATTACAAAACATTAATTCTTTGAACTATTGTAACTGGAAGCGTGAGTTGAAACACCGAATTTCTGTTTCAAAAGGCCAAAGCATCGTTTAGCAAGAAAGGTGGTGAGATGCGTAATTTCCCATTTCCTCCACGGACAGAAGTTCTTCTTCGTGTTGAGGTGGAATTTCATGTGCTGTGGTTCGTGGCTATTGCTCCTTGTGCTGTGTCTGGGCGCCACTGGGAAGAGGCTGGCACCACCCTCCGACACGCCCCGCGGATATTTGGATGGATGTGTTTTGTTTGCAGGTGTTTGCCTGTTGAGATGAAGAGGAGTTTTCATTCATCTCTTGTTCAGTGAGCCTGGGCCTGGTTTGGAGCTGCTCTGTGGCGTTATGGAGGGCGAGTATTTGCCAAAGGTGCTGAGAGTGATTGGCGATGGATTTGCCTTGGATAAACAAAGTTTATCTCCTTGTGTGAGAAAAAAGAGGAAAAATTTGCTGTGACTTCTGCCCCCCCTCAGTCCCGCACCCAGGGCTGGGAGCAGCACCAAGGAGTCTTTTTACAGGGGAAAACGAGTGAGCAAGCAGCCCGTTTACCACAAAGCCATCCATAAAACCCTGCCTCTCCAGAGCTAATAGCGCTGTTTGCTGTGTCAGAAGCAGCTAATCATGGCCATATTTGCTCGAGCCATGAAACCTCTGTTGCTGGTGCATGCTAATGGAGCGTGTTACATGTTCAATTAACCAAACGGATCAAATGAGCTGAGGAGAAATACAACGGGAACAAAGACCTGATCCATGCCGTCCTTTGTCGGGCACGGCAGTTGTTTCTCACGTGGTGTCCTCGCAGTCCTTTGAGCAGATTTCCCGGTGATATCCTGACAAATCCTTGACCAATTAAGGCAGGTTGGTTGCTGGATAAATGAGAAAGGCTCCCCCAGGACAGCTTCCAACCGCAGGCACCCTCTGCTGTCCCTTGGAGGTGCAGTGCAGGGACAGAGGTGTCTCCTTCTGGGCAGTGCACGGACCTTGGGGACAGAGAAATTAAACGTGTCAAATCAGCAGCCGAGCACACAACCTGAGGGGAGAGGAAGGCAGAGGTGACGTCCAAACGTCACAGCGTGAGAAAAACCCAGCGGGGGTCGAGGACGGTGCCCAGAGCTCTGCTCCCAAGGGCAGGAGCTGTAGCCTTGTTGTCCCCTGGGGCTGTGTCCCTCGCTGGCCCCTCCGGGCTGGAGGAGGCCCAGCAGTGGGCGGCAGAGCCCAAAGCTCCTGGGGATGGCGGCACAGCGGGCTGTGGGGAGCAGGAGAGACGAGGACACGCAGCAGCTCCCAGAGCATCTCCGCACGCAGGCAGCGACGCTCCGGTGGTCTGGGCAGAGGAGAGAAGCCCGGGCAGGGTGACACAGGCCTGGGGACGGCAGGGGGTTCGCAGACACAGTCAGGCTCAGGTTTAGGGAGAGGCCACACCACGGCAGGAGAGGCAGGGTCACATTTCTGCAGGTTCTCTGCTAATGAAGTGATCAGCTGTCCACGCTGGGAGCTGAAGGGGTCCAGGAGATTCTTGGGCGGGCCTGGGAAAGCACAGCTTTGCCTCTCCTGCTTCTCTACATCTAAGGAAGCTCCAGAATTGACCGGGCTGCCAAAAGTGAGTGTCAGTAGACTTGTATTTATTATGCAGAGACAAATTTTATGGGTCTGGAAATAGGAAAAGGTTTAAAACCACTGCTTTAGATCAAAACTGCTTCTCAAGAAGTTGCTTTTTTCTGCCACTAAGTGGCTCCAGATGTTGAAATATTTGACAAAATTCCTTTTCTCTCTTGTTTTTTTTTTTTTTTTCCTTGACACACTGAGTTTCACAAGGTCAATCTGCAGCAAAGAAATCCCAGTGCTTTCCCCCTCTGAATAGCACCCAATTCCAACATTAAATATTAACTGAGAGAAGAGCTTGATTTGCAGCTTCGGACTGTTTTGATTTTGAAAATGGTTTTCTTTTTCCTGGAACATGATTTTCCTCTACACTTGAGGGACATGGACGTTTCTCTGTGTTGTGGGCGTGGTGAGAGGGACTCCTGAGCTTTGGGAGTGGAGCTCCAGTTCTTCATTTACTGGCAGCAAGGGACAGGGCTCGTCAGAATGCTTTCATGAATATCCCAGCTTCAGCCTTTCCTCTGCCCCTCTGTGTCTCTTCCTGTGGCTGGAGTTCTTCCCCGTTCCCCTGCTCCAGGTGGGTGACAGCCAGCTGGGAGTGCGGGCTGGATTTCGGGTGGCAGCCTCAAAGGCTGGTGGAATTCCCCTCTCCGTGCAGATGCGCAGTGGGAAGAACAGATGGTCACCATGCAGCAATGCTCCCTCCTCTCTGGGGTGCTGGAAGTGCAGCCAGCACAGCTGCAGCGGGGATTATTGTGCCTGGATGGCTGCATCCTTCTTTAGCATTTGGAAGTAGATCAAAACTCTGGAAAGCTCTGCAGTAACAGCCATGTATTAGGTATTCCCATGTACTGGGGATGGTTGTGTTCCTCTGCGTGCCCAGGAAAGCCCTGCTTGCTCGATGCTTGGAAACCTTTTCACTGCAAGAAGTCCCTCTAAAAGTCAGATGTTTCTTTCCTGCTCCACTGAAGCAGGACCCTCCCAGCTGCCACCAAATGCCGGTTATTTCATTTTTCCTGCCCCCAGAATAAAGCTGCCCTGAAAGCATCACTTCCATGAATCATTCCTTTTGTCAGCAACTGGCATTTTCCTCCTCATCTGGGACATTCGCCCCCAGGTCTGTTCCAAGCAGCTCTGGTTTCTTTGCTCTGCAGTGGACAGAGATATCTGGGGCCTTGGCTGTGGGGCGCTGCCTGGGTGCCCTGGGGCTCTGGGTGCCAGGGCTGGAATGTGTTCTCTTGTCCTGCACATCCATGCTGAGCTGGGATGAGAGAGGAGGGGAGGCAGAAAGGAAAGGGAGAGCCTGGTGTGAAATATTTGGCTGCCAAGCCCTTGTGTTTTCCAGAGAGCAGAAGATCTTTTCATTTGTTCTGTTTGGCTGTCTGTGCCTCTAGTATCTGCCAGGCTCTCTGCAGAGCAGCACTGAATGCTGCTTGGGGCAAGCTTTGATGGGCCAATCCTTCTCTCTCTCCTTCCCTGCGCCATTAGAAAGCCCCAAATCCTCGTCTCCTCCTGAAAGGCAGCGCTGCCCAGCCCTGAGTGGTGGATCCGAGCCTCGCAGGGCGGCTGCTCGCTGAAACCCAGACACAGCTGGTGAGGCACAGGCAGCACGGAGCGCTGGATCTGTCAGGAGGGCAGGGCCGGGACGGGGCCGTGGGGCATCCTGGCCACAGGAGCAGCCCCTGGGGTCCCCTCCCTGCAGAGCCAGAGCCTGGAGCTGCCAGGGGACCCCTGGGGGAGCCTTGCAGGGCTGTGGCCGGAGGCTCATCCACGGGGCGCTGAGGGTGGGAGGGGGTCCTGTGCCAGGGGAGCTGATGCTCCTGCCTGGGGGAGCTCTGTGGCCATCGAGCCTCGGCCTGGGCTCAAGCCCAGTCTGCTCCAACCTGCACCAGCTGCCACGGAGCAAACCAGCACAGGGACCCAGTGAGCCCAGCCGGTGCCTAAACCCGCTCCTCCCAAGAAGCTTAGAGCCTTTTCACACCCCAAAAGTGTTTTCCTTGGTGAAGCAGCACAAGCCCTACTGCTCTTTGAAACCAGGAGAAAATACACCACGAAATGTGGAGTGGAAGCGAGACCAGCCTTGGGTTTTGCGAGCTGGACAGGTCAAGTGGCTTGGGCCAAGTCATGGCTTTTCCCCAGTAAACTCCAGCCTCTGGAGCCACGTCCCAGCCCATCAGGTCAGTGTTTTCACTGGGTTCTTTCTTTCTTTCTGCTGTAAAGGGTTTGAACTAACCAGGGAAATGCAAATTATTCTTTTGAGAGTCTTCCCTTTCAATACAGAAAACCAGAGGAATGGGGAATTCAGTTAAAAGAAAATACAGAAAATGTTTAATTTTAGGTGTTAAGCAATAACAGTAACTTCAAAACATTTGCAGAGAAGTTATTTTCCTGTTGAAAAGCTGTTTTCCTCAATCACCCATACTTTACATAATTCCAACCAGCTTTCCCTCTCAGGCAGAAAACAAACCAGGAGAAACAATATTTTCCAGCTGGAATAATTGTTTTTATTGTTTACTCTGCATTTCCCCAACTCCCACAGGAACACAGAGACTTTCCAAGGCTTTCTTGGGCTTCCCACACCTTCCAGGCCCGTGCCCAGGTGCGGAATGGGGCTGGCAGCAGCCAGGTGCTCCCGCCGCTCCCCACTGCCTGCTGGCACCCCTGGCAAAGCTCCCGCCAGCCCTTCTGCTCAAAGAGGATTCAGGAGAGATGGAGCAAACAGAGAGAAGGGAGCCCAGGTGGCCTGAGGCCAGGGGCGAGGCTGGATGGGGCAGGGAAGGCAGCAAAGCTTCTCCTCCCGCTCAGCGTGGGGAAAGCATCACTCAGGGAAATCACAAGGAAAGAGTTCTTCTTTGCTGTGCTGTCAAACTGTGGAGCTCTCCATTGCTGGATCCTGTGGGGGCCAAAACTAAAAAGAAGAGGGGGAAAAGGAAAGGGCAAATTAATGAGAGACGAGTTGAGTGGGAGCTGCTGATGCTCGGGAGCTCGGGTCCCCTGCCTTGCTCTGCTTTGTGTCCCAAGGCAGCTCCTGAGGATTACTCTGGGAAAGGATTGCGGGGAAATGGATTTGTCTTCTTCCCTCCAATGGCAACTCCTGCATTGTTTAACTGAAATCTCGCTGTAGGTTAAATCCCAGATTTTGGGGAAGCGTTTCTAAACCTCTTCCAGCTATTCCTTATCTGACAATAGCTCGATGAAGAGGTTTATCCTCAGAGAAGAGCTCAGAAAAATCCTGTATTCACAAAGGGTCTTTCTCCCCTTGGGAAGCTGAGGAATTTCTCCTCTAAAAAATGTATCACCACATCCTTGGACCAGACTTTCCTCCTGGCTCCCTGCAAATCCCGAGCTGGAATCAGCCCACCCCGAGTGTGGTGCTGCCATGCAATTTTTGAAGTGTGTGTGTGTGATTCTGTGGTGCTCCTTACAAGAATACATGGAGCTACTCGACTGGAAAACAGACATGAAAGTACAGACTGTGGCTCTGGATAAAACATTTGACACCAAACTCTCAAGGGTTCTTGGAGGATTAGGGCAGAGACACTGGCACAGAATGTGAAGCCCTAGTAAACTCTTTCCTTTTTTTTTTTTCCCCCATATTTTTCTGTGACACGAAAGAAAGGCAAAACCAAACCACAAACTACCCTTCAGAAGTGAGAAAACAAAAAAATTTGGCTGGGTAAAAAAGGGGTTGGGCCAAGCCCTGTCTCAGGGTGATCCCCATGGGGTGTTTCTCTTTGGAGATGCTAAAGCTGGTCCAGCACTGTAGGATGGCGAGTGCTCCCTAGGCTGGAAGGGATGGGAATATAAAGTGCATTTTGTCCTCTCGATGCTTGAGTTTCGGTGTCCCATGGTGCAAAGCCTGGTACAAATCCTGTATTGCTCAGGATTGCTGGCATTGTCAGCATGTCACTGAGCAGCTGGCGTTGGACGGGCCTCATCCTCATCCTCATCCTCATCCTCA
>VWZN01017001.1:138177-164318 GCA_013396955.1 Regulus satrapa | reverse complement strand
TTTTTTTTTTTCTGCTTGAGGGATAGAAAAATCCCTGCTGACTCCTGAGCAGCCAGTCCCTGCTCCTAACCCCTGAACATCCCTGTGCTCCCTGGCAGGAGCCACAAAGCCCACAGCCATCTGGGTTCTCAGGCCCCCTCAGCTTCCTCCAGCACCTCAGCCCGGGATGCTGGAGACTCTCTGTGCTCCTTCCATCGACTGTCCTGCTGGCTTAGGGTACAGAAGCCAGGAATTAAGCCGGGCTTTTGGGACGGGGAGGAGGGAAGCTCCCCTTGCCCTGCACCAGTCTGCTGGGGGGGTGAAGCGGGGGCCGGTCCCCAGCAGGCGGCACAGAGGTGTTTGGAATCCAGGGGAGATTTCCTATTAGATTCGTTTAATAGTTTTGAGGTCAGTTAAATATGGAGTGACAAATTAATTCCAACTTAACTGCTTCCCTCTTGCTCTCCCTGCTGCTTGCGAGTCCCCTGTTGCCCCGTTAAGCAGGAGCAGCTGGCGGCGCCGGGGCGCTTTGGCAGCTGTTGGGTTTGTGCTGAGCCCACTGAAGGGGCTGTTCCCCCCGCCCTGCTGGCAGCTCTGCGTGTGCCCCTGTGCCATCTTCCCCAGGCAGATGGGAAAATTCACCTACCTGGAGCCAGAGACGGTGCTCCATGGTTCGCACCAAAGCCCCCTGGAAAGGGTCAGCACCCAGTGGCCTGTCAGAGGCTCTTGGAGAGGCCAGCAGGTGCCAGCTGCTGCCAGCAGGAGCCTGCCAGCGGATGTGTGCCCAGCTGCACAGCCTGCTCCACTCCGGGGCACGCGGGCCTTCAGTCCGTGGCCCTCCAGAAACTGGGCACGGGAGGGGAGCCCCTCCCTGGGGTCCCTCTGCTCGTGAGTCGCAGCCGTGAGCAGGGGGAGTCGTGGCCTGGACAGGGGCAGCTGCTCGGGCCCTCCTGGGGCAGGAGCAGGGCGTGGGAAGGGGTCCTGGGGCGTTCCCAGGCTCCAAACCAGCGCTGCAGAGTCCCCCTCTGTGCCGAGGGAGCTCGTGTGGCCTCCCTGGAGGTGTGGAGGTGGGCTGGGGCAGCCCCTGGCTCTGCAGCCACTGCTGGCACGGAGCTGTGCGCTCGTGCTGGGGCGGCACAAGAGCAGCTCCTGCTCCTGCCAGCCCTTCTCTTCCCATGGCTTTGCCCCGGGGCTGCTCCCTCGGCTCCCCAGCAGGGCAAGGACCGGAGGGGCTGCTCTTCAGGAGGGCTTGGATCCCTTATCATGCACAGAGCAGCTGGGACACGAGCTCTTGGGGCAGCAGTGGGAAGCAGTGAAACTTTATTGAGCTGTTTCAGGTGCCAGATCCAAACAGGTTTGAATTATGACTCAACTGCTCAGTAGAGAAATTATTAGAGCTGGGACAAGGGCTTGGTTCCCCAGAATCGGCGTGCACCAGGTGGTTGGTGAAATGCTTTTTCACACAGTCCTGCTTAATGGTTCTTCCTCCAGCAGCATTTCTATTTCCCACACTTTCCTTCGGCTGTTTGCTTTTCCGTGCTGTAACACCTGGCATTTCTTACCTGTCATCGTCCTGCCAATATCAGCACATACCAAGGACCAAATGTTCAGCAGGAACAAATGACACTAGCCCTGGCTCTCCACTAGAGTCCAGCTCCGAGGAGCTGGGTTCTTTCCTTTTATTGAAACAACAACAGCAACAACCAAACCAACACGAAAGAGTGCGTCTTTTCTGCACTTAAGTTAATTATTTGTGGTCTGAATCTGGCACCACGAGAGGAAATTAGCCTAGTCCTGATGATTGGGCATTATTAGCAGCACATGAGGTCCGTCTTTTGTTTGCTGGGGCCCACGCTGGGTTTTTTTAGCACCGTCTCTCTTGGACAGACGTGTTGTGGGGGGTTGCATTAATATTTTGGCTTTCTGACTGTGCAGTCTATTCTACGCCACACACTGGAGGCAAAGCTTTGCAGTCTCAGTTGACTGGACTTTGTACAGGCTTTTTCAAAGCTCTCTCCACAGATGCCTGAGTGATTCTTGAGTTCCTGTCGGAGTTTTGTGCCGGGATAAATGTGAGAGGGCTTGTCCTCAGATGGTGCAGGCTGGCCTTGCGCCACTGACTGCGGGGAACGAAGCCACTGTGCTCTAGCAGAAGATCTGCTGCTCAAACTTCAAAAGGCCACCCACATGTGTGTGCTGAGCTGGAGGTCTAAATTAGCAAAACCCAGAGCTTTTCCCATGGTTTTCACTCTGAGCTATAAAATGACCCATATTTACTGGAAATCCTCTAGAAGGGCTTGAGCCCTGGTGCAGAGCGAGCATATTGGGGTTTGTGATGCAAAAGAGTATCAGGCAGAATTTCATCTTTGCTTGGATGAGGCGAATGAGTAATGGCTCAGTTGTCAAAAGCTTTCAGAATTAGAAATAAGTATAAATTAATGCTTCAGGGAGGGCGTTTTGTTTCTTTCTTCTTTTTCTAGTAAGAGGGGTTGTTCATAATCGAAGACCTGAGGGGATTCCTGAGTGCACGGGACTGGGAAAGCTTGGGAAGGAGGAGGAGGCTTTGGGGTACCCAACTGCAGCCTTGCAGTGCCAGGAGAGCCTGCAAGAAAATGGAGAGGGACAATTTATAAGGGTATGGAGAGTCAGAACCAGGGGGTATGGCACCAAACTGCCAGAGGGAAGGCTGGCATTGGATATTAGGAAAAATGCCCTCCCTGCAAGGGTGTGAGGCCCTGGCACAGGTGCCCAGAGCATCTGGGGCTGCCCCTGGATCCCTGGCAGTGCCCAAGGCCGGGCTGGAAATGGGGCTGGAGCCCCTGGGGGAGTGGGAGGGGTCCCTGCCATGGCAGGGGGTGGGATGAGAGTAACTTTAGAGTCCCTTCCAACACAAGGCACTCTGTGCTCCTGTGATTCTGTCCGGGCTGCGTTGGCGGCCCCTGTGTGTGGATACCCTCAGGAAGCTCAGAGCAGTCCAGGTGATGCTGTGACTGTGGGACACGTGGTGGTGAAGATGAGACGATGCTCCTGGGGGAAAAAAAAAATAATGCTGCAGTAATTTTTAAAGGTTATTGTCTTGCAGTTCGCAGGAAGAAGCTGCAGAAAGAAGTGCCTTGCACGTGGGCAAAATCGGCTGTGAAATAATTTCATTTGTTACAAGTTAAAGAACATTTGAGTGCGATTTTCCAGGGAAATCAGGTGTTAGCTCTGACCTTCTTGCAAGTACCTAATGGACAGGACAGCATTTATTTATTTATTTATTTATTTATTTATTTAGTTAGTTAGTTAGTTAGTTAGTTAGTTAGTTTTTAGCAGCATAGTCGCTTTTTAAAGATCAACATGCATTAACAAAATACGTTTCCTCTCTCAGCTGTAAAATGTCCCCACACCTTCCCCGTCCCTGCCCCGTGCAGGGATGCTCCTCCTGATCAAGGAGCAGCAGGACACAAAGCCACCGCTGCCTGTTAATTAATTTTAAGGTCTCTTCCAACACGAAGCTCGCCGAGAGGAGATTTGTGTTTCAGGGCTGCGCCGCTGCTTCGCCCCTCTGAGCAGGACGCAGGGAGCAGCACCTGAGCCCGGAGGGACCCCGGGGCCGGGGGAGCTGCTGGTGCGATGGGCAGAGCAGGCGCTGCCCCTTCCCTGGGAGCCTCCTGCGGCCGGACAGGCACCGCAGAGCCCCGGAGCCCGGCCCGCCCTCCGCAGGTGTGACAGCCACAGCATCGCTGGTCCCGCAAACTTTAGGAAACGCGATATGTTTTATCCTGTTTGTCAACACGGTTTACTCGGAGAGAGCCCCGAGTCTGTGGCCGGCAATTAATGCCACTTAAAAGCTTTTCAGCGGGATAATTGCCTGTTGTTCTGCAGGCATCACTCCCATTCAGATGCTAATGGTGTCAGGGGCAGTGGCCATTCCCACATCGGGGGCCAGGTATGCCCCGCTCCCTCCCTCGGGCAGACGCTTAATGGGTCTATTGTCCCCGAACAAGGGCAGCAGAGCCCCCCCTGTCCCCGAGGAAGCCGTGGAAATAATCCTCATCAGTCTGTGTCACTTGGGCACAAAAGGCACTGGGGGGGACTCGAAAAGGAAAGGGGCGTCCGGCACGATGGGGGTGGGAGTCAAGGTGTCCCACGTGGGGGGACACCCCGAGAGCTGTGCCAGGGATTCACCGCAGCTCTGGGGAAGCCCAGGGGGTTTCCAGCCGCTCTCAGATCGCCACGCTGTGGTGCTGGCTGCGTTTTTTGAGGCAGAGTTACAGTTTTCTGGCGGTCAGGTTCACACGGACAGAGTCCTCGGCTCTCCAGTCAGGACCCCACCATGAAGCTGTTGATGTCCATGGCGAGGTTCAGTCCTGGAAGATTCAAAATCAAACCTTTGTGCCCAAACAGCTGCGCGCTCACTTCTCTGCTGGTCTTCTTGCAGGATTAAAACCTTTCCTTTCTTCTTATCAGAGAACCATTGAATGCTTTGTGTTGGAAGAGACCTTAAAATTAATCCCACTCCACCCCTGCCATGGCAGGGACCCCTCCCACTGTCCCAGGCTGCTCCAGCCCCAGGGTCCAGCCTGGCCTTGGGCACTGCCAGGGATCCAGGGGCAGCCCCAGCTGCTCTGGGCCCCTGGGCCCGGGCCTGCTCACTCTCACATGGAAGAATTCCTTCCCAATGTCCAATTCAAAGCTACCCTCCTTCGTCTTCAGGCCATTACCCCTGTGTCCTGTCTCTCCAGCGTGTGCCAGAACCTCACCACTCTCACAATCTCATTTTTCTTTCCACTTTATTTTGCCTCCAGCGAGGTTGGGCTGAGGCTGCCATTTGTGATGGAGTTCACATGGATAAGTTAAATTATCCTGCCTCTTTCTGGCATCTCTAGACCAGGTGCACTGTGCCGGGCTGGCCGTGATCAAACCATGGTTGCTGGAGCTTGTCCCACGGCTCTGTTCCTCCAATACTCTCACATATTTGATGGAACCCTGGTTTGCAATGTCTGGATGAGCACCCAACCAAACTCCCCTTAAAGACACTTTCTGGGGGAACACGTGCTCCAGCACTGGAGAAGGTGGAGGAAGGGATCATTTACCAGCCAGGGGCATCTCTCACGTCCCTTCATGAGGGTTTTGGTTCTTTGGGAGGGTGTGCTCCCCTTGCAGCTGGCCGCCTCCTTTGGGGCCCTTGGAGCCCTCCCAGGGGCACTGCAGGCTCTGGAGCCTCTCCCCAGCCCCTGGGTGTTGCTTTTCCAGCTGGCACTCACATGGGTTTGCTGGGGGCCGCGGGGCTCCCCTCGCCCCAGCAGCTCCCACCCCGTGGCCGAGGGCCGCTTCTGCGGTGGAGGCAGCCCAGGAAAGGACTGAGCCACTTCCATGGAAACAAAAGCCTGTTTTCAAGCAGGGCAAAGAGAAACTGTGTCTGTCTCAGGCCTTTAATGACCTGAGCTGTCCATCTCTTGGCGAAAAGCAGCGTCAGAAAGGCCCTTTGCTGTGATATCACTGCCGCTGCCCCCCAGCTAGGATTACCTTTTCGCCAAGCTCACTTGGCATCCATCCTTATTTATGATGCACATTTTGAAAATAAAAGAGTTTTATTTGCTCTCCCCCCACCCGGCAAATGGCACTGCTAGGAAGAGGCAGGCACGTTTGCAGGGCGGCTCCTGTTTTCCCTGGGAGAGGAGCCCTGTGCCCTGCGTTTTGCAGTGTTGCATAAATAGTCCCTGGTGCTGCATGCGGTGGCTCCGGGCATCCCGCTGAGATCGTGTCCTTAATGCAAACAATGCCACGCATTGATTCGGAGCTGACCGCGCTGACCCCCAAAAGTTTGTTCCCTCCGCTGGGACTCCCCGGCCCTTTCACTCAGCTGAATGGCCAGCACAAAGACCTCGTCGCATCCGCGGTCCCTTCCTAAACAAAACTCGCCGAGCAAGGGGGAAGGAGCGCTGGGGGAGCGGGGGAGAGGAAGAAACGGGCAAACCTTGACCCCTCCACCTAAAATAAAGTGGAGGAATTTGCATTTTAAACCTTGAGGTGCTCCTCCGGGTCTCCCCGCCTCTCCTCCAGCTGGTTTGGGTCCCCTTTTGCAAAGCCCTGAGAAGCTCCGGGCTCGCAGGGTCCCAGCGGAGCCGCGGCCCCAGCGCCGGGCAGCGTCCCCCGCCACGAGGAAAGGCTCCTCTCTGCTCTGCTCTGCCTTCCTGCTCCACAAAGATTAGGAAAAGAGAAAGAACATTGCTCAGTAAGGAAGCTCTGCCCCTTCCCCCGTGCCCAGTTCTGGGGGGTTTTGGAGGCAGAGAGCACGGGGGACCTGCTCCCGGTCTGTGAGTGTTTCCCATGGCCTCGGCTCCTCTCCTGGACATCTCAGCTGGCTGTGCCAGGGACGGACAGCTGGGTGTGACCAGTGCCCTCAACCATTTTGTACAGTCGGAGGCTTGCGGGCAGACAGAAATTGGCGTTGATTTGCTGAGATTCCATGTGGGGAACAGCAAGGGTGGCACTGCTTCGTTCCAGGTGCAGCAGGCCCTCAGGGAAAGAGCTGCTTTGGGGCAAGCTCTTGTTAGATGTGATGCAAGGTGCATTTGTATGCCCCTGGAACTTCCTTTCTAAAGCGTTAGTTTTAGTTGGAAAACTGCCTGGCCACTGAAAAATTGTAAAGGTTTTCCCCTGGAGCTGGAGATGTGCTCCCCACTCCTTTCTTATCCCAAACTTGGGCTATCTCAGAGGCAGCAGCTTGAGCAGAATTCCAGGTTGTTCCATGGTACTGAGGTGTTGGTCTGCCAGTCCGGGCCCTGCTGCTCCCCCTCTTTGGCTCTATCTGACTGCACCATTAAGGTCAGTGTCTGCAGGACCCTCTGTGCCTGCTGGATAAGGGCCCTGTGCGAGAGGGTTCCTGACTCCTTGCACCAGGGTCTCTGCCCCTCTCATAGCTCTGGTGGGATCCAGTCTCACTCTTTGCTCCCCTCTGTTCTCTCACTTAACCTGGAGATGTTTTACCACCTCAGCTATTTACAGTGGAGCCTAATTTCTCTTTTTCCCCCCTATTCTTCCTGGAAAAGCTGCACAGTTGCAGTGCCGCATGTGGATTTAGTTAAATGTGTGGTGGAGCCGCCTCATATTTTGCTTTCCCTGTGCACGTATAAAGCGCTTTCATTCCCCGTGCCTGACTCTGCCCTGGACAGCAGGCTCGGGGCAGTCCCTTTTCAGCCTTCTGTCCCTCTGACAGAAGCGGCACCACCTGAGCATCCCCTGTGTCTTTCAGCAGCCTCGGCCCGCCGGCTGTGGAGGGGCAGTGAGCCAGGAGTATCTGCTGCGTGGGGCAGGCCCAGGTGGGCCGGGCAGCTCTTCTGTGTGCGGCACCTTCCCTTCAGCCTGCGAGCGGCCACGCTGCTGCAGGGCGGAGCTGGCACCGTCCCTGCCGTGCCCAAGGGCTCTGGCCGGGCTCAGCTCCGTGCTGGAGGCGTCCTGTCACACGTTGTCCGTGTGACAATGCCCAGAGCTGGCCAGAGGCCTTGTCTGGGGCTGCCCCGTGCCCGTATCATAAATACAGGAGGCCGAATAATTTCAATCAGTCCTTTTTATTAGTAATGGAGCAAGTGGAAAGCGAGCAAAAGCCGCGCTGGGTGCCAGAGTGACGGGAGGAATCTCCCCTCCACTGCTGCCACATTTTTCCAGCGTATATGTAGTCCTTTATATAGTCCATCTTCTGTGCTTTTTCTTGCATATCCTCCATGCGCACTTTGTATTCCGTTAAGAAGCTTTCTCTATCTTGAGGAGCAATAAGCAAAGTAAACTCCCTACAAATTGCAGAAGTTCTCTTATCCTGAGTGCCATAGCAAGGTTACACCTACTGCGCTTCTGCAAAGAAGAGGTCCACCCCCTGTTAAATTTACACACGCCCAAATAGTTGGATTAAACAATTTTACTTTTAACACGCGGGCTGGGGCGTTCCAGGCGGTCACACCGCACAAACAGCGCGCTGGCTCCAGAGGGCAGGGGCTGCCTGTCTGCGGGGCTGTCCTGCCCCTGCAGGGCCCTCTGCACAGCTTTGGGCCCCGCTGGCCGTGGCACTTGGCAGCAGCTTCCCCAAGGTGCTGCTCTGTGAAACATTCTCCTTCCTCTGGGCCTTTTGCACCCCCGGGCTGCTCTGCCCCAGAGCCTGAGCCCCTCTCCGCTGCAGCACTGCTGGGCAAACGCGTTTGTGATGCCGCGCTGCTCGCCGGAGTCTTGCTGACTTGTTCTTTGCATCCACAAGGAAACTGCATGACTGTTTCTGTCTGGAATCTGGTCTTTTATAGCCTTTTTTTTTTTTTTTCCCCTCTTTTCTTTTTCTCCCCCCAGACTCATTAAGAAATCAATAAGTGGCTCAGCAGGGCTTTGCTTAACCCGATTCTGGAAGTGTTTCTTCCCCTTGGAACGTGAACTATCTTCTCAAATTGATTTTGCTGCTTTTGCTCCTTTCCATTTATGATACTCTCGGTGTAATGTCTCACCCTCTTGGACCCATTCCCAGCCAGTGATGAGTCCCAGGCCCACCTGCAGGGCAGGTACCAGGCAGGAGCCCCCTGGGCTGTTGCAAGGGCACAGACCTGCTGCCCTCTGCTTTGTGTAACCTCTCCGTGGGTGAGGGAGGGGAGGAACCCGTCCTTTGCTGACCCAGTGACATTATGGTGACATTCTAGAGATGCCAGCAGACCTGCAGACATGCAGAAATGTTCCCTCCTCCCAGCTGGACTTGGCTGGTTCATCTGGGGTGCAGGAGGGCAGATGGAGTTACCCCTCCCTTCCAGATCTCCTGTCCAGAGACAGACACTGTGCTCACCGAGGGGTTGGTTCAGACAGAAACTCAGAGGGATTTAGAGCAAAGGTGCATCCAGATCAGTTTTTACCCCCTCCCCTGAGGTTCAGCTCTGTTTTGGTTGTTTAGCACTGACCCTACTCCTCCTGGTGCCCCAGCACACAGGTGTCAGGATTGGAAGAGTGTTTTCATAGGCCTGCAGATAATTAAGTGTTTGTCACCTCATGATGGTGCTGATCCAGCAGCAAAGCCGAGTCTGCAGCCACAAGAGCCCATCCCAGTCTTGTGCAGAGTGTCCCAGGTGACTGGAGGTTGATACCTTGGCTGCCCAGTTGGGAGGAAAGGTTCTGTGCTCAGCATTGTTCCAAACCGGGGAGCTCCCCATTCCAAATGGCACCTGGACTTCTGGTGTCCGTCTTTCATGCTCTGGTCCAGTCACCTCACCTTGCACGGTGGGCTGTAACCCTGCCTGTCAGAGCCAAGAGGTGCTCTCAGCATTTCTGGAGTACCTATGGTAAATCCAGGATTAAATCCCTTCCTGAGAGTAGTGGCAGGAGCAGGTGGCAAATAATCCCATTTGCCTGTTGTCTTTGCCATTCTTAATCACCCAGAACAGACCTAACAAGGGAGATAAACTTGGAAGGGAAGGGCTGTGAGCAGATTTGGGAACACTGGGTTCCAGAGCCAGACTTTCACACAGAATCCACCTGTGATGCTTTAAAACCTCAAATCCCAGCCTAAAATATCATTAATTAAGGCTGTGAGGGCTGTGTGGGTGATGAAGAGCCTGGCAGATGTACAGGAAAAGTGTCCGTGGACATTCACATTCTCAGCTCTCTCGAGGGTGAGGTCTGACACCAGAGACAAAAGCTGACACGCAGGACTTTGCAGTTCTGCCTCGTGCTTTCTATGGAGCTCCTTCTGTTTCTCCTGATAGAGAGATCCTGAAAAGAAAAATAAACTCATGAGAACTTTATAACCAGGGCCAAGAAAGGAGATGTCTCAGACACCTGGGTCTGATCAGGCTGCTCAAATTGTTCCCAGTTTGGAGACTGGGATTTGGAGATGGGGGATTGTCCATGTAGGCTGGGACAAATCCCTCCGTCCCTCCCCCCCCCCCTCCCTTTTTTTTTTTTTTTTTCCCCTAGTTGTTTTGCAAGTCCTGAAAGGAATAGACTCAGTGTTATTCTAACTTTAAATGGAAGGAGGGGGGAGGTGATGAGAGCAGAGAAGGAAAATCCATTTGCTGCAGCACTGTCAGCCCGTAGTTTTCCCTCAAGTCTGACAGGCCCAGGATTAAAGGTTTGGTTACAATGGGCTGACAGTGCACATTAACAGCCCTGAATGTCTTAACAACCCGGCTACTGGAGATGCATTCAGAAGAGTCTGTGAACTGCTTTTCCCCTTTAAAGCTCCTGCTAGACCATGCTGTCCAGTGAAATCTTTTGTGGTTAAAAATGTATAGACTTTTCTGTCTCGTTCCTAACTATGTGCATACACAAAATCAAATTCCTTGCTGTCTTCCCATTGGGTTTATGCCCCTTTAGCCAGTTGACTTGGGCAGTGCCCTGCTCTGACTGCACAGGGAGTTTATATCTCCCTTTTTTATTTTAGCTAGTCTTCACCTAGCGTAAATGAGCAAAAGCTCACTTCTGTGGGTGGAGTTATACGGATCTATTGCAGCTGAGGGGCTGGACATGCAAAATCAGGGTTTTTTTCTCAGGGGAAAAAAAAAGAAAAAAGGAAAAAAGAGCCTCTGATCAAACAAAATCCCTGTATTGGTTGGCTACATTTGCATCATAAAATGGGATTCAGCCGCCGTTGCACTGGTGGCTTGTGAAGGGATGGACAGTGATTGCAATAACCGGGATGTGTTGCTGTTCACCAGAGGGGCTTTGGCTCAGCCTTCCTTGCCCAGTTCAAGCTGGCAGGGGTGGTGGCAGCCTGGGGTGGCACCTGGGGACCTTGTGCAGGACGGATGGCCCTGTTTTCAGTGGGGAGCTGAGCACTGTGGAAGGAGAAATCAGACCAGGGGTGCTGCTCGGCCCTGGAGGGAAGATCCCTGGGCTCGGGGAGATCCATGGGGGCTCTTCTGAGGCTCCTGTTGGGCTCCAGGTGAAAGAGGAGGGAGTGGGAGTGGGCAGGTCCCAGGGCAGTGAGCAGTGGGTGCTGGGGAGGATAAATCCATCCGTGAGGGGATGGAGGGGCTGCACAGTCTGGGGGGTTTCTGCTTCTGTAGAGGGGGAGATAATCCAAGGGGAAGCTGATTAGAAGTGAGGAGCACAATCTCTGAAAGGGGAGGGCGGAAGGGGGAAATAAATGAGAATTAATTTAGCACAAAATCAAGATGTCAAGAACAAAGTTAATCAGGAGACAAGGTTAATTAATGAATACATCTTTAAACCATCACAGCTACAACAACACCACTGTTATTAATGGAAGCACTAAGTACTGGAGAAGAGTCACTATTGATTTGTTCCTAACCCACTGATAGGGGTCTGGAAAAGAGGATGGGGGAAACAGAACTTTGTTAAAAACACCAACACGTCATGGGGAGAGTTACAAGCCCCAAATGTTAAAATCACTAATTATTATTTGGTTTAGAAATAGAAAGTGGGCAAAGGGGTGGGCTGGGAAGGGCAGTATCTGTTCCTTAGACATTGACAGCTTTAAGGAAGTGACTTGATAGGATAACGAGGACCTAGGAGCTGCCACTGACCTGAGATCCATCTAGAGCACGCACAGCAGCCTTCAGAAAATAAAGTGAGAAGCGATTACAGATGCTATTGACCTGAGATCCACCTAGAACATGGGCAGGGGCCTTCGGAAAGTCAGGAAGAGAGAGGTGGTTAGAGCAGCCCACGCAGTCTCTCTCTGGAATGGCTGCTTTGCCCTGCCAGGTTCTGGCTGCTCCTAGGGGTGAAGGCAGTCCTGGTGCTCAGTGCTCGCTCCACGCTCTGCTCCCCTTCCCCAGGCTGCTGGCTCGGGTTAGGGAGCACAGCCAGCAGGACGGGTGGAGAATCCCAGCAGAGGACACAGCCCAGCTGCTGGGGGCTTCCTCTCTTTGCCAGGAGCTCTGAGAACAGAAAGCAGAATCCCAAGCTGGGCGACAGGGACTGCACGTGTGTGATATGAAATTACCAGTGGCTGTGGCACCTTTGGGGTGCTGACACACAGAAACCAGGGGCACCCGGTCGGTGTGTGTGTCCAGTGTTTGGGGAAAATCAGGTGGGGTACTCGTGCTCTGGGGCTGGTGAATGCAGCAAACCTCACCACTGCAAGCACAGCAGAGGCCTGGATAATCCTGGGAACAGTGGGGAATAAGAATCCTGGTTTCGGTGGAGGTGGCACTTCTGAAGAACTGCTGCCTCAGTGCTGGGGGTTATATTAAGAGATGTATATTCTTTATATGTCTTTTATATATATTATCTCTTCTCCTCATTGCTGTGAACTGTTGACTCAGGACAGGAGGTTTTGCTCTGCTCTCGCTCTTGCTCTCGAGGCAGGAATCGACGTGGGGTGGTCCCCTGACCTGGGCTGTGAGTAGGTCAAGTTAAAGCATCACAAAGGCCCTAAAATCTATGAATAAGTGCAATTCTTTAGGAGTCAGTGCCCCCATTTTATAGCAATCTGGTGAGGGGCCTTAACTGGGTGACAAGGTAATTTCCATGCTTTTAAATACATCCTATCTGGGGTCTCAGGGCGAGGGCAGGTTTGAGCCAGAGTAATCCTGAGCAGCTCTGCCACATTCTGAACTGGCCCAAACTGGCCCACTTGAGCCTGGTGCCTTGTGTGCTGGAGCAGCAAGCAGGGCTCCTTCAGAGGAGGGGTAGAATGAGTAAAAGCAGCTCCTTCCTTAATGCAGGCAGCAGCAACGCCTGCGGGGAGGGCGCCTGAAGAGCCCTGCAGGTGATCAGCTCCAGAGGTGTGAGTCCCTCTCCCCTGTTCGTAGGCAGGCCACAAACGTTTATTAATGGCCATAAAATATCCTGCCTGTTTTTTAAATCCAAACAGCAGTGTATGATTCGACCACCATAAAGTTTGTCTCCAAACCACCACAAAAGGTTTGAATTACTCCTGGTGGCAATAAAAGCATTCTCTGGGCTGACGCTTTGCTTTATTGTTGGCTTTTATTTTTCTCACTCTCCCACCCTACCAGCAAGACATAAACAATGGGGGCTGAGTTGTCGTCCCCCACCCCCTCACACCTATATTAATAAGGTCCAGGAACAGCAAAAATGAAGGAAACAGAAGCAGAATAGCCCTGGAGATGGATGGTGGGTGATAAGCCCAGCTTAAAGGAAGGTGCTAAAGGAAGTTTTGCTGAGAGAGAGCAGCTCAGTCACATAAAAATGTTAGTATGAAGAAAAGATTATGTATATACACACACCCGTGCTGTGTTTCATACAACATATATAATGTATTTTATAGAAAATAGATCTGTTTCCTGGATCATTTCAGGATTACTAAAGTGCTTTTTATTCAGGGTTGATTCTTTCCAATGTGGAATAAACTGTATTAACTTATAGCCATAATATTGATTTGACTTCCAGACAAAAGCATCTCCTCAGGAGTTGAGTTCAGTTTACCATCTTTGCCTTAAATGTTATTCTGTAGTTAATTCAGAAGAACTCTTGTCTTTATACATAAACCCTTAGGGAATTAAGCATTTGGTGTTAAGTGGTTGCTGCATACCAAACATCTCCACGACTATAGATCGAATTCCTCCTATAAATCTATTTTACTACTGACTGTAAAGTCGCTGGCAGCTTTCCATCGTCTGCCACGAATGGAGATACCAGAGGAACAGGTACAGAAGAGGATCTGGACAGGGCCTGGGGCGCTGCCAGGGCACTGAGGGGAGCACAGCAGCAGCGGTGTGGGTGCAGTGTGCGAGTCATGGATGCCCAGGGTGGGTGTGCTGGTTGGAAAGGACCCACCAGGACCGTCCAGCCCAGCCCCTGGCCCTGCCCAGACCCTCCTACAATCCCACCCTGGGCATTGCTGGGAGCTCCTGGAGCTCTGGCAGCCTCGGGGCCGGGACCATTCCCTGGCGAGCCCGGGCATAGAGCCCCCACAGAGCCTGCCCAGCACCCTCCGGGGCAAGAACCTTCCCTGACATCCCACCTACACCTGCCCCAGGTCAGCCTCAGGCCGTTCCCTCCTCTCAGGGGTCCTGAGAGTCCCTGGGGTGCTGCTGGGTTTGGCTGCTCTTACGGAGCTGCATCACCGCAGCTGCATTTGCTCCTCTGGAGCTCCTGGCCAGCCCAGCCAGGCAATGCAAAGGGTAATTCTGGGAGATTCCCAGTTCTTCCCATGACCTGATGCGAACTTGTGGGCACAGCAAAGGTGTGAAAACAACCTGGATGTGTTTTCTGTGGCTGTGTGTCTCTATCCACCACGTTCTGCAGGTCACTCTTGGAGCTCTCTGTGCTTGCTCACTTGCTGATGAGAATTGTTCTGTCAGCGTAAGAGAGCTGAAAAAGGGCCAGAAATTTTTGCTATGCTTGCTGGTAGATCACATTTGGTCCTGTTTCCTCGAGGATGCCATAGAGTACGTTAGCACAAGAGAGGGCAGAGAAAGAAATGAGAGAGAATATGGCACCTGTAAGCAACGCCTGATGGAAAAGCAGCTGTGAGGCAGCAGGGAGCTTCAGAGAAGCACAGCATGCTTTGGGTTGAAAGGGGCTGTAGAGAACATCTGCTGGCCTCCCAGCCATGGCAGGGACACCTTCCACTGGACTGGGCTGCTCCAAGCCCTGTCCAAGCTGGCCCTGGGTTCCTCCCCTTGCAGCAGCTCGGAGCAGTTCCATGTTTTGGCTGCAGAACCCGCAGCCTTGGCTACAAAAAGCAGTTTCTTAAGAGGTGGCAACAGAGGGAAAAGGAAATTGTGTAGGAAGTAAGGAGGAAGAAAAAGAGTAATGGGGCAGGGCTGGAAAACAGGAGTCTCAATATTTAGCTCCAGCTAGTTCAGGATGGAGCCTGAATTAGGGGAAATGAAGGGGCTTTGGGGCACTTTCCTGGCTCAGACTGGGCATGCCAGCTCTCACAGCCTACCTAAGCTACTGAGTCAGCATCAGATTCGGGCTGTCCAAGGCGGGATGGGGGGAAGGGAGCAGCACAGCCTCCTCATTTCCTTCTCCGTAGCCTCAGCAGTGCTCTGCACAGGCTGGGCCACTGATAGCCACTCCCCTGCTTCTCTGGTCTATCAGGTGCTTCAGCACTAGCACTTGTGAGGCGTCCAAAGGCGTTTTAGTTCACAGCCTTTTAGCTCAGAGCTTTTATGGGCTGCTCCATGGTGTGAAGGGCTGTGTGGGATGAGGAGCACTCCTGGCTGGACACGAGTGACTTCTCGGGCAGCTCGAGATAATGTGCCAGAGGATGTGCCAGATTCCTTCTTCAGCAGGAGCCTTCCTCCTCCTCCTCACCCCACGGAGATGTGCCTCAGCTCAGGGAACCCCTGCGAGGGAGGGGGCAGAGGATTTGTAGGGCACCAGCTGGAATCAGTAATGGGGATCCCTAAACCCTCCTAGGAAAGAGCAGTTAAAGCTGAACTGAAAATTCAACACTAAGCTGGTACAAGCCTCCTCACCCGTAAATCCAGTCCTGGTGAATTGTTTTTCCTGCGCCACACTCGGTGCATGGATGGGGACTTGTGGCCGGTGAATTTTCGCCTCCCCTTTCCACCAGCATCGCTTGTGGGGCTTCCCAAACCGTGCCAGGCAGGCATTGCACCCCTCCTGCAGCCCACAGCCCCCGGGCAGGGAAGGGGGAGAAGGGAGCAGGCCTGACTTAGCAAACAGGAGAGCCCGAGGAGGCAGCGAGCCCCTCTGTGTGTGTGCTCAGAGTGTTTGGATAAAGGCCTCTCCAAAGGGGGAATCTGTTTGGTTTGGACTTCATCGCCTGAAAAGCTCTCAGCCCCACGAGTGCTTAGTTATTCTCTTGTCTAGTGGCTCCTCAACAGCCCCCACCAGCAGGGAGGGGGCTTCCTATTTGGGAAAGTGGCCCTGCTTGTTGAAATTCTCTAGTGACTTAAATTTATTGGTTTTTCCTGAGGTCCAGCCATTTGAATTGCAAACAATGCCCCATCTCTGCCACCTCCCCCTCTTCCCCAGCCAGAACAATGTGCAGAGCTGAAATAAAGCCAGGCCATGCGGGCTCTGGAAGCCCAGTGCGATTTCTTTCCGCATGAGCGGGGAGGTGGAGGTTTGCTGCCTTCTGGTCCCACTCAGTGATGCAGAGGACGGCTGGGAAAGGGGAGGGCAGGATCTGGGGCAGGGAAGAGGGAGGAAGCCAGCTCACGGATGATGGTCGGAGATCCTTTTTGCTTTATTTATTTATAACCTCTCCTGTTGAAAAGGCCATCCTGAGAGGGGATTTGTGCCAGTGGATCCACGGGTGCTTCTCTCACTTTTCATCTCTCAGCATGCTGGGAAGGATGCAGGGGATGGGCTGCGGGCTGAGTGCTCCTAAATGATCCCATGCCTGGAAAAAGGTGAACTTTTGTCACACTCCTGGCGCTGGCTGAACAGCTTGGGTCAGTCTGAGCTCCGTTAAACGTGCAGGAAGCTGGGCTGCTGCTGCTGTACATCTGGATGTACATCGGTGGGATACAGGAGCACAGCAGCAAATGAACAGAACTGAGACAAATTGTCTCAGCTTTGCAATCCCGGAGGGGTAAGGCTCAGTAGAGAATATATCCTACCCAAAATCTGCCAAATGCCACAGCACATTCCTAGAGGTGGCAAGCACGTGGACACGAGGCAGCACTCAGGGTTTTGGGGCTCTTGGACACCTCCTGAAGGGGCATTTCAAGCCTTGAGTCCAGTGGCATTTCCAGCCCTGGGGGCTGCGGTTTGCCAGCGGTTCTGTCAGTTGAATTCATACTGAATTCACGTTTATTTCCTTCTCTCCTGGTCTGGAGAGGGCTCAGAAAGGCACACGTGTGTCCTCCTCCTGCTGGAGCTGAGGTCCTGCCTCCACTGCCAGCCCCAGGAGCTGCAGGGCTTCTCAGAAGTCTCTGCCCAGGCAAATCAAACTCTGCCCCGCGTCCTTACACTTGCTTCTTCTCCTCCAGTGCATCTTGGGCTGTGCAGCACTGGGTCCAGCACCTGCTTTCCAGTGTTTTGGCCTAGTTTTAATTGTGCTCAGTACAAATCTCATCCCGTGGCCCAGGAAGTGGCAGTTCTTTGAAGGGAATCCCCCTCTTTTAATTCAATTAATGTTGAAGCTAATTTCCACCCCGGGGCTGAGTCCCAGTGCCTTTGAAGTCAATAATAGTTTTGTGCTTCCCTTCAAGCGGAGCAGGTTGGAGCACGTCCCTCGCAGCCAAAGGCTTTGCCAGGATGTTCAAAGGCTGCTAGCTGTGTGCCAGGGAAGTGTGTCCTGCTCCAAATCCAGGGGAGATGCCAGCAGGATGAGGCCAGGGGTCTCGGGGATCTCATTTGGACAGGCCAGGTGGATGTTAGGGCATGGAGTGCACCAGTTCCCAGAGTAAATTCAGCACCTCCTTCATAGAAGATTTACAATATTTACAATAAAACACATATTTCAATTTTATTTCTTTTTTTACTCTCAGAGTTTTTATGCATGCCCTTAAAATATCATTTGGATCATTCTATCCCGGTTTGATTTAATGGAGTGAAAACCACAATCGACTGGCAACCAGACTATTTTTCCCATTCAGGTCATAGATGAGGAGCCAAATTCTGAAAAGGGTTTGCTCACTGTCAGGGTAGTAACTGATCCCAGACAGCCCAAAGGTGTTTTTCTTTACCTAAACCTGGCACATAACTGAAGTATGAAGAAAATCCAATTGTTTTTCACCCCCTCTTTGGTGACAAGCAGAGGTATCTCCAGCAGGTGTTTAGACCTTGGGAGGATCTTTTCTTTCACTGTGCAGAAGCTTTAATTGATCACGGCTAAAATGATTAAGCTTCAGAGGAAAGCAGCTTTGCTTCACATTGTGACTTTTTATTATGCCTTAGCAGCCGTATTGAGCAACTTTGGGCTTTGTAGTGATTTTAGAATAAAACTAATCGATGTCATAGAAATAAATGCAGGAATCTTTGATGTGTAGATGGAGCCGTAGGGGGATGACACACAACCCAATTACTGGCAAAAATTTGAACATATTACGTATTTTATTATGCTTCAGCTACCTATTGAGAGGTACTTTTACTAAGTGCTGTTCTGCTAATTTTGGTGTGTCCCTCACACACGAAAAAGGGGGAAACAAAACTAGCTTAAAAAAAAAAGAAAAAAAGAAAAAAAGAAAAGCTAATTACATTGAAGGTAATGCACAAATTTACCCAAGAATCACAGAATCATTAAGCTTAGAAAAGACTTCTAAGATCACGGAGTCCAACAATTGACCCAGCACTGTCAGCTCCATCCCAAAACCACGAGTTGATCGAAGCTGCCGGTGTGAAATTCCACCCACGCGAGTGGATTTTACACCGGGGGCTGATCCACTTCTCTGCTGCCCTGAAGGTTCGTCCTGTGAAGGAGCAAACAGCCGGGTGAGCCCGCTCCTCTGATGCTGAGCCCCAGGTGTCTGAGGACTGCCCAGCGCGAGGGGCCGGCAGTGCCTTCCCCTGACCGGGTGGGAAATGGTGGCTGGGACACGGAAATGGGTATGGAATGGTCCTGTGATCCACAGGGACAAGTGCTTTGTTGTAAAACAGTCTCACCGGGAAAGCAGAGACCCGTGGTAAGCGTCACTGTGCGCTTTTTCGGATAAACATCTGAAGTGCTCTGGGTGCCGCCGGGACTGGGAGCGCTGCATTATTGGGGTGACACTGCCAGGTGTCAGAGTGAGAGGGGGTTTGGGTTATCTGATTGCCAGGGAGGGCTCCCAGCTCTGCCTCCAGCCACGGGCCGGAGTTAACAAGCTCCACGCTCCAGAGATAAACCCCATCCTAATCCTCCCGAGCCCGGCACTGCCTTGTTCAAAGTGCACCATCCCTTCTCGCTGGGATGGACAAAGCCAGCCTGACAGAATGAGAACTGAGCCCTGCCTTTGCCCCAAAATGTAAAAGGAGTGGAGATCTAAGCTTTCCTTTGAGATAAAAAAAAAGCAATAACTGAGGTTGGTTGGTCAGTTTGTTTCATTTCTCTTTGATGCTCAAGCCCCTGTGCCAGGAGCGCTCCTGACCAAGCTGGGAAATTTGCTTATGAAAGGACTGAATGAAAATGAAGTGAGGGAGCAGCCTTTACAGGTGTAGATCTGGAGCTTAGGATAAACACCTACAAGTTTGGATTTCCTGCCTTCCACTTACCTAACTGTCTAATCTAGCTACCCATTCACCTTTCCTTTCATCCCAGGATGTCTAGTCTGATCTAACTGCCTGTCCTTTCATCCCTGCTATCTTCCTCTTGATCTGTGTTTTTCAGAGCTCATTCATCACACCTTACAACTTCTAAAGCACCCACACAGGGCCACAAAGTTTCTCTTTGCATTTTAGCCAAAGTGCTGGAAGGGATGGAAGGCAAAGCCTCTGCTGAGAAACCCGGAGAGATGCTGTTACTTCTTGTTTAAATCACACCTGAAGGCACCTGGGTGAAGGCACAGAGCGGAGAAGTGGATTGTTCACATCCTTGAAGCTCTTTTTCCAACCCTTGCCCACTGGAAATGGGCAGGCTCATCAACTGCATGGCTTTCCTGGCGGCACTTTCCCTGGTATGGGGTAGGGAATGCAGGAACACGGGGCCTGCTCCAAGGGAAAGGAGGACACCAGGGCAAGAGGGGAGACTCCAGAAGGGCCACTGCACTCACAGAGAGGTTTTTGGCCTGTCACTTTGTGTCCAGCTCGGGGGGCAGCTTGGTTTTGATTTCTAAAGAGGGGAGGAGGGCATAGAGAAAATCCAGGCAGGAATAAAAACCCGAATATGGGACAAAAGTGGCTCTTTGAATACGGGAGTGCATTAGTGCTCTTTATTTCAAGGTCTGAGAGTAGGAAGGTCAGAGTGGAAACGGTCAGTGGAGATGAGAGGAATGAATCAAATATCAGTGAGTGCCGTGTGAGTGTCAGCATCGCCTGGCTTGAAAGAGGTGCGCCGATTTCTTAAGCAATTTCTAAATAGCAACCAGCTCCAGACAATGATTTAGGGACAAAATTAGCCTTACAGGGAACACCTCTTTTGGAAGGTCCCTCTCTCATTCTTTCTTGCTCATTCCTTCTGTTCTTTTATTTCTGTCCCCCCCCCCTCAAAAGGCGAGGTTGTTACTTGGCAGCCCTTTTCAGGGGAGAGAACCATGGTGAGATTCTTGTGTTGGCATGGCTGATGTTAATGGGTAACACCGAGGCCAAAGGTCCTTTAAAGCTCCCACATCTGCAGCTTTGTACAGACCTCACCTCCGAAATGCCTCAAAGTGTCCAGCCAGGCAGGGCTTAATGTGTATTAGCAAGACAAAGGCCCGGAGAGGGGAGGAAAGGGGGATGAGTTTTAATTTACTGAAGATTTATTAGGCCTCATGAAATCGGCCTGAACCACCCATTTTCTATATCATCTGCCCACATCCAAGGGGGCAGCTTTGATGGGGGGAGATGGTCGCTGAGAATTATCCCGCAACAAATCTCCCCCGCGCCACAGGGACACGGACAGGAGCAGGATGGGGAGGAGGGTTCACCCCCTCCTCACAGAGCCCAAAACCTGGAAATGCGGAAATGCAGGGATGCTGCTCAGGCTCCATCCTGCCTTCCCGTGGCTCCCGCTCATGAGGTGCGCGTTCCTTCTGCCAAGGCTGGAGTAGATGAGCGGGAGACTGGGGGGAAGAGAGAGGGAGGCAAGAGGCCAAGGTGTGCCCTTCAAGGAGAGCTTTGAAGCTGGAGGGATCTGCTTCCAGAGGGGCTAGTGAGTCCCTGTGCACGGGGAGGGGCTGATGCCCTTTCCCTTCCGAGGAGCTGCCGAGGCTCAGCCTGTGAGGAAAGCTCTCCTGTGGCTGCAGGGCTCGGGGGAACGACCGACCTTGGATGTGTCCAGGCTGTGGCTTGGCCATGAGAACCCCAGTGCTGGGGTTCCCTCCAAGGCCTCTGTGATAAAGATCATTAATCATACCTGGGTCCTTTGTTTCCCATGTCCCAGTCTCACTGTAATAGGTTTGATTATTTTGTTTCTGCCATTAGCCTGTCCTGGGAAAAGCTCTGTAACGTTACTGAGCACGCAGTGGTGTGAAATGTCCAAGCTGACAGAGAGAGGGAGGATTTGGGGATATAGCTACAGCAATAGGGGATCACCAGGGCCCTGGGGGATCCTCTGGGACAGTGGCAGGAACAGGGGATCATAACCAGAGAGGAGGGACCGTCCTTGAGCATGAGAGTGACCAAGAGCCCCCCTGCTTCTCCTCGCTCCTTGCACCAGCAGGGAGGAGATGCCTCTGAAAGGTGAACTGTGAATGTTTGTCGCAGTGTAAAGGGTGTATAAAACCCGTCAGGTAAACCACTGTGAGGAGCTATGCAAAGCACAGGGTGTAAGAGTCTCAGAGTCTGGGGTCTCAGAATTGTGGAATGGTTCGGGTTGGAAGGACCTTAAGGATCATCTCGTTCCAAGCCCTGCCGTGCACAGGGGAATGCCTGCATTCCACTGGAGCAGGCTGCTCGACCCTGGCTGTGTGTTGAACTGATGTGAAAGGCAGGCTGGAACAAACAGATTACTCTGAGCATAAGATTTTGTGCCTTGATGTTCCTCATGAGGCCTCTGATCCTTAAAACCTCCTTCCCTGAGCACCCTGTGGCACGACAGGTACGAAATCTTCTGTGCCTCTGTGCAGGATGTGCACTGCTGAGAGGGATGAGGGCGACTTGGTTCCCCAAAACAAGTGCTTAAAACCCTGAAAGTCAAAAAAATGTCAAAAACTGCTGATCCGTGGGTCAAATGTCAGGGAGGCAAATTGTTACAACCCGAGGAATTGTCACCTAGCAATGAAAATCAAACAAATTTCTCGAGCGATTAAAAAAATTCAAAGGTGTTATATAAGGCTGCAGAGGCACCTGTCCCAGCCTGGTGGATTTGGGCCATAGAATTAATGAAAAATTTGCAAGGGCAGAGTCAGGAGCCTGCTCCTCTAGGATGGGGCACAGCGGGTGGATCCCGACAGAGCCGCTGGGATTAGGCACCAACGAGCGAGTGGATAAAAGCAGAGCAGCTGTGGGGGCGCTTCAGGTGTTTGGGTGGGAGGCACAAGTCTGGAATCACTCCCACAAATCCTCCTCTGGGCTGTACTTCGCGAGTTATTCCTGACGCCTCATTATATCCCTGTGGCAAGTGTCCCAACGGAAGCGTGGGGGCCTCCCTGGTGCTCCCGGTGTTCCGTGGAAATGCCGCCTGCCCTGAGATCTGCTGCAGTGTCACAGCCAAGTGCTCTCACTGAGCTCCCCAAGCCGCCTCCCCGAGCGCCCCACGCAGGGTTAAGGTTTGCCCCGTTGATAGGAAAATGCCTTCAGGCACCGCTGTTCCTGGAAAACACTGCCTGGACCGCTGAACCCCTTTGGCCTTGGGAAGCTGTGCATCCCCCCCAAGGAGGAAGGGAGAACGTTGAACGGAAAAGTTCCGGCCCGTGGGCAGGCTGAGCAAACATGGAGCTGCTGGGGAGCACCCAAAGGAGGCTGAAAAGGCATCTGAGATGGGGAGCCGAGCTTGAGTCAGCCGGGGAAGTCAAAACAGACTGCTCAAGGAGCTCACTGCAAACCTGCAACGCCAGCAGGCATCCCAGCAGGGTCAGTGCCCTGCAGAGGAGCAGGGACGGACCCTGGGTGTCCTGCAGGGATGGAGGGACCCCTGTGGCCTGCAGCCATGGGACAGAGGGAGAGGGGCAAAGGGTATAAAAAAGGGTCAGGGTTAGGGTTGGGGGTAGGGTTAGGGGTTAGGGATAGGGTTAGGGATTGCGTTAGGGTTAGGGTTGGGATTAGGGATAGGTTTAGAGTGGGTTAGGGTTAGAGTTAGGGTTAGTATTAGGGGTTTGTGTCCTGAAGGGATGGAGGGTTAGGGTTAGGGTTGGATTGGATTAGGGTTAGGGTTAAGGTTGGAGTTAGTGTTTGTTTTGGGTTATGGTTAGGGTTAGGGTTAGGGTTGGGGTTTTGTGTCCTGCAGGGATGGATCCCTGTGTGTCTTTCAGGGATCGAGCCATCTTTGTGTGTCCTATTTTTGCATTTGTATTTCTGGCGAAGGATCAACACAGGGTCTGCTGCTTCTGTCACTCCTAGAGCTGGAATAAGTCTGTAAATGAATAGGAGAATTTTAATAAAATCACGGGGCTTACACATATCAAAGAAGGACAAAATACAATGAAAGAGAAACTGGAGAGGGTGTTTGGATTCGTAGAGGCTGAATGCAATTGCTTGGGTTGGAGCCTGACCAGGGTCTAGGGGTTAACACCTCTCCTCCATGGAAAGTGTTAGCAGAACTTTAATATTTGTGGTGTTCAGGATTCTGGATTGAAGTGTTCAGGATTTGTGCCTTATCCAGGGATTGGATTTAAAAAATAAATGTTGATGCTGCTAAGGATTCTCACATGGAGGAGAACCTGTGGGAAGGCCACAGACTTTGTCAAGGTTAAATATAAATAAAGCCTCAAGGTGAGTTAGGGGCCAAAGTCTGACTTTCCCAAGTGACTCAGATGCTTCAGCCCAGATCTGGCCATAAGCTTCCAGTCCTAGCTGGGAGTGAGGAGCTCAGACTAGCACCGCACACGAGTTCCTGCTTGGCTTTGGGAGCTGAAGCCCAAATTTCAGTGTAAGTCCATGAGATGTAAGATGTTAAGTCACTGAGCACCCTGAAAAATATTACCTGGGCTTATGGGAAATAGTTTCCAAGGAATTTAACACTTGGAAGCGACGTAAAGCAGACTAGCCCAGCTGCACTGCGAGGCTGGGATTACAGATCCTCAGCACACCTTTTCCAGGCTGCACGTCCAGCTGAGCGCAGTCCAGGTGTCTGGGCTGCACCCAGGTGGGAGAGGTGGCAAAGAGGGACAAGCTGAATTCCAGGGCGAGGTGGGCGAGTGGCACCTCGTGTGCTCAGAGAGGCATGAGCTGAGGGCCACACCGGAGCCACGTGTGTGGCCGTGGCAGGACAGTACCCTCAAATGACCCCAGAAATGGCCACGATGTCGCCTCCCTTCACCTCGGTGGAGTCCGTGTTGGACTCTGTGCCTGGGAGCAGCGGGGCCCTGGTGCATCCATGCCCTGTTATCCCAGGCACAGAGGGCATTATCCCAGACGTCCCTCCAGCTGCTGCAGCTCACACCAGCGTCCTGGGTGTGCCGAATTCTGCTGGAAATGCCGCGTGGGAGCGGCAGAGGCAGAAGCAGCTGCAGAGGAGCAGGCAGGGAGCGGGGCACGGTGCTGTGCCTGTTCCACTCCCTGGGCCAGGGCACTCGCGCAGCTGCCTTTGGTGCCGGAGAATTTTTCCATGCTCAGACCTTGCTGTGGTTTATTCCTAGCAGTGCAGGCACACCAAGGGAAGGGGTTTGGCCCTTCAATCCTTCTCACTGCCCCGGCTTTCACTCAGCAGTGGGCTCACTGTCACTTGTGCAGATCTTCCCAGGCCAAGCCTCCTGCTGGAGCACGAGGGATGCAGGTTCCCAAGGAGCAACCTGGAAGTGCCTTCAGTATTGCAGCACACTTGGCTCCTGCCAAGCACACTCCCAGGGATGTGCCTAGGATCTACAGGAGGCTCAGATCCCTCCTGGAGAGCCAGGGGCTGCCGGGGGCTCTCGGTGCCCCCAAGAGCTGCTGCGAGCTCTGTGTGGGTACCAGGATCTCTCCCTCTGCACCACACACCTTCCACATTTTCTCTGTTGACTTTTTGGGTTCAGGGAGATGTGCAAGTCAGAGAAATGTTGCCCATGTGTTAAACAAAGAGGAATTATGCCCCTGTTTACCCAAAAAAAAAATAGTCTGGAGCTGTTCAGGGTGTCCCTGATCCCTCCCAAATGCTGTGCTGAGGCACTGCAGTTGTTGTGAGCATTTGGCTGCAGCAGAAACCTGCACTGCCCAGCTGCTCCAGGCTGACCATGGGCTGGAGAAGGTGGGGACAAGACAGTCGCCACCAGTTGGGGCACTTCCAAACAATCTAGAGGCACGAGGTAAAAAGGAGTGCATTTGCTTTGATCTATCGGCTTTAATCATTTGTAAACATCTATTAATTGGCTGTGTCAGGCTCAGATCCTTATCATCTTCTGGTCTAATTTCCCCTGTTCGATACATTTCCTCCACTATAAAAATACCCATCACCCACCCCTGTCAGCACAGATTAAATCTAACGCTCTTTCTTTCAGCTCCTCTCCCCAGCAAGGCTGTAAAGCTGTCAGCTCCACACTTGACAAGAGCCAGGCTGCCCCCCTTCCCTTTGTCTCCTGGAGGAGGAAAATATTTAGGTGTCGCTGGCTGGATGGCCACAGGGAAGTCAGCAGACCCCGACCCTTCCACTGACCTGAGCCAGGAGAGGAGAGAAGAGTTCCCTGCGGCAGCAGCGGGATGGTCCCAGTGTCTGTGGTTGCTGTGGTTGCTTCCCTGGCTTCCCAAGGGCTTCTGCAAACTTCTCCCTGTGCGTCCCAGCCGTGACACGCGTGTGCCACCTGAACACCTCGCGGGGCAGCAGCAAGGTGCTGGCTCCTGGGGCGCAGGGGGGATAAAGGGGGCGGTGTCAGCTCTGTCTGGAGGCACAAATGACTTCCAAACCTGCTGGCTGAGCGTTAAGGTTCCTGGGATGGTGTAAACACAACGGCGGTGGCTGCCGACAGCACAGGCCCGTGTTTGCAGAGGAACGGGCGATGTTGGGTCCCTGACATTCCTCCTGCACTCTCAGCAGCTCTCCCTGCACTCCCATCGCTCATCAGCCGTGCCTCAGCATCCCTGCAGGCAGCCATAGGGCTGAATGCTCTGCTCCCTGCTCAGTCAACAAAACCTCTCCTTCCGAGGGGGACAGGAGGAGAAACTTCCCACCAAGGGCGGAGCAGGGATGTGCATCAGGCGCGGCACGGCAGAAAACGACTGGAGGAGGAAACAGCTCCTTGTCACAGAGTCCCAGTGCGGTGGAAAGGAGCTGGGAACCCCAGCAGGGAGGACAGAGGTGTGCAGGCAGGAGCGTGCTGGGAGGTGTGCAGCACTTGCTCATCGGCCCGTGGGGTGGTCTTGCCTAATCCCCCTGCACTGCCCTCCAGGGAGCTCACAAGGAGCCCAGGAGAGGGCTTGGAAAACCCCTCTCCCCACCTCAAACAAGGCACAATCGCAGCAGACCAGCCCCTGCTCTGGGAGGCCAGGATGGTGTGTGGGCCAGGGGCTGTGCAGATGTGAGTGCCCAGGGCTCCTCGGGCAGTGAGTGCCCAGGGATCCTCGGGCAGTGAGGGCCCAGGGCTCCTCGGGCAGGGAGTGTCCAGGGCAGA
>VWZN01017001.1:75706-126444 GCA_013396955.1 Regulus satrapa | reverse complement strand
GAGATGGAAGGGGAGATGGAGGGGATATGGAAGGGGAGACAGATGGAAGGGGAGATGGAGGAGAGATGGAGGGGAGATGGAAAGACGATGGAGGGGCAACCATGACTGGGGTTATTCACTTCTTGGGAAAATGTCTTTTTAGTAATCTCTAAAAATAAGATCCAAACCCCTTCAGAGCCAATAAATTGAGGTTTACACCGTCTCATCATCTGGCTTCGGAGTAGAATCCAGTGAAGGAAAGACTATCAGAACTTGGATGGCGAAAGGTAAGAAAACCCAGCTCTAATTAATTCATGGAGTTGCTGGCTCTCAGTGAGAGGCCATTGCTACATCCACCCAAAGAAGTGAGGAACAAAGCAAACAGCTGAACTGGGACAGAAAACAGCTCAGCATTTGCTAAACAATGCTTGTCTGGCACAAACCCCAAGGCAAGGCTGCCCTGGGACCAGTTACACCATTCCTCTTTCAGTAGCGAGCATTTCTTGGTGTTCAGACATGAGTAAATATCAGATAAAAGGATCCTGAAGATGAGTCTGTGTTGATATTTCAGGTTTGGACTAAATTTTCAGCACCTTTTGAATGGCACATAGTTTTTCAGATGAGTCTGGACAGAGAGAGATCTTTCTAGTGTGCAGAATGAAAAAAAAAAAAAAAATTTAAAAAAAAAAAAAATCAAAGCTTTGAAATCCCAGCTGGTGTTTCCTGCTTCTGAACTGCCCAGTTTTGTTAGAGGAATGGATTTTTCTTTCATAAACTCCCAATTGTAGTCAACTGAATGGAATTCTGAGATTTTATTTGGCCGAGTTTCCAAGCCAAGGCAACCACTTTATTCTGGAGAGCTGGAAAACTACTTGGAGTAGCTCAGAATTGCCTTCTAGGTTGTCCCACTGCAGAGAATCCTTTTCCCTTCAGTGTAGGAACAGACAGATGTATTTCTGAGTTAGCAAAAAATCATTTGAAACTTAGGCATAGCAAAGAAAAGGTCTGTAAAGCAATGATATCTCCTGAGCCAAGGAGGTTTTTGCTGCCAAATTCTGCTGTTTGGAAAATCTTTGAACTTTTCAGGAAAAGATCCACTAGGACATCTTTCAGTAGGAATGATTTTGTGCTATAGAAATATTGTAGAGGAGTACACGGTGTGGAGAAGTAATTACAGATGTCTTAAAATAAATCTCTAACTATTTCAGGGTTAGAGTCCACAGTGGTTGTTGAAGTTTATTCAGATTTATAATCTTGTGAAATTCGTCTGACTCCAATTTTTTTGCATATTACTCTTTTAAAAAGGAATATATTGTCCTTCCATTCCTCTCCCCATCCATCAATCTAATCTAATTTAATCTAATCCAGCCTAAACTAAAATAATGAAGACAGACAACCCTTCAGAGCCAAACAGAATTAATTCATCCACAGCTAAAATGAAATTTCTTTTTTTCACTTGGAATTTCCTGTGTAGTTGAATGAGCCCTAAATTATTGCCATAACACTAGTAGAAGCAGGTTACAATTTAACCCAACATACAGCACAAAGAGCTGGGTGTGAGTAGAAAACACGGTGCTGCTTTTTCCAAGTTAATCAATGAAAATTCAAAGTAATGCGAAATTTAATGCCAGTACGTCCCTCTCTTCAGGCTAGTGTGAGACATCCTGGCAGGGAACTGTGAAAAGGCAAACTGGATTCCACCTTTCCATCCCGCTGCTCGGAGAATTTCTTGCACGTGGCAGAAGCATCTCTCGCTGCGCAGTTTTCCTCCCGAGGCTCGCGTGGTGCCCGCAGGGCTGGGGCCTCCGGGAGCTCTGACAGAGGGAGGAACGTGCAGGGCCCAGGGCTTGTCTCGCTCGGGAGGAACAGGTTTCATACTCTGTGCAAGAAGCTGCTTCTTTCCCCTCAGAAAATACTCTTCAGGTTATCTCACGTCGTTTTGGAGAAGATTTAAACTAAAAGTGAAAGGTTTAAGCGCAGAGTAGACGTCCCCTGGCCCCGGGCTGTGGTCCTGGCTCGGGCGAGCAGATGGAAATCTACAGGTGTAACACAAAAACCTGAGCTGGACTGGCAAGCCAGGCCCTGCTTCCGTGAGAACAGGCAATCCTGCAGGGGAAGAGAAGGAAGGAAAGTGAACTGCCCTCCCCAGGGCCTGAATGGGTAGGAGCCCTCAAAAGTCCCATCAAGGTGGGCAACAACGCCTGGAGGATCCCTCTCTTGACTGGAAAAGGAGCTGGAGAGGCTGCTGTGGGACACAGGTGTCCCGTGACCATACGTGAGGTGGGACCTGGGCTAAATTGGTGCTCACACACCAGCACCAGCCCCACGGCTCTCCCAGCTCAGCCAGGAGCGGAGCGAAGGTGCACCGAGCACTGCGGAGCTGGGCGCGGGCAGGAACGTGCTGCTCATTTTCCAGCCACTGGAGGAAGGAAGGCTTGCTTTGAATTGAGCCTCTGCGTGCAGGATATTATGGGGTGCTGTTTATACGTGCATGTTATAGGGTTTCCCTGGGTATCTGCTCTCTCCAAGCAGGGCAATTTACGGTGCCCTGTGTGGTCGTCCCAGTCTCGTGGTCATCCTTCATATTCAGGCAGTTCTGCCGTGGGAGGGGAGCAGGAAAGTCCCCTGCACTGAGGTTCAGGTGAAAAAAAAACCACTGGGCTTGATTGATTGGGGTAAATATACTGAATTTACCAGAGTTGTCCCTGATTTTTATGGTTAGAGAGGGCTTTGCAGTCCCCTTCTGTGATCTCCCTGTGGAAGGGGAGGAACAGCAGACAGGATCCCCATGGGTTTAGGTCTCTGAGGAAAATCTTGTGAATGCTCTCTGCATTGAGAACCTTGTGAACTCCAGAAGCAAAGTGCTCCGTGAACCCTCGAACTCCACCGGGCTTTGCCTTGCCCAGTGGAAAGGCCTCAGTTTCTTGTCCTCCCCTTTTTGTTGCTTGGGCTGTATTTTATGAGCAGGGAAGCACAGCTGTACAATCTCCCCCGTCTCGGTGTAATTGCATCAGACACTTGGAGGCCGTCAGATTGCCAGTCAAGCTGGTATATAATGAATTTACTTGACATGCAGAGGTCCTTATGTCACAAAAGGTTTTCTCATTATATCTGAGCTTTTACTTGTTTATCAAGAGCCTCCAAACCCTCACCCTCTCCCACTCACAGTGGGAGAAGTGCTGCAGGAAGCTGCCTTTTAGCTCAGTATTCATCAGAAAAGGCCCACCTGGCTCTAAGTTTTCCGTTTTATTCGCAGCTTGCAGGAGAAGATCTGGCTGCAAATACCTGCTGTGAAGAATCACCGCTGAGGGATGCCGTGGACAAGGGTGATTCTTTGTAGGTGGTGCTGTCATATTCTCCCTGAGGTGTGTTGGGACACCTGGGGGTTTATCTCCCCTTCCCAGAAAGATGAGCAGTGATAAACAGTGGCTGTGCCTTTGTCCTCACTGAAAGTAACAATTAGATCTGGTCTTGATAAATCCCATGACGAGTTTAGGGACATGCAGTGGAGTCATTCCCGGCCCCTGGATTTGTCTGGTTCAGCACGGGGCACAGCTTAGCAGAGAGCTCCTCAGAGTGCAGGAAACACTCTGCCTTGAGCCCCCATCCCTCAGCGAGGTGGGAACGGGGCTTCGACACCACGGCAGCAGGCAAAGTTGTGCCAAACCCCACAGGAGAGCCCCAGAAAGCACGAGAGGGTGCTGCTACCCGTGGGAGCGTTTGGGACTGTGCCCTCTGGACGAGCTGGGAGCTCCCGGGAGACTTTCCCTGCTCTCCAAGAGCCTTTGCTGTGTGCGGCTTCACCGGGAGGGAGCCTCAGGCTCTGGACAAGTGTCCATCTGGACCAGTGTCCATCTGGATCAGTGTCCCCTGCAAAGCCAAGCCCAAAGCCTCCTCCCTGCAGGAGGGCTCAGGGAGGGGGTCCCAGCCTGGCTTTGGCAGCAGGTCCAAGTGCCCAGGTGTGGCAGGAGAGCCCTGGGCCCTCCTGAAAAGCCTGGATCCAGGGCTCTGCAGCACCTGGCCAACGATTCCTGCCCTTTGTGGGGGCTCTCAGGGGCTGATGTGACATTGCTGCCTCTCTGCAGCACTGGGGACTCGGCCGGCTCCTCTCTCCAGCAAGGGCCAGGCTGGGAGCAATGTCTCACATGAATGAGATAAGAGAAGACAAAGCAAATGGGGAAGAAAGGAAGCTTGTAGCTTTTCAAGTTCAATGAGGCTTACCAGGCTTTCAGGGGCCTCTTCAAATCAGAGGCCGAGTTAAAAGAACATGCAGAATTCAAAGCCTGTCCTTTTCCAGGCCCTCTGCCGGCTTTGAAAATCCTCCCAACTCATGTTTACTCTTGTTTCTCTCCCTCCTCCCCCTCTGCCCTACCTTCCCCGTGCAGACACGCACTCAACCCCTCTCCCCATGCACAACTGTCCCTCCAAAACGCGCTCAGAGCAGCTCCTGGTGGAGTGATGGCCGGGCCAGGAGCAGGTGGGGCAGCTCTTTCCATGCCCCCAGATCCCAAATGTGGGATGTGTGTAAGTGGCAGCCAACGTGGGCAGCACCAGCCAAGGACACATCGGACCCCTCATCCCTTGCTGCTCAGAGCTTTCCCTCACCCCAGAGAAACCAGAATAAACGGTTCCTTCACACTGCAAACATTAAAGTGTTTCTTTTGCAGGCAGACACGTACTTTGGAAAGTGGCTGCGATGAGGAGCACAAAGGCTGAGTGCCTTCATTCCAGGAGTTACTGCATGGGCCACCAGTTTCTGAAAGGAATCAAAGGCTGCAAGTGGGGGGATCTCGAAGGACGGGGAAGGGATGAAATCTCCATTTTTGCTGCTGGCAGCGTGACTTTGCTTGCAAAAGGAGGTCCAGGCACCTGGGACTCTTCCAGAAGTCAAGGCTCTGCACCAAGGGGTGCTCCTCAGGGGGGATCCACGTCTGCCTGTTCGGAGAAGAGCTGTGCCTGGGAGAGCTGGCCCCTTATCCAGTTTACCCTCATTCCTGGGCAGGCACAAGCGTTAATCGTCATTTAATTAACCACAGGTCTTTGTAAGATTGGGGCTTCAAAGGCAGGCAGGCAGGCGAGGGCAGAGGACTCTTCCCCATCTGCTCTGAGTGTGATTCCTCTTCTGCCCACCCATATTCCCCTCGTCCACACCAGCTGGGAGCTCTGGCCACGAATTCCTGGCTAAAGGCAGTTAAGACCTGTGAGAAGGGAGACTGTCCATGACCAAGACGAGATCGCCTGTGCATGGAGGCTGAGCCCTGCTCTGTCTTGCCCCTTCCACCCCTCTGATGCTGGCGTTGGGAGGGCTCTTCTCTCAGTCACTCCCGCAAGGGTTTCGCCAATAATGAACCAAGCCCAGGTCCTGCTTCACTGAGGCTTTGCCCCAGCTCTAAAGCCCATAAAACCTGCACCTGGGGCAAATCCACAGCCTTCCTCTCACCCTGTCCTGCTCCCAAAACTTCATCAGCCCCTTTCTTTTTCTGGAAATGCGTTGTTCTGTCCTAGGAAGGAGCCAGCGTCAAAGGCAGGAAACACACTGCTGTTAATGCCTTTATCTTCTCGCACAGGAGCTCAGTGCATGTCCAAGACAGCCGAGCTGTGAACTGCTGTTCCTTCGCCCCTCTGGCTGTTCAGGCCGTTCCCAGAATCCTGGGCACAGGTCTGAAATTAGCACCTCTTCTCACTGACCAGCCTTTCCGGAGGGAAGAAATGGACGAGCTCGCCTCTGCCAGCCTGCCTGCATCACCCAGCCTGCTCTGAAACGCTGCGGAACACCCCTGGGATTTGCCTGCTGGCTGCCGCCGCTTTTTTGGGCATTGTCGCATTTAGGGCACAGTCATGAGCTGCTGAGCTCCTCTCCCTCCCCGGCCGAGCAAATGAGCCGGAGGGACATGGGGACAGAGGGATGCGACAGAGGGACATGGGGACATGGGGGCAGAGGGACATGGGGACAGAGGNGCAGAGGGATATGGGGGTGCAGGGATGGGGACGCAGGGCTGGGGGCAGAGGGGCGGGGCAGCCCGGGGTCACCAGAGGCAGGAGCAGCCCCGCAGCAGAGCTCACTCGCAGCCCGCTGAGCTCGGCAGGGCTCTGCAGCTCTGACACGGGGCTGGACCGTGCCTCGGGCTCGCAGTTGTCAGCACGGGGAGCAGCGGGGAGATGACAGATCAGAACCAGCTCCTCAGCTGACATGAGCTGCTAAAGTGTTGTTGACCTTGTGTGGCCCTTTGTCACTATTGTCTCAGCTCCTCTGAAAGGAAACCCTTGGTCTTGTTCTTCTCCTCCAGGGTGGCAAAGTGATTATTGTTATTATATTGTTATTGTGTGTCTTGGCCTTAGGCTGATGGAAATATGTGCAGGTTTTGTCTCTGTCCTAAGTGTGTTTTCCCCCTTTTTGCTATTCACACTTTGGGAGAAGCTGGCGTTCATTATTCTGGCAGGGCTGGGGAGGTGCAGACGAGGAGCCAGGCACAGCTCAGCCCTGCCCCTGCTCGATCCCCACGGGGCTCAGCCAATGCACCCCACACCTGGCCCAGAGCGCGGGGAGCACCCCACAGATGAGCCGGGCTCCCACCCCAGCCCTCCGTGCCCTCCAGAGCCTCTCCAGAGCTGCCTCCTGCTGCCAGGACAAATGCTGGGACAGGGGGGCTCAAGGGCAAACAAACACCAGGAAGAGATGAGGAAACTCCTCCAACCCATTTCCATAAGATGCTGAAACCCAGGATAGGATAGAGGATAGAAGATAGAGGATAGAAGATAGAGGATAGAGGATAGGAGATAGGATAGGATAATGGGGGTATTTATATCTCCACAGATAGACTGATTAGCTGTGGGAGATCATAGTGCCTGCTTTGCTCTGCTGTTTCCTTCCCCTTACAACACCATCAGCTTTTGCATTGCTACGAAGTGAGTGTAGGCCCCCATCCCTGGACGTTTCCTTCTCCCTGGAAGCATCCAAGGCNCTGCCCCTGCTCGATCCCCACGGGGCTCAGCCAATGCACCCCACACCTGGCCCAGAGCGCGGGGAGCACCCCACAGATGAGCCGGGCTCCCACCCCAGCCCTCCCTGCCCTCCAGAGCCTCTCCAGAGCTGCCTCCTGCTGCCAGGACAAATGCTGGGACAGGGGGGCTCAAGGGCAAACAAACACCAGGAAGAGATGAGGAAACTCCTCCAACCCATTTCCATAAGATGCTGAAACCCAAGATAGGATAGAGGATAGAGGATAGAAGATAGAGGATAGAGGATAGGAGATAGGATAGGATAATGGGGGTATTTATATCTCCACAGATAGACTGATTAGCTGTGGGAGATCATAGTGCCTGCTTTGCTCTGCTGTTTCCTTCCCCTTACAACACCATCAGCTTTTGCATTGCTACGAAGTGAGTGTAGGCCCCCATCCCTGGACGTTTCCTTCCCCCTGGAAGCATCCAAGGCCCGGCTGGAGAGGCCCTGCACGGCTCTGTGTTGGTGGGTAGGAGCTGCCTGCCTGGGGAGGGTGTTTCACACAGACGGTCTCTGCTGGAAGCGTGGCCAGGCATTGGAACAGGCTGCCCGGGGAAGTGTGGGGTCACACCCTGGGAGTGTTCAGAGGGTCCCCCTGGGCTTCGGTTCAGCAGAGAACAAAGTGGTGTTGGGTTAATGGTCGGGCTCAAGGATCTTAGAGATCTTTTCCAAGCAGGGGATTTCTCCCCCTCCACATCCTTCTCCACAGGTGGGGTGGTTGCAGCAAAGGCCAAATTTGCTGTGGACAGTACTGAGCACATTATTCCATTTCACTGCCAATGGTGAGGCCGTGCAGTGAGTCTTGGGATGGGTCCTGCTGGAAGATGGTCCTGCTTTCCTGGTTCCCATGTTTTCCACAGGCTTTCTCAGCAGCCTTATCAGAAAGGGCAGTGAATGAACAGCCTGTCTGAGCTGGATTCTCTCTCTGCACCAGGAAAGAGCTCTGTGGATGAGGTTAAAGCCAAGAGATGCCCTGGGAGGAGATGGCATTTGGCTGCCTGTAGTGTTCTGGCTCTGTGAATAATAGGGATCGTTTCCTTTCCAGGACTGTTGGTCTTTGCACTTAATATGCCATTTTTTCCAAGGGCTGTAACGATGAGGAGAGCCAGAGATGCTGAGGAACAGGCAGGTCATTCCTTGTAAGTGCCAGATGATCTACAACACACTATTATCAGGGCAATACACTTCTTTCATACACTGAGCAAGGTTTCTTATGTAACCCATGGGTTTGATCTCCACCAGGCCAGCTCTTTTTATCAGTTTGTCAGTTCCACTGGAGCAGAAGCCTTTCTGCTTGCTTGCCTGTAATAAATTCCGATTGGTCTTGTGCTGGCTGTAAGGCTAAAACAGAAAGCTGCTCTTCCCATGGCACTGAAAGCAGCTGAAAAGAGGGACAGGAGCAGATTGCCAGGCGATCAAATAGCCCCGAGGTAACCTGTTCTGGGGGATTTGCTTTGGTCTCTTGCTGGTGCCCATCTCCCTGCCCCTCTCCCAGCAGCAGCACTTTCTGCCAGATGGTTGTTATTTTTTACCGGGCTACAGACAATTATAGCTGTCAAGGGCATGCCAGAGTAGTTAGCATTTCTGGTGCTAGGGGAGATTACCCTCTAAATGTTAATGGCAGGCCCAGCCACAGTGGTGACTTTCCCCCCAGATCCGTGTGGGAGCAGAGCTTGGGGTGCTCCGAGAGCCTCAGCACAGTACGAGCACCTCAGTCTTGGGAAGGCTCCTCGCACCCTGCTGCTCACACACCTGGCTGCCACGTGTCCCACCCATGAAGCTGTGCAGCCATCAGGCCCAGGGGGGTTTGATTTCACCAGGTTCTCTGAGCTGAGACCCTTCTGCAGCTCTCCAGGGGCTGCTCTGCGCGTCCTGGGCATTCCCAAAGACATTGGAACTCGGATCAGTGTGAGCCCACACTAAGTTTCAGCCTCTGCAGCCACTTTGCCTGTGTTTCCAGAGGCCACAGGGTTTGATCAGCTGTCAGAAGCCTGGGAAGGGCTGGTCCGTGGGGGTGGGCATGGACATGGAATGGTGTAAGATGTGTCATATGCCCCCAGGGCTGCTGGTGAGTCACAGGAGCCTCTCAAGCCAGATCCCACATATCAGACAAGAGACAGCTCTTCCTCTTTGTTTGATGGCACCTGGTGCAACAGGGCTCAACCAACACCTCCAGCAGAGCTCCGAGGAGCAACATCCAAAATAGCTGCTGCTTGAAATGGCTCAGAGACATAAATTTAGACCAGAACCCTCAATCTTCCCAAGATCCATTGGAAAACCTTCCTAACTTTGCAAACCAGAAAAATTTTCTGAGAAAACACTGGTGTCTATACAAGAGCCTTCAACCCTGGTACCCCTTGGGGCCGGCTCTCGCTGCTGCCAGGCTGTAAAGAAAAATTCTCATCCTGGCTGTAAGAGGATGATCCCTTGTCCTGGCTGGCTGCTGCACGGCCTCACCGCTCAGTGCACTTCACCTAGGCTGTGCTTTGCACTTGGGCAGATGGGAGGAAGCACATTTATTGTCTTGTTGGGTTTTGGACCATGAAAAAGTGGAGGTTAAAGGCTGAATAATGAATTCTCATGGCCCCTTGATGGGAGTGCAGACCTAAAAGAGGCCCATGTTTGGCCTCAAGGAGATGGCCTTTTCCCATGGTCCCAGGAAAGCTGAAAAAAAGTCCCAAAGCAAATTCCCTTGGCTTTTCCTGCTGGTCTGCAGCCAGGCTGGCCAGAGGGTGTTTCAGCTTTAGGTTGTTTCTTCTGCCTGAAGGCTCTTCTGCAGACGCAGGGCAGGATTTGTGACTGTGAACTCCAGGGAGCAGCAGTGGTTTAACAGCCTGGCCCTTCCTGTTTATCCTTCCCAAGGGCATCTGTCCTCCCACGGATAAAGGGAAAAGTAAAGCAGCAGTGAAGAGAAGGGCGTCCCACACACTGTCCTTGGGGGAAAGAAAGAAGTGAGTGAAGAGGCGAGTAGTTAAAATGTTCTGTTCTGCAGGTCTCCTATTTCTGCCCTTGATGTATTAAACAAAGGCAGAGGTGAGCGGGTTAGGAAACCTTGGGAGGGGGCCCCCAGAACCCAATTTGTTTGACACTAATTTGATTAAAGAACAAGGAGATTCATTGCTGGTGCTTACACGTGGCTGCCTCCCCAAGCGGGAGAATTCCCAGAGCAAAGCTCGCGATGCCCTTGGCGGATCATGCCCTGCTCCCTCCGGGCCACACTCTGCTCTCCTACACCCACTCTGCAGGCTGGCTCAGCGAGGCCAGCGTGCTGGGCTCTACAAGGATATTCCATGCAAAGAACAAAGGGTTTGGCCTGGCAGGGTCTCGTTTTTCCAGCACCGGGCTGTGCTGTCTGCGCTGGGATATCCGCCCCCGCCTCATCCAGGAATCTGAAAGGATGGGTTCAATCAACTGATGGGAACCCAGGCCTCCTTTGAGAAAAGAGGGGCAAAAATGCTTTGAACAAAGCTGGGATGTGGCTGCTTACATTTCCTCCAGCTTCCCTGTTTTGCAAGGCCAGTGCCTTCTCCACCATTGAGATGAGAGAGGCAGCGCCCTTTCTCCTTTGAATATCAAATGCTCACTCTGCAGAAAGTGCCTATGGAGACGCGCTGTAACCACCATCTTTAAAGTGCTAGATCAAGAAGAAAAAAGTCCCTTTGAAGAGTAAAAGCATCTTCCTCACTTTGCTGTCGATGCAGGGCTCTGCAGATAGGAAAACACTTGGAATGCTGCCTGCAAAAGGGAAGCACTGCCAGACCTCTGCTCAGACAGCCTTTGCTTGAAAGACCTTGGTGTCCATCTTTAATTCCTCTCAGGCCGCAAAGACTCTGCAGAACCTCAGCTGGAAAAGCAAATCCCAGCCAAAAAAGCAAAATCTCAGCTAGGAAAGCTGTCTATCCCTGCCTGCAGCTCCCGCTCACTGAGGATTTTCCGTGACAAAGCTCAGCCTGGGTTCTCCGGTCTGCTCTTTTATTGTTAATGAAGCAACAGAACTTTCTACAGCCCAAAGCATCCAGCACAGAGAGCTGCAGCTTCCCCAGGCGGATCTCTCTCTCTCTCTCTCTTTGTGCTTGTTCACACAATTTGATTCCCGAGGTACAACTCACAGGAAAAAGACCTTTTGCTCTCGAAGGGAGGCAGTGACACCTTATCTACAATAGTGCAAACAGCTGTTGGTTCATTCCCCGCAGTCATTTAGTGTATCAGTGAAATGCAGTCAGCGGCACGGTTTGAGGGAGCTATTACACTGTGGTTTGATTGCATTTTTCCTGGTTTGCAAAGCTTGCCCTGGAAATGAAAACCCTCCATCCTACAAGGTGTGGCCCGTGAAAGGTTTGTGTGCTGTTTGCTGTAACTCTGCGTCATGCTGATCCATCCCAGGTGCTGCCTCCCCTACGAAAAGAATCAGAACATCCAGCCTGCTCAATATTATGGAACCATGGAATCACAGGATGGGTTTGGGTTGGAAGGGAAACTAAAGTCCATCTATTTCTGGTCCCTGCCAGGGCAGAGACCCCTCCCAGTGTCCCAGGCTGCTCCAGCCCCAGTGTCCAGCCTGGCCTTGGGCACTGCCAGGGATCCAGGGGCAGCCCCAGCTGCTCTGGGCACCTGTGCCAGGGCCTGCCCACCCTCACAAGGAGGAATTTCTCCCTACCATCTCTTTCTGTCAGTGTGAAGCCATTCCCCCTTGTCCTGGCACTCCAGGCTCTTGTCAAAAATCCCTCTCTGGCTTCCTTCTAGGCTTCTTTCAGATACTGGGAGGCTGCTCTGAGGTCTCCACATAACCTCTCTTCTCCAGATTATTTTCTGTGTTATTTAGGGTGTCTCCAGTTTGGGGCACTTCATTTCAAAAATAAGGTATGAAGTAAGAATCATAGTTCAAAGTATCAAGTAAATGCAATCAGGAGCCCCCGAATCCTGCAAGAAGGGTCTGCAGTTATTAATACTGGACAAGAAAGAACAGTGTTAGAATAAATGCCACCAGAAAAGACGTAGCAAGTCCTCAGTCCCCTCTGTCCATGGAAGGGAAAAGCTCTGTCCTTGAATTTGAGCAGAGATCAAGGTTAGAGTGCCAGGACAAGCAGGCAGGGAGCAGAGCATGGACCGGACAGGGAGGCAGAGTGTTCATCCTGGGCGTTCTCTCACATCAGTGAACCCCCAGCTCATTTCTGAAGCCCACACCTGCTGTGTCCCAGCCTGGTTTTCCTGCACAGGGAGCTCTAAGTGCCCTGCTCCAAATTGATCAGTGTCACGGGGAGGGAGCTATTCATTGCTCTAAAGAGCATTTTCACTGAAGGGCACCTAATGCATTAGGAAAAGGAGAGGTGCCACCATTCACTCCACTTGTCACTTTCCATCTGGTCAGCGGTGCCAGGAGTGAAATCCAGCAGTCCAGGAGAACAGGATTAATTTGTTAATGAATGACAGGCAGAAGGCCCTGCTGGAGAGGGGTGCTGGAGGGAGCAGCGTGCAGAAGTGGTCGTTAAGGAAAGAGCTGTTCCACTGATGCATGAGAGGAAGGCGGAGATAGATGGAGACTGTTCAGAGTCAAATGGGGAAGTACAGACAGAAGCTGCCTCCTAAAGAATCACCGTGATGTATTTGGGCTCGGATTTTCAAAGTCACCTAAAGGTAATTTCTTCAGGGTTTTTACTGTAATGTATCGGTTTGCTTGAAAAAAAAAGAAAGAAAGCCATCCATTTTTAACAAGCAAGGGAAGACAAACAGTCAGCTGTAACTTAAAAGCATTGAGGGCTACGTATCCATTTTGAAGAGGAGAGTAATTTTTCATCGAGCTGAATGCGATGAAGCACCGGGCTTCTGTCCTACTTCAGGGGAATGTCAGCCCCTAATTCCCTTTAGTTAGAATGGAAACACAATGAATTTGGTGTCAAACCATTCCTCTGCACAGAGTAACATGTAAAAAGGCTTCCAGAGGATGTTTAGAGGATAACACAGGGCTATAATATGAAATACATGGCAATTTAACATACAACTATGGTTGTATAATGCAGCCGTTATCGACAGCAGGACTGGCACAATGTCCAATTAACCCGGGGAAATGACATCTCCTGCAGCTTAGCAGCTACATTGTCAAATATGGTCCGTCTGTGCCTTGGGAGAGTTATTAAAATGGCAGAAATTAGCGTTAAAGTAATTGATTGGTATTTCCTTAAGATGCAATAGTATGTCCATAAATCTTTAGATAAGAGGAATGTTCCTGAGACATTAAAGGACTTTGGAAATATGTGTAGTGTGGGTGGCTCTCAAGGAATAATAAATGGCTCTAGGTGACTTGTTGTTATGGCTCGGATACTGCATGATATTAACTTTAAGGGCTGCCTTCAGAATTCGGAAACTTTATGGACTGCTGTGTTTTATGATCTTATAACCTCAAGTCCTCCATCCTGTTCCGTCCTGTGATTACCAGGTAGCTGCTGGCACCCGCCCCTATCAGCCCCTTTCTCTCCAGACCAGCTTCCCTAATGACTGCTGGTTTTCCTGGGTTGGAATCCAACCACTTTAGACCATATTTCCTCAGCCATAAAAAGTTATCTTATTACTGATCCTAAGTAGTGTATTCACATTAGCTAATTAATTAATTAATCTTGTTGAGTAACATATTAATATCCTTTAATTTCCTATCCCTACTTGAAAGGCAGCATTTTCCTGAAAGCGGGGTGGTGGTATAGGAAGGGATTTGTAGATCTGGGCTTTCAAAGTGTTGTAGTTTGGAGGCTCGACTCTGTGCTCAGCTGCAAAACACACACAGGAAGGAGCATGTGCATGGCCATGCCTTCACAAGCATCTTTCTGTCACAAAAACAAGCATTACAGCCCAAAAAGGCCTTTCAATGTAAGCAAGCAGCCCGGGAGTTTCCCTCCTATTTCCAAAGATGCTTAAAACCACCTGCAAAGGAGGATTGAGGTGCCTCAGAGGAGCTTCCACACCTAAATCCACCCAAGGTCCCTGACGCCAAGCAGGAGCCGAGGGAAGCACAGTCCTCACCATCTCTGTCTCCTCACAGGGGTGCCCCAGGTGTGCCTCAGACCAGTCCTCACCTACGGCTGGCATTCCTCTGCTGGGGGCTGACAGCTCCTTGTGGGCAGGGCACGGGGGAGGGACAGGCCACGCACCTCATCACCACCCTCACCCCAGGACGCTGCTCTCCCAGGAGGGCAGGAATTGCATCTGAGGGTCAGACATTTGGAATTTTGTATGATTTTTGCATTAAATGCTCTGGCTTTTCCTTCCAAGCAAGCCCGTGCTACTTCCTAAGACCCAGTTATGTCCCTCCATCCTTCTCATTTGTCCAGTGCTGAAAGGGGTGACAGGTCTGAAATTCCTTCACTCCGCTTCTCAGGAACTTGATTTTTTTTCCCCCTCATTTTCTTATTTTAAAGATTTCTCAGCAGTTCTCATCATCTGTTTATATTTAAAGGTTGTCAAACCCAAATAAGTTAGCAAGAACATTCCCCACACTGAGGAGGCTGGAAGAGGGTAATGCTCCTGCTCATCTTCACTCTGATGCCTTTTAATTGTCCTCAGTTTAAAACTGCTGGTTAAAATAAAAGATGAAGAAAATAAAGAAACGAGCAAGAAGTGCAGGTATCTTTCTAAATAAGTGGCATAAACTCACAAATCAAACCCAAACACTGGGGTTTTCTGCAGGGAGCTGTCTAGCTTGTCAGTTGGGGAAATTAGCCCATCTATCACAGGCCTCTAATTTTCCCTCACTTCCCCTGAAACCTGTGGGCTTTTAGAGAATTTTCTTAATTTTTTCCCTCATTATTGTTTCTTTTTTACTTCCTCCAGTTCTTAAGTAGAAAAATCCCAGAGGATTTAAGTGTCTAAAACCAGAAACTTTGGAGCACTTCTGTTTCTCTGGTGATCTCTCTCGGCAGCGCCAGGGAGCAGACGGAGAAGGCTGAGCCCACGTCTGGGGAGGGGACGGAGCAGGGGCCGTGTCCAGCCTGGCGTGATGCGGTGTTGGGGTGTTTGGGATCGCCTGACAGAGCACCCTGTGTGGGTGTTTGGGATCGCCTGACAGATTGGGATTGCCTGACAGAGCACCCTGTGCGGGTGTTTGCTCTGCCCGGTGCCTCCCGGGGTGCCAGCTCCTACGGGCACCTCTGGTTGTGTCTCTGAGAGCTGTGCTCCTGCAGGGCTGTGCGTGTGCTGCCCCTGCACTCACCGTCCCCGCCAGCCCACCCATGGCTGCACGTCCCTCACGCTCCTTTGTGCTTGTCTCCATTCCCTCCTTCATTTGCTGCTGCGTCTCCCCTGCAAATCCCTTCAGTTTCTGAACGCATGGAAGTGGCAGAGGGGAAAGGAAAGCTGGAACAGCTGGGGATGCCTGGGGACGGCGCTTCCTGACCCAAAGATTGCTGGGCTATCGCCTTGCACTAAATCGTTGCAGTGTTCAGCAAATTGCATTAATTAGAGCGGCGCATGTGGCCTCGTTATCAGGGCCTGTGCAGTCCTGGTTTTGATCCTGCAGTGACAGACTCCGACGGTATCAGCAGCTCCGGGTAAACACTCGTTACACGAGGAGAGGGCTCCCTTCATCCTGGAGAACTGGGTCCCGTGGAAGCACAGAGGCCTCATTGAAGAGCCTCCAATAACCTCTGGAAAGGAAAAAGCAGTCATTAGTGAAGTTCAGTCACCCAGGGCTCTGCTGATAGCAGCAGCTACTCTGCCCAATTCTGGGCTTTCCCCTCTTCCAAACTAAAGACGTCCCACCGGTGCTCTAAGTTTGTGCTCCAACAGTAACTGAAGCAAGGGATCTGCTGGAAATGAAGCTCTGCTCACCCCCTACTCCCCTTCCCCTGAAAGCATCCCACAGCCTGCACCACAGCCCCCTTCTTGAATGGAGAAGCTCTCAGACAAACATTTTGTTTAATTTTAGCTCATTCTTCCAGACTCCTAAGGCCAAGGGAGGGAGCTGAAACCCTCCAATCTAAAGGATTAATATCACTACAAAAGAACTACAAAAAGATACAAATTTCAGCTCTGAAACCCCCCAGTTCCTTGGGGGAAAAAGGTAAACTTTCATCATAGGACTTGATCCCTGCATGCCCAAATCACTGAATTCTCACGCCACGGTTTCAACCCAGGTGTTTCTAATACACCACCTCAGTAGCACAGGTAAAGGATACTTTGCCCCTACTTCAGGTGCTGTCCTTAAAATAATGGGCCATGAATGAGGCAAATTACCTAATGGAACAAATTATCAAAACAGGTAATGATATTTATGTGGTTTTCCTATAACCAGAAACTTTATCTTTTTTTTAATTTTATTTTAGTGACGTTTATATCCCAGTGCATCGGACATGCCATTAATGGCCTCATCAGTCAAGCTGGCAGGGAGAGGTAGGGGACAAGAGAGGAATGAAATAGCAGCACTCATCCCAACACTCAATGTCAAAACTGACTCTTGTGTTCACCTTTTAGGCTAACAGGGGACTGACGGAGTGGACAAACTCACCTAATACAAACATGTCTGGGTGACAATTAGATTAACATTTTTAACTTCCTCGTTAGAGCTGAGTGTATTTAGGAGCCCTTCCGAAGACAGCTTCTGAAAGGCTGCAATCTGTGTGCTAATAGAGTCAGCCCTTCTCTGAGCTCTGCTGACCCCCTCCACCCCTCACTCCACAATAACAGGGGACAACTGACCCCAAGAGCTATTTATGATGGCCTGGAAATTGTAGATAATGACATGGTGCCTACGACGATTGCTCCACCCGCCGAATCCCGCGCTGCCAAGGCAGTTCTGGCTTTGGGATGGCTGCCTGTGTGCTCCATGGGGTCTTTTTCGGGGAGGGTGCTGCCAGCAGCCAGACTGGGCTCCGTTTGGTCTGGAAATGGGAAATGAGAGCCCTGAGCCACGGCAGGCACACGGGCTGCTGGAATGGCTGCTTGTTTAGGAGTGCACCACCTTAACAGTGCAAGGGATGCTCCGCACCTCACAGCAGAAACTATTTTTGAAATAACTGTAAATTGTAGATGGAGCCAAAACACCTCCTGAGCTGCAAACAAAGCCAAGTCACCTCTTGCTGGAGGACCTGGAGGTCCTCCAGACTAGTTGAAATGTCAGCATGGAACTCACTCCTCCAAGGATCCCGTGGCCTGAGCCCACCGTGTAGGTCTGGATGCTGGCCAGCACCTCAGCATCCCCCCAGACCTGTGTGACATTCGCCGGGGGGCCCGGAGGGATGGGTACAGCAAAGGTTGTTCCCTCACTGAATTCACCCAGCATTTAGCATTGCCCTTTCCAGAGCTGGATCCCAGGGCAGAGCACACTCAGCACAGGAGAGGAGGGCACTCAGCCCAGCATCCCAGATCTCACATCCCCACCGACGTGAGCACTTTACTTCCGAAACACCTGCAAGGGACAGATGCTTTGACCCCAGCATGACAGGTCCTCACTGCCTGCAGCAGAACGAGACGATTCACACCTCTACCAGGAACCCCTTTGCTAAAGAACCGAGGGAGGAGGCAAGGGTGAACTTGAACACAGGAGCCTAAGAAAGGCTCCGTTTGTACATTCAGCTGCAGCCAGGCCCCTTTGGAGGCACAGGCAGAGGGGTGCAGTCGCACGGGGCCGGAGCAGATTTGCAGTTGTATGGGCTGAGTGTTTGCTTCCCTCGCTGTACAATCGCTGTTACTGATATCATTACGCTGCTCCACTTGGCACATCCGTTCCCTTGGCAGCTCTGGCTGGGGCGCTGGGCTTTCCAGCCTCCAGAAAGCTGGGCAGCACTTCTCCTCGAGCACACGATCTGCAGCTAAATGAGACATTATCTGGGAACTTTAATCAGCCGTCATTTGGGCGGAATTCGCCGCTGCGTTTGTAGCAAACCCTAGAGCTCCTCGGAAGCGTCAATGCTCAGTGGCATTTCATGTGGGGACAGCCTTCAACTGCCTTGTTGGTCTGAACAGAAACTTTCTGTCTTCTACAACTGCTCTTGCCTCAAAAAAAAAAAAAACCAAAAAAAACAAACCACCAAAAAACCAAAACCAAAACCAAAAATCTGCAATCAGGGGGTGGTAAAAAAAGAAAAAGGTTTTCCTAACAGTAACAGCCATGGAGTTCAGTAGGACTGCCTACAGTCTTTACAAACAAATTCCTTTTTTGTGCTTCCACCATCCTGCAGTGCCCTTGGCTGCTGGCACAGCAGGTACTGGAGGGCAGGTTTCACCTGCAGGCAGGCAGCTCTGCCGTGAGGAAATCAGTTCACCTGTTCCAGTAGCTAATTGTCCTCACCCTCAAACATTTATGCCTTATTTCTCTTTTGAATAGCTCTGATTTTAATTAGAAGGCATTTGCTCTTGTTACTGAATTAAACAGTCCCCTTGTCTTCGATGTGGTGTGTACTGCACCACATTTCCTCTGCTAAACTAAAGATTTACAGATCTCTCACAATAAAGTATCTGAGATTTCCAATGATTTCTGTATCCACTGTCAATATCAATATCAATAAACCACCAATAGAAAGGGCAGCACAGCCCATAACACAATGGAGTTACAGCTGGAGCTATAATGCATAGAGATGGATCTAAAAGCAGAAAGACAAAGGGAGCAACAGATAAATCTATTAACTGACAAAGTCCCCCCTTCCAGGTTGCAATCAGTCCTTCCTGTTAGTGAACACCTTTTCTTACCTGAAAATCGTGAGCTGGTCCACATAATCCATCACTCCAATGATGAAGACATTTGCCTCCTTTCCCCTGGAACTCACCTCCTCTCACTGATCACATAGGAAACAGCCTCCCTTTTCACTCCCCAGATGCCCAACACCATTATTATTATTATTATTTATTATTATTATTATTATTATTATTATTATTATTATTACATTTAACAGTCACTTCTTCCCAACCTTCACCAAAAGCTCTCCACATCCAACACTTCCAATTGCACATTACCAACCTGCCAACTGGCAACTGGCAGGAGCAAAACCAGGAGCTCTTTCCTTCTTTTCCCTTTTTGGTCTCCAGTCCCCTCTGGCCCCTGGCCAGGGGTGTCTTCATTTGTTGTAATGAATTTGTGTCATTAATATGTTGGACTTGCGCGGCGGTTGCGAAGTAGCGCATTAGTACAAAAGCGATTGCTCTGGATGCCAGCGTTTTATTGCACGGCTGATTTACAGGCTGATAAGCAACTTTGCAGTGTCCTTGAGGCTGGGGAAGGACAGGTAGGGGGGCGGGCGCAGCGTTGGGGCTCTCTGGGGCAGGGGGAGCGTCCCAGGCCTGGCACGGCTGGGGGGGCTGGACAAGCTCATCTTTGCTCTCTGAAATGTCTTTGCCTTGGTGTGAGCGCTCAGGGGTCCCAGAGAAAGGCTGGGCACGGAGCCCCTGGAAAGGAGATCACACATCAGCTCTGTCCTGTAGGTTTGGGAGGGCCTCCGTGAGTGGCTCACAGTCGAGCGGTGTCATCCCTTCAGTGCAGAGATGCAGCAAGGACAGGCGTTATGTGGTGTTAACGTTTTACAGCCATAACTTCACTTCCAAGAGGCTTTGCAGGCCAAGTCACAGTAAATAGTTTCTTCCTGTGCGTTAAATCCTTGGCTCACATGCAAGGGTGTTTGCAGAAGAGATAGAGTGATAAGCAGACAGACTGACAGACCTGTCTGTCTGTCAGCTCCGGAGGGCAGTCCCCTAAAATGCCACCTTAACAATAGTACTTAAAAGGAAATTTAAAATCAAACAGGACCAACATATCTGACTGTCAAAAAGAAACATGGAGCATCCCCCTGCTGGGATTGATCCTGTGCCCAAAGGAATCAGTTGTGAGCTCCAGGACAGGAAGCTCCAGGCACTCTGAGCAAGGCAGAGGAGACTTGGGCAAGGGCAGGGCATCAGTTCGTGTTGGCATTCACCTTTGGCACCAGCAAACTCTGCCTGTGGACAGGGAGGGAGCTGGCCAAGGTGTTCCATACCCTGGTATAACTCTCCAGAGCTCACCCCAGCGCAGAGAGGATCAAGAGTCTGAATTTGAAGAGTGAAGTGTTAGTCAAACCTTCTCCCAGGAAATATTTTCCCTGTGGTAGTCCCTGCTACAAGGTACGACCAAACCACTGAGAAACAAACCATGTGGTCCTCCAGAGCAGTAACTGGAGCAGCCAGGGTTAAAGAGGGGTGATTCAACAACCCCTTTGTTGCTGGATGCTTTTGCTTCGGACCATGAATCAGTTTCACCCGTGGGGAGGAAGAAGGAAAATTCCCTGTGGATGGGGCAGGGGAGGGAGGATGTTATTGCTGTAAGCAGCGAGCCCTGCCTCTCCCTCCTCTGCTGCCCCGGAGCAGCTGCTGCAGGGCATGGCTGGGGCGAGCTATCGATCCGGGGGAGCCCTGCTCTCTCCCGCCGGGCCAGCTGGAAGGCAGGAGGGATGATCTCTCCACAAGCCTTGGGAAAATGGAGTGGGCAGTCCAGGGAGCTCCAGACTGTCAGTCCCCATCTTAATTAGGACTGTCAGGGAATTAATGATGCTGCTGCATAGCTGCATTTCTGGTTAGCACCAGCTCCTGCTGACGGGCTGGGGTGTGGGTTTGCCCAGCTCCTTGCCACCTCTGCCTGTTTGCACTCACAGCCAAGACTCTCACAGGAAGGGTCCGGTGGGAGCTCAGGAGAATAATCAGCAATGTTATCTGAATGCCATATCAAATAGATTTGGGCCAGAAATGGACTCAGCTGCTGAAAACCTATTAGCAGCATCTCAGATTTCCTGTGTACCAGCAAGTTAGGGGGCAAGCACTTTAACACTGCCCACAGCTTGTGGTTAATTACTGTTTGTAGAGTTACCGCCCGCAGTTCTGCTTGACAAAGTGCCCACAAAGACAAAAATTAAAATGCTTGCCCATTTTGGATGGATGCCACCTGGTCCCCTGGCCCTTCCTCCCCCCGTTGGGTGAAAAAAAAACTTGCCAAGATAGAGCGGGTTTGTTGCAGGGTAGGACTTTGTGCCGAGAGGAAGCAGCCGAGCTGAGGGGGGACCCCGTTCCCACTGCGACCCCTAACAGCCCTGCCCGTGTCCCTGCCTCCTCCTGCACTCCTGCAGGCACGGCCGGTGGCACAGCACACCCGAGTCTGCCTGCTGAAGGACATTCCGAGTCAGAGCAGCGGGAAACACGGGTCAGAGCAGCGGGAAACACGTCTCTCCTAGCCCTGAGTATATCCCCTCTCGAGGTCTGCGCTGCGTCCTCCACCCAGGAATGGCAGACACGGTTGGGAAGCACACAGACACGTAGGAAACAGGCAGGGCATGAGCTGGTCACCACTGGAGGTGAGATGGGCCACGCAGGGAGCTGGGAATCCTTCAGCCTCTGGCTGGAGAGGGGATATGAGCAGTGCATCAAGTTCAGTAGCTGCTTGCTGATTGCTCTGATGACAAAATCTGTAGGGAACCTCAAATAACTTGCTCCAAGGCTGGGTTCAGAGCAGAACAAAGGGGAAAAGCAACAGGGAAGAAGGAAGGTGGTAGGAAAAGCAGGAGGAAGGAAGAGGCTGGTGCCAGGTATCTCTTGTATCTCTGTGTTTATATGAATTCCCATTTTTTCCAGGACACTTCAGGCTGGCTGTGAGGGTGGGAGGCATTGTTCTGGTGAAGGTGGACAGCCTAATTCCTGGGTACTCATCCCTCAGACTCTGCTCAGGGCTCCAGGGGCAGACTCCCAGGATCCTGGTCATGACTGGGAAAATCTAAAAGGCTCCAGCAGAGCCATGTGCAAGGAAGAGCTGGGAATGGGGGCAGCCAGCCCCAGTAGTTGCCCCCTGCCCACCAGTGCAGCCCCAGCTAATGGGACAAGTAACGGGTTGAGGGCCATGACCTGGGCTGGGTATCCACTGCTGACCTCTCCCAGGGGTTGTGACCCAAAGGCTGAGAGTGCCTAATGCAGGGATTTATGTCTTGTTAATAACAGAACTGAACAATCAGTGTAATGAGATCCATGCTCTGCATTAATGAGGGGTCGAGGCAGCAGAGGCTGAGCCTTCCCTTCTCCCAAGGTGGGCAAAAGGGGTGAAATCTCAAAGGGTTTGTCATTCCCTCCAGAAAATGGGGCCATACCCAGGCCAGGCACCAGAGTTTTGGGATTGTTGTACCCCGTGGATTCCTGGATTCTTTAAACATTGAGAGGCATGGAGGGTACGGAGTTCTGCCTGTACCTTCCCTGGTAGATGTGAGTTGTGAGGAGACCTCGGAGCACCTTCCAGGATTTGAAGGGACCCGCAAGGAAGCTGGAAGGGGACTGTAGTGACAGGACAAGGAGTAATGGGTTCACACTGGGAGAGGGGAAGTTTAGGTTAGATATATAGAAAACATTGTCCCTGGCAGGGTGGGCAGGCCCTGGCACAGGTGCCCAGAGCAGCTGGGGCTGCCCCTGGATCCCTGGCAGTGCCCAAGGCCAGGCTGGAAATGGGCTTGGAGAACCTGGGACAGTGGGAAGGGTCCCTGCCATGGCAGGGGGGGGATTGAAGATCCCTTCCAACCCAAACCATTCTGATTCCATGATTCTATGCTATTGAGAAAAGTCTTTGCATGAAAAAAACCATGCAGGAGAAAGATGCTGAAGGGACTCGGTTTTTTTCCTAGTCACTGCCTCTGTAACCAATTTTAAATTCTGGCATTGTGACTCAGACACAGCTAAAATTAGACCGTGGCTTCACAAATCACTTGATTTTTGCTTCAGGAGGATTCTATGACTTAGTCAAAGCTCTCGTGCTACAGCACAAAGATGCATCTCCAATACCTCTCCAGCAGCAGCTGTGCAGCCCCATGCCTTGCTGGAATATGGCCTTACCATGATAATATCCCCTTCCCAGGGATTCCAGCTGCATTCCTAATTGTCCAGCAGGATGCTGGGCTTGGGGAGTGGAATTTAAAATGCAAGAACATGTGCACATTTGGGGAAAAAAAAAAATTAAAATTATTCTCTATTTCTTAAACAAAGCAGGTCTATTTTAGATTGTTGGGGAAAGTAACAATAAACTAACAGAACTGGCTAAACTGCTAGGCACTATTAGGATTCTGTCATCACCTATTTAAAAAACATCTTCCAGAAGAAAAGTGGCTCTGCTTTAAGTTTTTTTTTTGGGAAAAGAAATTTTGAGGAAGCAGCTGAGATATTTCTGGGAGCTTTACCAGTGTCTGCCCCATCCTTCGGGGTTGTCACCCACCTGAACAGAGCACACCAGCACTTCACCTCTGTCCAGTCTGCTGACCAGGAGGAAAAGTGGACAAAAAGCCGGCTGTGAGCTGTGCCCAAAACTGCTGTGAGCTGTGTGCTGAGCTCTGCCACGGAGCAGAAAGAGCCCCAGAGGGGTGCAATTGTTGCTGCAGGGCTTTCCCGGGCAGCAGGAGCTGCAGGACGAGCAGCCGGGGGTGCCAGGCAGCTGCCAGCCTGTCTGACACAGGGAGGGGAGATCCCAGCAGGAGCCTCCCTCTAACACATCCTTGGCCAGCTCCTGCCAGGCCTTTGGGCTGAGATCCTTCTGTTGCCATTACAGATGAAGAAGTCAGAGCCTGGGGGAGGCCTTGGGAAGGGGAGGGAGCTCTGAAACCTGCACAGCCCTCACTGCTGAAACAGGAAACATCCCATCAGCATTTCAGTATTTATTTCTCTTTAACCTTCCAGCCCTGCTCACCTCCCTGCGCTGGAGGGGCAATTAAGCTGGGTTCCCATGGGAGCAGGGGGAGAGGGGAAGGAGAGGGGCACTGGAAGCAGAAAGCTTCTCCTCCCTGTGTCATTAGTATAAATTGTGTTTGTGCAAGTTATATTTTACGGCAGGCGTGTCAATTAGTGTGTGAAATTTAATAACCCAATTGAGCTTCCCTCGCTCAAAGCTAAATTGAAATCTGTTGCCTGTTTGGGAGAGGAAAGGGGCTGTCATGGATGGGAGGCTGAGCTGGTGGGCTGGGTAAGGGCGTTTTTCTTGTAGATTAAAAAAAAAAAACAGGGGGGGTGGGAATGGTTTTGTCATACTCAGCTTTGTTTGGAGAGGGCAGCTAATTTTATTTTGAAATTTCTTTTTAAAAGGTGATGACTTTTCTGTAAGAAAATGCCTGGGAGAAAGAAAGGGAATAAGGTTTATTTGATTACATTTGGTTTTGCTTCTAGTGAGGGGGTAGATTTTAGCAGTAGTGACTGCAACACTGAGGGCAGCTTTGGAGCAGTCCCAGCTCCCAGCACCTGGATCTTTTCCAGGAGGAGAAGGAAGATAGATGCACCTCACCAGCACCCCATCCCACGGCAAGGCAAGGGCTGTGAGGGATGTCTGCCCAAATCCCACCAGAGCACAAGCACCAAATCTGACCCTCGCAGAGTTTAGGGCAGCAGGACTAATATTGAGAGCACGAAGTGATCAGACTGCCTGTAGAAGAGGCTGTAACAGCTCCTGAGCAGGGAGCTCACGCCAACATGTGAGTTACAGGCTTGTTTAACTCGCTCCAGGCTTAGGAGGAATTGTGGTGACAATTTAAAACAGCGTGGATGGTGCTGTCAGCTGGCCCTACCCTGAACGTGCTCCTTGTCTCCACTGTTGGGATAAAAACCTGTTCAATACAGCCAGGAAAAGCAGTGCAGGAAAAGCAGTGCAGGAAAAGCAGTGCAGGAAAAGCTCTGCACCTGAAGGCAGAGCCCCAGGAGCTGAAGACTGGAGGGAAACAGCAAAATGACTGTACTTGCATGAGCTCATCTCACAATTTTATCCTCACTCTAGTAATATTGGGTGGGTTTTTTTCAAAACCCCCAAAACCACAGTGTTAATCCTTCTCACCATCATGGGGGAATCACGGCTTCATTTCGAGGGGCTCCCTGCTCGCCCCTCATCCCACAGCTCCGCCGTACTCCTGCCCAGCAGTAATGTGGGGATTGCTGCACTTCCCTGTCCGTATCCCAAAGGAAACCCCTGGCTGTGAGACGATCCCTTCCTGAGGTGTTTCCCCCTCACCGGCACACACCCTCCCGCCAGGCTGCGCTCCCAGCCTCTCCTGGGCTGCTGCTCTCAGAGCTCTCCAGAGACACCCATTATCCAGGAGACAGAATTCCAGGACTGCTTGGCTTTCCGGGAGGAAAGGAACCCCGAGGTTCATTCCACCAAGGAACTTTCCACCAAGCCCTGCTTCAAACAGCCAGAAAGCTGGAATCAGCAAAGGAATGTTTATGAAATTGCTTTCATGGACACTGCACATGTGGTGATATGTTTGTAAATCAGGTCATGCCATTCCCTGAAATATACGGGCAATGTTCAGGATATTTAATGAAATAAAGATGTAATTAGCTTCAGCTTTTTAATGCTTTGGGAAACAGCATTGCCCTGGTTTGAAGGGGACTCTTAAATAAGATTGAGTTACTGCACTGAGTAACCCACTGCAAAGATACAATCTGAGGAGGGAATCTGACCCTGCCAGGATTTCCTCTGTAGTGTGTTTGCATTGTATCAGCATCCAATCTGGAGCACATATCTACATTTCCCTGAGTCCCCAGAAAAGCAACCCGAGTATTCATTGAATGCTAAAAGAGAAGAAATTTGCTCCAGGAAGGAAATTTTAAGGCTATAATCTGCAGGGTCCAGTGCGTGTTTTTAAAGCATCGGAAATATTAGAGGTCTCTCATATCTTCCAAAAACCTTAAGAAGAAGGACAAAACTCTGCACAGCAAAGGCCTTTAGGAAGGATTGCAGTGGGAAAAGAGATGAAACGTAAGATTTGGATGTCAACGACCTGTACACGTTTCTCAGTGAACCCAAAGTACCATGAAAGACTCCAGCGCCCTCCATGCCCTCAGCAGCCAGCGCTGCCCAACGGATCCTGAGACGCCAAATCCCCCGGGATCCTGTCACTACACAGCAGCTTTCCAGCTCCTTATCTTTCCACCAACAGGGCTCAGTTTCCAGAGGAAGGAGGTTAAATATTCTGGAAGGATACCGGTGGAGGCCGGGGAGAATTTAGTGGGAGATGCAGAAGAGATGCCACAGCCTGAGGTCACATCCCCAGCTGGGTCCTGGCTATAAACTACACAAGTTTGTTTTAAGACACCCAAAATCAGCAAAAATATTGTGTAGCACAGCAATTAGATACAAAAACGCATTGCACTGTCCACTTCCCAAACCTTACACCCTGCCACAGATCAGGCCTAAAGTTAAAGAGCTGAAAAACACGAACTTGAAGCATAATAAAAGACAATTTGTGTTTTGTAGGCACAGGGAGGGCAGGCAGATCTTTAAGGCTTTAAGTTCGACCCTCTTCCCAGATATTCTGAGATACTCACCATTACCTGGTGATCCAAAGCAGGCAAGAGGACCTGGAGGGCTTGGAGACCTCCTAGCCAGGCAGGACTCTTCTCCATTTAGGAATCACAATTTTTTTAGAGAACCTTCAGCTCCTGGCTGTAAAAATACAATCTAGCACTGTGGGACCACAGCAGTCTACTCTACTATGCAGAGTAGCATGTTGGCAAAAAAAAAAAAAAAAAAGCTGCTTTTAAAAGAAATGTTCAGTTCTCTTTCAGGACAGAAGGAAGCCTGACATTTTTTCAGACAAAAAATAAAAGCATCATAATTTTGTAGCATTTGAAAAGAACTCCCCAGAGTCAAGGAAAATGACAGTAAATGTGGGAAATATTGACAGTGGAAAGAAGTGAGGAAGGCTGCACTGGACTCTCAGGGCCTGGCTGCAGGGGAGGGAGAGGCTGGTGCACAGCTTTGGGAGAGGCTGCAGGTACTTGTCAAAAGATGAGGGCATTTGTGAATTTTTAGGGTGTTTCACTGAGAGTTCTTCAGCTTGGAGAAGCACTGAGCTTACCCTGAACCCTTGGCCCAAGGTGAGAGCAGCTCTCTTGCACTGCAAAGCCTCCCGAGAGCACCATGTCCTTCTCCCTTCTCCTCTCCATCCCACGGAACAGCTGTGTTCTCAGACTGCCTGACCTGCCATTGATGGCAGAAATAACCTGCCTTGGCACTGACACCTGAAATTCACTTAAGGTTCATCCCATTGTTAATGACCAGATCAATAAAATTGAAGTCACACATTCATCCTCCTGCCACCCCTCCCTTCCCCAGCCACGCTTCCCGTGCTCCATCTCTTTCCAAGGGTGTTCCCCTCAGCTCTGGAAGGACTCACCCACAGCTGGGACAAGCTCAGTTCATCCAACAGCCCTTGCTGTATTTCTCCCCAGCCCTGAGAGCTGAGTGATAAAGCTGGGGAGCTTTATCCACCCACAGCCTCCCTCTAATCAGCCGTGGCCTTGCTGAACTCTCCCACTGCAACGAGGTGATCACGCTGCCAGACAAGGCTGATTCACATCGTTTTCCCATCAGTAAATGAAATCTATCACCCCTACGACAGACCTGTTATTGCTGCAAGCCACTTCAACCTAGCCAGTTAAAAACCCCTTTAAAAGCTAAAAAGGATGTGGACATATTTTATGGCAAATTAACTTCTAACATATTCTTTCCCTCCTTGTATTAAGATCACATGCACAGCTGACACTTACAATAATGTCTGTGCTCCTCACCAGCTGCAAAGACAGTGCTGGGTGAGGGCTGGCAGCTCCCCCATGGCAGTGGAAGGGGTTTAGGGTAATATGGAGAGGTTAATTACCCTCTCCTTTTGTTCGTCTGCATTGAAAGCTCATATCTGCCATATCTGTTCATCATCTGCCAGGAGAGCTCATATTAGTTCCATGAGATGAACCCTATCCCATGGACAAGCCCCTGCCCCACAGAAGGAAAAAGCATCCAAGTTCACATAGATTTCTCTCTGAAATCTATCAGAATCACAAAATGGTTTGGGTTAGGGGGGACCTTAAACTTCCATACCCCTGCCCTGGCAGGGACCCCTCCCACTGTCCCAGGTGCTCCAAGCCCATTTCCAGCCCGGCCTTGGGCACTGCCAGGGATCCAGGGGCATCCCCAGCTGCTCTGGGCACCTGTGCCAGGGCCTGTCTCCCCCCCAGGGAGTTGATTCTGAAACCCTTTAGCTCCTGCTGGACCCCTAACACGAGTCACTGAAGGCACTCAAAAATTCAAAAACAAACTCAAAATTCAAACAAGCTTTAGATCAGGCCTACAGGGCAGCCTGGAAATAAACCCAGCCCTACCCAGTGCAGGCTCTCAGTCAGAGATGAGGGATTCCCTCTGACCTCCAGACTGCAGCACCTTCTCATCTGCTGCCCATCCCATGGGATCTGAAGTCCCGTCCTCTAATTCTGGTTTCATTTCTGTTCTGGAAATGTTATCTGGTCCTGTAGACATTTGGTCACTGATGGGTTGAGAGGACACAGAGTTGGTTTAAAGCACAAGGGGCATTTCAGTGGCTCCACAGACGTCAGCACTGTCGCACCAGGACTCATTTGATGGCAGACAAGGCTCCTCTTCAGGAAAGCATTTCAGTTGTTTTTGTTGAAGGAAATGTCTCACAAACACTAGGCAATGGAAAATGGTACCTTTATCACCCGGGGCCATGCATATTTTTACGAAATTTTGTAAACTCTGTTTTTTGTTTTTTTTAAAACATTCTTCTAGACCTTAGCAAAGCCAAAATCTGTGGCATCAAAGAGCAGCCAAGCCACTCCAGGAAAATACCTTCACTATGGAATATGAACATCCCATTATGGAGGCTGTGTGTGTGCACTGATTGATCCCCAGTCTGGCATTTCAATTTGTTTCCCACTGGAGGACTCATTCATTATGGAGAAATAAGACCATTAAATGCATGATAAAGCACAGGCATCAATAGATTAGGCTGGTGGTTACTTTACTGTACCTGTCTAAACAATAACTGGTAAATAAATCTATTTGTGACCACACAGGACCTTCCAAGAGGAATAAGGAAGCAGTAATTATTAAGCAGATATATATAGACAAGAGCTGCTTGCCAGCATTACCACGCTGTGCACACACACACACACACACACACACACATATTTTGCAGCTGTGACTGTGAGGCAGAGGTGGGTCAGATGTTCAGATTGCACAGGAGCTGTCTGCAGAGCTGCTCAGAGCCCCGCGGCCCCTCCCAGGTGTGTGCAGCTCTGTGTGTGCTGCTCTTATCTCCAGCAGCAGGGAAAGGTGCCCAGACCACGCCAGATGGGTTTTCTCTACTATTGATTTTTTTTTTTTTTTTTACTTTTCCACCCAATCAGCCCCTGGGATGAAGCAGGATGATCATGCTCTATAAGGGTTTCCTTTCTTTAATGTATATTTTCGCCCCATTTGTAGTGGAAGAAGAAAAAGCAACAAAACGCCTGAATGTGTCCATGGTAGTGAAAGGACATTTCCTCAGCAGAGGAAAGGTAACAATGGCAGAGACAGGCAAGACAGTGAGAAAGGAAGAGGAAGAAATGAACATTTCAAAAATGAAGAGATGCAAATAAAGACTTTCAGGTGGGACATAGAAACACCAGTGGCAGAAGCTTTCTTTGAAATTGCTTTACAAATCAAACAAGTCTGGTCCTTTCTGTGCCCATTTCCAAGAACATTAAAAAATTCCACTAATTTTGAAATAATCCCATAAAAGGTATGGTGAAAATGTTGGGGTTTTCTTTTAAAAAATAAAGAGCATAAAAAACCCCAAACAAAACAACAAAAACCAAAACCCAAAATCCCAACCAACAAGCACCCAAACAAAATAAGCAGCTCAAAATTCCCCTATGGCCACATTCTTAGACCTCCAAGAAGCCAATGTCAGACTAAATAGATGTGACACAACTCAGCTGATTATCCTGAGCTCTAATTGAGTTATAAGCCATGACTTTACAGCTGCTTGCTCCAAATCCCACATATTCCCTGCCTGGCAGAGGGTGATTTACTGGCGCAGGAGGACACGGTGAGCTCGTGGGGGTGTGAGTGGGCCCTTCCAGGGGCTGTTCCAGGCTGTGGTGGCCCAGGGACATCCCAGACCTGCAGGTTGGTGCCCGAGGACAAATTGCAGAGCCACAACCAAGTGCCCTCAGGCGCTGAATTAAGAGAAGCAGAGGGGGAACTCATGGCACACAAATGGCCACGTTTGTCTCCGTGCTCAGATAAATCAGTTCTCTGCTTTTCCTCACTGCAGGCAGAAGCAGTTTGTGCCGCAGCTGCCTGAAAGGAAATTTACTGGACAATTAAAAGTGCTGACTTTCAAGCAGCGCTCTCGAGGTGGAGTTGAAAATTATTGGGTGTGAAATGCAAATAGATTTAACAGTTTTACTGCTATTTATATGACGTTCACTCTTTCCCAGCTATTTTCCTCTCTTTTTTTTTTCTTTTTTTTTTTTTTTCCCCCTCTGATTTTACACGGTCCCAACTTTCACAGGTTTTAACAATCTCAGACCCAGGCAGTATAACCTGGAGCGCCCTGCAAGGCTCAACAAACCCAGATCAGTGGTGTGTGCTGTGAGGGAGGGTGGGGGAGACTAAAGTCTACCCCACACTCCCTCACAAAATATTAATTTAGAATTAAGCTGGTAATTACATTCAGCTTTGGGTCTGCCCCACAGTCCTCTGAGGCAGTTCTTATTCAATCAGCTTTTGGCCAGTACCCAACAAAACTCCTGCTCCAATAATCACAGATTGACCAAACTAGATGGTCTCCAGTTGTAGGAAACCCTTCCCTGAGGAGGGATGTGGGAAGCCCACAGCGTGGCAGTGGGTCTGCTTCCAGGGAAGTTTTGTTCCCACGGGCATTCCCATGGAGCACCCGTTTTCCCTGACATTCCCCTGAGGTTCAGTGTGATCTATCAGAGCTAGGATGGAGCCTTGACGAGATTTAATTCCCTGCCTGATACATTAAATTAATGACCGAAACAGTCCGTGGCTTAATTAAAGATCAACTGTTAAGATCAGTAAAGCAAGATAGTCTCAGGTTGGCCAGGCAGGGCCCTGGAAGAATTGTAAAGGAATGGAAAACAGCGGGAGAAGCAAAGTGAGGCAACCCCTCCGGAGCCTCCAGCGCTGAGAATCAGGAGTTTCATGGCTCTTGGCTCCAACAGCTTCTCAGTCAAGGGCAAGTTCCTGTCTAACTCTTCCTGGATCTCACTTATTAATAAAAGGTGGCACTGAAATGTTTCCTACAGAGAAATATTTTCTGAGCTACTTGTAATAGACCTCTTATACCCATAATATCTTGTGCTGCAAGGTTTACCCCTGCTGGGAGAGATATTTGCCTCTCAGACATTTGAGGTGGCTGTGTGAGGTCTGGTGTACCAAAACAACTCTATCTCAACCTCATTTGGAGCCAAGTGTACACATTTGTTGTTTATACTACTGTTTCTGCGCTTGTGACCTTCACTATCTTCTGCAAAGGGGATCAACAACCTCCCCTACCAGACTCTTCCTCCCTATCTCATCTGGGAAATAATGTTTTTTACTGTTTAAACATTCCCAGGGCTGAATTCCACTCCGTGTTTGTGGGTGCAGTGTGTGTCATTGACATGTTCAGGTGGGCACAAACACCCCTCCGTCCAGCTGTCACCTGCCACGGCACCACTGTGGCCTCAGCTCTGCACAGTGAGCTCTAACAGATCAGAGTCTGCACAGAACTCACCCATTTCGCTGGATTTCTTTCCCGTCTCTCTTTAAATGTCGCCCCGGTGAGAAAGATTTGGCAGGCAGGTGTTTAAGTAGAAACATAAATTTGATTTCTCTTGATTTAGTCTCACCAAAGGTCTCCCATGACACTGCACCTCCTCTGCCCTAAATGTCCCCCAGCTGTGAGGACACGAAATGCTTTCACAGGTTTGACAGCACAGCTGAACCAAAAGCAAGGTGCAAGAAACACGCTGTGTCTTTTTCTCTTTGCAATTATGTTGAGGTGCCTGTCTCCTCCTCCTCCCATCCTTCCCCCAGTAATCTGAACCAAAACTCTGTGTTTACAGCTGCAATTTCAAAGATCTATTCAGGTTTTTCCTCTCTTTCTGCTGTAGAAATTAAATCTGATGTGGGCAAAGCAGAGCAGTGTCTTGAATGTAAATGCCTTTCCTTCTACCTCCCATTGCAGGGATAATACTCCTGTAACTCACCCATCAAGAAATCCCTCTCAAAATCCTTCCCTGCAATCCAATAGATAGTAATAATAACCACCATTCTATCAACTGATATTTCTGCAAGCTGGCACTGATTTTCCTTTTTTCTTTTTTCCTTTTTTTTTTTTTTTTGGCTCTTGCATTTGAACAAAGTGAAAATATTCCAAGGGTTAATGAAAAAAAAAAAAAATCACTTTTAATTTTGAACTAAAGTTTGCCAACCTGGAAAGTCTTTAATAAGTCCCTTTCTATCTGTATATCATAAATGTAAATGTAATTGTAATCACTTGGGGGGGAGAACAGTAGAAATTTGGGGGCTCACTCATATACCTTTGACTTAAAAGAAATTATGCTCCTGTTACAAATGCACAGGACAGGTCAGTGGAAGCTGCTCATGCCGAGGGGAGTTTGCTCCTGGCGCAGGGCAGAGAAGGGCTGCTCGCAGGCCCTTTTATCACGAAGTTATCTGGGATTCCCCAGCTGGAAATGTCTGTGCTTGTGCCGTGCAGCGAGCGCAGCAGCCCCGGGCTCCGTGCACCTGCGTGGGATGGGTGCACCCAGCCCTGGGCCAGCACAGCCGGGAGCTGGAGCTGCTGCAGAGCCCACAGGAGGCTCCAGGATGAGCAGGGGGATGGAGCAGCTCTGCTGGGAGGAAAGGCTGGGACAATTTTAGGACTGTTCAGTCTGGAAAAGAGAAGCTTTGGGGTGACCGCGTGGCGGCTTTTCAGTGCTGGGAGAAGTCTGTCAGAAACTTGGAGAGAGACTATTGACAAGAGCCTGGTGTGACAGAAAGGCAGGGAATGGCTTCACACTGACAGAGAGTAGGTTTAGATGGGATATTGGGATACAGGAATTGTTCCTGGGAGGGTGGGCAGGCCCTGGCACAGGTGCCCAGAGCAGCTGGGGCTGCCCCTGGATCCCTGGCAGTGCCCAAGGCCAGGCTGGAAACTGGGGCTGGAGCACCTGGGACGGTGGAATGGGTCCCTGCCATGGCAGGGGAGTGAAATGAAATGGTTTTTAAGGTTCCATCCAACCCCAGCTCTTCTGGGATTCTGGGATTCTCTGGCTGTTCATGCTGGGTGGCTCTTTTGCTCAGGAGCTGTCAGCCTCAAAAGCCGGTGCTCCGAAGCTCTGCTGCTCCCAGACAGAGAGAAAAGGTGCTGGCTTCCTGTTCAGGAAACCTGGCTGAAGGCACTGGCCTCTCCATCAAGAAATAAGGATTAAATCAAGTGCTTCCTGCGTGCAGGGGGTTTCTTGGACAGACAATCTCCTGCCTCGTGCTGGGTGCAGCTCCCAAAACTCGGGGCGCTGGTGCAGGCCCTGCATCCCCAGCACGGCTCCAGGGCTGCCAGGGCAGGACGGGCACAGCTCCCTGCAGACCCAGGAGCCCTGGGCCTGCCCCTCACACTGCACAGGAGATGCTGCACGTCTGTGCCAGACAGGAGGCAATGGGCAGCTGAGGGCTGGGCCCAGCCGAGCTGGGGTTTGGTGAACATGAAGCCAGCCGAGCTGGGTTTGGTGAACATGAAGCCAGCCGAGCTGGGGTTTGGTGAACATGAAGCCAGCCGAGCTGGGGTTTGGTGAACATGAAGCCAGCTGAGCTGGGTTTGGTGAACATGAAGCCAGCAGGGACTGAGAGAGCAGTGCTGAGGGCAATGCTCTGGTCCTCAAGTGCTCTCCGAGCTGCTGCTTGTGTTGGGACAATGGGGGCTCTTTTCTGTAATGCGGAAATGTGAGAACCCCAAATCTGTTGTGGTATGTCCCGAGCAGGGCTGCAGTTCCCAAATCCCTAAATATGTGAAGGGAAACCTGAAGAATGGTTGAAATTACAGAATGGGCATCATAAATAAATGCCAGGGGTTCCTCCTGTACACCATGGTACCTCTGGGTTCATTCCATGGGCTCTTGTGGTGGAGCAAGGCCAGTGTAAATGAAAAGAGAATTGGGCTCTTCATAAATACACATAAACATAAGTATAGAAATATGTCAATAACTGTATATTATTATTTTGCTGTGAAGCAGTGTTTTTTAATTCCTTGCCTGTGTTCTCTAGCCTCCCATCTGGCACAACTTGATTGTAACAGATCCCACACTGGCTCCTTGGTGGAAAGGAAAAAAAAAAATAAAGGTCTTTATCCTTTCCTGTTTTGCTTTTCCCAGAAAGAACCATTCAAAAATAACATCATGTTTGGATTGCATGCAATTTTGTATTAACCAGAACAAATTAATACAAACTTCAGGTCATGGTCCAAATAGGGTAGAAAGTAAAAGAAAGGAAAGACAGAGCAGGGCTAAAGGGCTGCCTGGGGCATGGGATTTCACAGCTGCTGAAATTCCAAAGTGGGAATCTGTACCATAGGGTGCAGGGTTCCATATTTTTTCCATTTTATTCCAATAGATGGAATTTTAAAAGATTTTGCTTCAAATGTCATGTTGATTCATTTCATTTTGACTTTTATATTAAAGCACTAATTATATTACATATAAATGTTGACATTCTATTAATATATTAATACATTAATATTGGGGGATAATGTAACAGTCAGTGCAAAATGAATGGAAATAACAGTGCACATACCAGATGTGTGAGTTCAAAAGAAACTTCTCGTGGCCTCAGACATTTTCACAATTCATGTCTGCCTCTTATTTCATCTGTTCTTCCCCCTTTGGATAAACTTAAACTACCTCAGAGAGAGCTGTAAGGAATAAAAATCTCGCAGGTTGTTTTGGTTCCCACACATCCTCCCATATCATGATTCATGACAGAATTTGGCTGTAGTGAAGTACCCACTAACATTTCTTTTGTATGTAATATTTTATGTAATATCTAGGGCTGGTTTTAAAGAGGGTCTCTTCCATCACATGGAAAATAGGTTCATATTTTTCCTAAATTTTTGAATAGAACTAAACAGAAAAAAAATATTTGGCTTCTTGGTTTTCCAAAAACAAATACATTTTTTTGTTTGTTTGTTGAAATCTGTTGCCAAAAATCCCAAAGCTTTCGGATTTTTGTTCAGAAAATAATACAATTGAGTTCTGAGGTATTCTTTTGGCACAAAAACAACATTTTGAGGTGAGCAGATGCTTTCTGTTGAAAAATGTCATCTTGTCAAAAGCACAATCATCTCTCTTCTCAAAGGACATTCATGCCAGAAAATATTCCATCAGCTCTGTTAGCATCCCTTATCCTCTCCCAGGGAGAGCGACACGGTGGCTGCTTTTTAACAGGATGAGCTTTCCAAGAATAGTTACTGAGGAATCAGGAATTTCTGATTGTATCAGAGCTTGGTACACAGGATTACAAAAGGAGCCAGTCTCACATTCCAAACCACGGGATCTACCTCTAATATGCTCACTCTTAATAAAGTCATTCCACACTCCACACTCTGTTATATAAATATATATTTCCTTGGTGGGACATTGTGGTTGCTTTAAGAAGCTGGAAGACATCAGAGCATCACATTCCAAGCTTGGCGTTGAGCAAGAAGCCACCAGAATTAAATCAAAGTGCTTCTTTCTGGCAGGCAAAGCAAGAGTAATGAAAATTTCAGCCTTGATCCTCTGCCAGGGGTAGGCAGCAAATTGAGTGCATGCCTACCACTCCCAAAGCCCAGTCCCTCTGTCTTGCCCGGGATGCCAACCACCAGAAGTACAAAAGATGAAAACAGCCTGCCAGACACAGCAAACCAAAGTGCTCCCTTCATTAAGAGGAGTTTATTACTCTCTTCCAGCTCCACTCATGAGCAAATCCCTCCTGCTCCGTCACGTTGGGACTAATGAGGGTAGGCTGCTCATGGTGAGCTTGGCATTCCAGGAAAGCTTTGGAGATGTCTTCCCTACCCAGGACCTGGCTGGATTGCTCCCTCAAAAGATGCACATTCTTTCCAACTGCAAGGCACGAGGTACCCACAGTTCTAAAGCAAAAATCCGGCGGGGCTGGATGGAGAACGGAGAAGAAACAACACCAGGAGGAGACTGAGTCTGGAGAGGAGGCAGGTTCACAGGGCTGCCTTACCTACAGCCACAGTGGGCTGAGTAAAATCAGTTTTCAAGAGGAAGCAAAGCTGCCTTTGTCCAAAGAGAACCTGTTTCCATGTGGCATTTCCAGCGGAGCTGGAGCTGTGTCAGACCGTGTGCTGTGCCCACCCCAGCAGCTCCCACTGTCAGAGATGCAGGGCCCGGCTGCTTGGACAGAGCTCAAATGTCACCCAAGCCCCAAGACAGAGGCACCACACAGTCACAAGCATTAAGTGGGGGATTTGTGTTGCAGAGCAATGTTAGATCAGCTGCGTTTCGATGTTGGCACGCTGAGAATTCCCATCCCACTGGTGAATCTCCTCCATTCTCTTTTCTTCCATCTACATGAAAACCAGATCCTCACACACCTTCATGGCTTGTCCCACCACGCTCCCCTGCTTGGCTCATCTGAGCCTGACCCAGGCCAGCTGATGGGACAGGGGTAAAAAATCCTTGCTTAGATGGAAAAAAATCATACTTTGCCCTCATAGGTTTTGTGCCTCCAGAGCAACTCCTCTGAGGCTATGGGATTTCTCCAAAGAGCAGAAATGAACCTAAAAAGCCAGCCTTTCCTGCTTGCTTACCCCTGATGTAACTGCAGATAAGAGCTTGGGAATATTGCTACAGTGCTGGATTTGGTGGGGGAGAGGAGAGGGTTTGGAAATGTCTCAGCCCTATTTTCTTAGGGACTGTGGTGAGAACAAGGTTAGATCAACACTGAGTGCTTTTGAAGGTGTCACCCAGCACTGAACAAGAAAGTGAGGCTTTGAAAATGCTGAACAAAAAAGGGGACCTTTGAGATTTTGATTTGAAAGTTGGAGGAGCAGCATATCCCGATTAGTGAATACCCCCTTTAGAAAACACTGGCAGCTGTCTTGATCTATACATTTAATACGAGAAATGTGGCCATTAAATAATTAATGTCTGTAAGTGCCTAGCTATGAAAATGCAAAATTAAATATTAAATAGAGCTGGTACCAAATGGAAGGACTTTAGAAAGGGAACGAATGGAGCCATGTCATTCACTATTCCCAGGAAACAGCCCCAAGGATCTGGAGCAGAATGAATCCAGGTGGATGAATATGAAGTGCTTGGGAGCAGAAGCAAAGGTGGGTCACTGATATTATTTTCAGCAGCCCTGACCCCTCACAAAGTGAGGAGATCAATCCCTCCCAGCAGTGACTGCCTTGCTCCCTGTGCCAAATTCAGCCCAAATTTCACCAAGGCACAGCAGAGCCCCTTCTGAGCCACAAGGTCTGCAGCTGAACATGAGTAACGAGGAGTGCAGCTCATGGAGATAACAGCACAGACTGAGAAGAGGGTTCAGCCTCCCTTCGTGTCCCTTCAGGAGATCCCGATCTGCTCCTGATGGAGAGGATGCTCTGGAGTGACCTGAGGGTAACCAGCCTTGTGTCAGAACAGGCATTTCTCTTATCACTGCTGGCAAGAGATGGGGTTATTAATTGTGTCAAGACTAAGGCAGCCCAAGAAGGATGTTGATATGGCTATCAGGGGTATTCAGTGGAATAAACAGTTTGGAAGTGAAGTCGAACCTCTCACTCCAGAGCTCAAACTAATGGCTGTTAGAAACTAAGGCGAAATTACAGTGGGTTACACTGTAACCTCTGTCTTCTCCAGGCGTTTTATATATTTGTCTGGCAGAAACAGCAGTTTCAGGAAGATTAAATTTTCAGGTTTCCCTGGACATTGCTCCTGAGATTTTCCGGGCGGGGGAGAAATACACCCGTGTTTCTGCTTTTCCAGGTACCCCGATGGGAGCAGATGTGCTGTGTTCCCAGCCAGGCTGGTGGCTAGCAGACACAAATGCTGTGTCATGTGGTAGATCCAACAGCTCTGGTCAATGCTGGCCTCACCACAGGTGCCCCTCAGCCTCCAGAAGGGCTGGACGGGAGCTCCACTGCTCACACCTGCCTGGCAAACCCTCAGCAAAGGAGCAGCAGTGCTGAGTACCTGCAGTCAGGAGGAAAACACCACGTCTGACACCTCTGTTCCCATGCCTAAACTCCTCCCTGTGGTTTCACAAAATGCTGCTCCATGGTACAGAAATTCCTATCCTACCATACGGGCCTTGGTTTCCACCTGCACGTTGGGATTCTCCATGGTGATACTGCCCTGCCCTTCTGTGCTCCCAAGAATTGTCACCAGCAGCAAATAATAAAAAGGAGAGGAACAAATGCACATATATATGTGTGCATATGTGTGTGTGTGTGTGTGTGTGTGTGTGTGTGTGTGTGTGTGTATATATATATATATATATATATATGTATAAATCTCCCTTGTAAAACGGGGAGATTTTGGCTCTTATGTGGGACAGCTTTTTCCAGCAGGAAGAGGAGCTGATCAACACATTGGATTTTCAGGGAAAAGTCATGTTGACTGTGAGCAGAATGGACCAGTTCTGGGTTCAGGGCAGCTCTCCCTCACTTGGGTTTTACAGTCCAATTCAACATATCAGAAAGTGCTTCCCTGAAAATCAAACGAGACTCTCGTCTGACTAATTTCATAACATGTGGCCACATTTGCAGCTGGCTGAAATGTCCACAAGCCCAACCCAGCAAACTCACAACCAGCTCAGATATGTCCTGTGCAGCTTGAAAATGGGAATCTCCTTCCCATGATGCCCTCCAAATCCTCACTACAAGGAAAGTTGGAATGCTCTCAATCATCCCCAGCCAACTGTATATTCAGTATTTTCTGTATTTATTTCGAGCTCCAGGATTAAGCAAACAACTCCAGTCCCGTGACGTCCATACAATTAAATGTATCATTTTCCCATCAGCTGCCTGGCTGTGCCAAACTGAGCAGCTCGGATCCCTTTTTGCCATATGGAATGAATCTGCCTGCACAAGACTCGAACGTGACAATTAGAAATGGGATGGATTTCCCCCCAGCCCCCACATGCAGCAAAGAAGTCTGGAAGCCTTTAGTAGGGCTGGGAGGATTTTGCTGTACCAGCAGAACTACGCTGGAGCTCAAGCAGGAGCTTTAATGGATTGCCCTCATGAGAGGTGGTGTGAGGGACCCATGTGGAGGCTCTTGCCCAACTCTCCCTGTCTTAAGCAGGACCAATGGTCTTGTGAGTGCCAGGGTAGCTCCCAGCACACTGCTTAGGGAGCTCCCTCCAGCCACATCCTGGTAGAAAGATTCAAAATCTGAGAAACTGAGAGTGGTCAGTCCCCGTGGCCATTCAGCTGGTGCTTTGCTAGACACCTGTTAGGGATGAGGTGAATCCTGCTCCTTTTAAAGCCATGAGAGCTCCAGTTTAAAGCTAATACACACTTCCCCAAAGGCAGTGGAAGGTACCAGCCTTTGCTCCCCGTCCCCTTTGCTAAAGCAGGCAGTGCTCTCTAAAGCAGCACATGAAGGTTTAGCTACAGAGAAAGTGCCTGGCACTCTGCAGGGAGCACAAAGAGCACTCCCTTTTCCCAGACTTGCTGCAGGCCCTACTTGTCTCATGCCCATCTTCCAGCTGATGATCCCTGGGAAAACAGGACACTGCTCTGCAGGACAGGCTGTGCTGCCAGGGCTGAGCATGGCCTGTCCTTTCACAGCCGTGGATATTACAGAGGAATTAAACTTGAGCCCCTCTGCACTTGCTGAACCACATCTGACCTTCTCTTTTGCAACCGCCCGAGATTACCTTGATCTTGTTCGTGTTCCCACTGCTCCCAAGGTTAGGTTACACCCTCAGCTCTGACTCTGTTTTAAGTCTGCCATGAATACCAGTGTCAGATCTCCACACAGCTATCTCAGGAATGTGGCCAGGCTGATCTCCATGCTTACTCAAGGTGACATTGATTCATTCTCCCTCTCACTGCCCCAATTACATTTTGAGAATGTGCTTCATAACAACCTTGCTCATCCTCCACCACCACCCAGTTCCCATCCCTGACCTCCACCTTTGCCAGCCCCTGCTCTGGGATTTAGGATTTTCTCATTGATAGAACATGCAGCCAGAGGCTCTTGGAGGTCAGGGATAGGCACAGAGGTTACATTTAGAGACATCTTCAAAGACAGGTTTTGAACTGAGCTTCTGTCCCTACTCTCCAATTATTTCCTTCTCACACACCAAGCAGCAACCAGGCATAGCTCCAGGGAAGGCAAAAGAGCTGGAATGGGAGGATGATCCCAGATTCAGAGCACCATCCAAAAAGGAGCATTTGCATCTAAAGTGATTTGCAAGAAATTGCTTCCTGTGCCAGTCCCCTCGTATGGGACTACAGGCACTGGACTGGTCCAGAACTGCTGGCCTGGACCCTCAGCACCTGGTGAGCGTCTGTGCTCGAGGCAATGCTGAAAAGAGACACCTCTGCCTAACCACTGAGGTGATCCATTTCTACTCTGTGGCTGGAAGGTGTTTAGGCAAAAGACAAAGGTTTATAAAACTTCCAGCTCTTTGTTTTTGCCTGGTTTCAGGGGAGAGCTTAAATAAAGGATTATGCTTAGGAAAAAATAAAAACAGCAAGGGCAAAGCGATAGACATCTGGAGGGCTGAACAAAGCTCTCTCCTCAGGCTGAACCAGTTGGAGTGTTTGGGGAGAGCTTTGCAATCCTGTTCCGCAGGAGGAACGAGCAGCTGAGGGCCTCAAACAAACAAACAGAGCTCTCACCACAGCAGCCCTGCGCTTTTCCACCAGTCTCCATCTGATCATGTTCAGCAAGAGCTGAAAACCCTCTGCCCATCATGGAAATGAGCAAGTGCCCTGCCCAGTGACGCCAGGAGAGCCCACATAAATCGTGGCTGGTTTATATGGCCTCTCCAGGGCTAGCTGGAGTGCTCGTGGCTCACAGGGAGCAGCTGTCCCCAGCACAGCCCCGTGGCTCCTTCTGGGGCTCCTGAGCACCAGCAGCAGTGAGGACAAGGACCTGGACTGTGCCTCAATCAGCCACAGCAGCCCCGATTCCTCCTGCTCCACACGTGCACACACAGGTCCTGTGAAGGGGACACATCACATCACAGCCACAGCCAAGCCAAAGAAATTACTTCTTACATAGGCAGACGGTGATAGGACAAGGGAGGATGATTTTAAATGAAAAGAGAAGAAATTTAGATTTACTCTGAGGGTGGGCAGGCCCTGGCACAGGTGCCCAAAGCAGCTGGGGCTGCCCCTGGATCCCTGGCAGTGCCCAAGGCCAGGCTGGACACTGGGGCTGGAGCAGCCTGGGACAGTGGGAAAGGTCCCTGCCATGGCAGGGGGGGAATGAGATGGGCTTTAAGGTGCCTCCAACCTCAGCCACTCTGGGATTCTGTGATTCCACGAGATCAACTGAAACTGCAATTCACTGCCAGTATTCTCCTAAAGGCTGACCTTTCACACCTTCAAGTGAAGAAAATGTTGGAATGTTGGGGTTTTCTGCAAATCAAAACTGTTTTTCAAATTTAAAAAGTAGGAACTAAAAGTGATGCCCACGGGATTTTCTTTGCAGGTTGCAGTCCTTCCACAGGCTGCCCTGGCAGAGCCAGGACAAAGTGCAGGTTTGATTAGACACTGCCAAGCATACCTGCAGGGACTTCTCATACTCAAATTCATCTCTTTCAACTCGCAACTAATAGCCTTTGACCCAAACTGATTTCAAGTTGAAATCATGGTATTTATTGTAAAGATGCTATTTAGTAATGATTGTTATTAAAAGATGCTAATCGTGCTGCTTAAAGTAAAAGCCTAAATGTTTCCCTAGATCTGGCTTTTGTTCACTTAAGAAAGGCAACATTTTGTAAAGCAAGTTGCTGGAGGTATTTTGGCACAAACCCTTTCAGTTGCACACAGGAGGGCAACACAGGCAAACTCAGTACTGAGGTAAACAAAAAGGGTGTTTTGGAAACATGGGGCTCTAAATCACTGTTTTGGCCATCGTGCTGATTCAGAGCTGAGTCGCAGAGTTCTTGCCCAACCCAGAACAACAGACAAAAAAATTATCTCTGATAAAACCGGGCCAGAGGGATGAATTTCTGAACTGAAAAAAAGAATGAAGCCAAAGAGAAGACTTCAGGGTGACAGTGCCAGACTCAGATAAAGGGTCAGAGAGGAGGAAGCCTGTTGGTCATAAACAAACCAAGCCCCAGCGTCCCTATCAGGGAGACCTTGGAGAGATGCTGGGTACTGTAAACGCCACCTCCCAGGTCAGTGTCCTTCAATTCATGACCAGGACAATTTGTACTCTTAATTCTGCTGCAAGAGATGTGCACTCTGGACTGACAAGAAACCCAGTGTTTGCTGAAACAGCCTCCCCTTCGTGATAAAAGCTGCCCTTGGGACAGTCCCATCGATCTCCTAAACAGTCAGACCTCGTGTGAGTCCTCAGCAGTGCCCCAAACCCGATTTATTTCTTGTTAGCTCTTAAGACAGCTCACAATATGCCAGTAGACTCCAGCACTCTATGCCAGACCAAACCCATATTTCTGTTAATATCTTTAGTGTCGTCCCCCCCTCCCCAGCCAAAACCTGCTCGATTTTTCTTCATTATAAGCACAAAAAAGACTGACCTAATAAAAGCAAAGGCTGAGGAGGAAAGGCAGGAATTGTCTTCAGATCTGAACACTGAAATGTTTCATGCTCCCTCGGGGATCTTGGAGCTCTCCAAACCTTGTCAAGATCTGGTGCTATTTAGGTCTTGCTTTGCAGCAGGGCCCTAGAATATTCCAATTTTAAGCAAAAAAAAAATAAAAAGAAAGAAAACCCCCAAAATCCCAGTTCCTCATTGCCTCAAACCAAAAATGGATTCTTTCTGTTTTAACAAAACCTCATCATTGGAGATGAAAAATGTAAGTTTGGGAAGAAAATGTGCAGCCTGCTGATAAGATTTGTTTATTTTTTCTGTAATGAAACAAACCAACAAGGCTGGATTGAAACTTTCCAGTCTATTTTGCATTTTTCTCTGCTGCTAAACTTCAGACTGCATCCACACAGTTTGGAACCATCCCTTTGAAAAGCCACAGATTGTTTGCCAAGAGCTATGCCCAAGTTCCTCCCCCCATTATCCTCATCCCAGGCACCCTACAGACCTTAAATATGGCTATTTGAAGTCTGTGTCTAAATATGTAAATTTATTTTTAAAAAATAAAATAGCTGATGTCTAAATGGACAATGGACCTGATGATGATGCTATCTTTGCATCCACAGGGTTGAGGTAGAGGTGCTCTCATCCAATCTCAATCAAGCTCAAGCACAAAAATAAGACAAGGGAGGAGCAGATGCCAAACTTTCCATCAAGTTCTGTTGATGCTCAACCCCCTTTCTTCTACTGCTTGTGAGCGTGGTGTCCACCCCCAAACCCACCAGGAGACCTCACAGCATCTTCCAGTGTCTGAAGGGATTTCAAGGAAGACGGAGCTGGACTCCTCATCAAGAACTGGAGTGTCAGGACAGGGGGGAATGGCTCCAAGCGGACAGAGACTAGGTTTAAATTAGATATGAGGAAGAAATTCTTCCCTGGGAGGGTGGGCAGGCCCTGGCTCAGTGTGCCCAGAGCAGCTGTGGCTGCCCCTGGATCCCTGGCAGTGCCCAAGGCCAGGCTGGACAGGGCTGGGAGCAGCCTGGGACAGTGGGAGGTGTCCCTGCTGGAGTTAGGTGGACTTTAAAGTCCTTTCCAGCCAACATCATTCCATGATTCGATTTTTCCATGAACCCAGGGCAGCCCCAGAAGCGCCACCCATGAGGCAGCTGTGCCGGGGGAGCCGTGCCCCAGCCGTGCTCGGCTTTGAGGGTCACTGGGAAAGGAAGGTCCTTTCTGTGCCGGGGATGAACAGGAGGCTTGTCCTTGCTCAGCACTGGCCGTGCCTCCCGCTGCCCCGGCCAAGGTGGCCCAGAGTGCCCAGAGCTGATAAAGACACTCTGTGCAGCCCAAACAAAGGCACCTCTGGGGCAGCAGGTCACAAAAAGCTGGTTTTTCCCTCAGGGTGAGCCTGTGTAAAAGAAGAGCCAGGCTTGTTTCAGACCGAGGGGGAGCTTGTATAAAGACCCTTTCTCCATGCCCACTGGGATGCTAAAAGCTTATGGCAACTTTCCCAAACAAAGAGCAGCCATGAGAATGGAGTGTTCCGGGCAGTGGAGCACCCACTGCTAGGAAGTGAATCAGCGCTGATCAAAGGGAAAGGGTCAGCCTTGAAGGCTGTAAAAGTCAGCCCCAGTTCCCCTCCAGCAGCCAGGACAGGTTGTACCGAGTCAGCAGGGAATTTTCTACTGGAATTGTTTTTTTCTGATAGAAAATCACATTATTGCAAAGTAAAACTATATCATAAGACACACTTTTCCTTTTATTTTTTTCCCCCCAAATGAATATTTCATTGGGCAAATCAAAATGAAACATTTCCTTTTGGACAAGTTCAAGCCAAGAAGGAGTATTTCAATTTGTTGGAGTTACTTAAAATATTCTATTTAAAAGTGGCTCTCTAAAAATATAATGGAAAGTTCCTTCTCCTGTACGCACCTATTTTCAACCCAGGACTGCTCCCTTTGAAACACTATTTCTCCCATCAAAACCCTCTCCCTGCAGCGCCAGTACCACGGGCTTGGGGAGCCCCTTCACCCCACAGTGTTTGAACAAGCACCCCCCAAACTCAGCACAACAGAGCAGAAAAGAACATGAGCCACACTTGCAGCATCTCCCACCCCCTGAAGCAACCTTGTCAGCTATAGCTAATGTTGCTTTTAAAAGTCTTTCAGCTCCATTAATAATCTAAACAGATACTGGGGGTCTAATTAACGGGCTAATTGGAGAGCGTGGTTAGACATGTATTCAGGCAAGAATGTTTTATCTGTGGAGTGAGCAAAGAAAAATTGTTGTTTGCACCAGAGTTTTATCACTGAATTCTACTCAAGATCTCAGCCCTGTGTACAGAGCCTCGGCCTAAAGCAGTGTTTGGGCATCACAAAAAAGAGCCAGGCTGAGGAAAAACAAACCCTTCACCTTCACCAAAGAGGATTTTCTACACACATGCATTAATTTCACTTCCCCACACACTATTTCAACTTTCCAAACAGCTTTCCAGTTTATATGACGTCGAGACAGGGGCTTAATTTTCTAAGAGTTTCCAGAAGTTTCAATTATGTCATGTATGTGTCACATAAATGTACAGCACAGGAAATAGCTCAATTTCAACACTTAAAATTAAAAATTTTCCAGGGCAGCATTTCCCTTAGCAGCCTGAAGGAAAACATCCTCTCGTTTCAGTCCTGGAGGCTGGCATTAGATGAGAAATCCTAGCACAGACACGAGGTCCTTACAGTGAGGATCTCTCACTGTAGACTCATGCCCATCCCCCCTGTCTCTGCGAGCAAATAATTCCATTTAAACCCCAGTTTCTCTGCCTGGGAGGTTGAAATTAAGACTGTTCTGTAAATGTGTTTGCGGTTTTACCAATACCCAGGTCTGCTCAAAAATTACAATTTCTGTTTCATTGCCTGTTTTGGCCAGTTCAGCCCCAAAAGTGCACCCAGACTGATAAGGATGGCTCCTGCTCGTGTAACCAGGTGTCCTGCCCAAGCTGGGGGCCAGCTACTCTCACAGCAGCAAAGCCCAGGCGTGTCCTCGGGGACATATTTCAGGTCAGGAGGTGGCTCGCAGGCAGTAAACATGAATTACCCTTGAACTGAAAATTTTCCATTCCATTTGAGAAATGAAACATTTCAGTAAACCCCGAGTGGAAGACACCAGCACGTTTTTTCCTTATGGGAATTTGGTTTTTAATCAAAGTTCTGGGTTTGTGGGAAGCATGGTTTTTTTCCTACTGAAACCCCTTCAGCAGTAAAGCCTTGGCAAGCTTCACTGCTGTTCTACCAGGGCCACATTTGACTGATTTTAAAAGATCCCTCAGCCTTGGGAACTCCACATGGTATTCACACACCACCCGCTCTCCAGCACTGTGCAAAGGCTGACACAAGCCCGTGAGCCACGGTGAAAATCCATGGTTTTACTAAATGTGTCTGCCAGCCCATGCCCACTCTTGCCCAGGGGTGCCTCTGGCCAGCAGTGGACAAGCCCAAAGGAGGAGAGACAGAAACAGCACAGCGCATCTTCGCTGTGCAGCTGAGCCAGCAAATACACCTGTTCTGCAGCAAAGACACGATGTTTGCACAAAAAGAGTCTCTGTGGCAGGCAGTCAAAGCGGTCCAAGGTTCACCACGGCCCTGGACAGGTTTTGGCTTTGGGGGCAGCGTCAGTCTTCCCTGAGGTGCAGAAACTGGTTTGTGTTTGGCAGCCCTTCCCAGGGCTGGCCGTGTCCCCCGGGGGTTTGGTGGCCGTTCCCGTGGGCAGCACAGGCACAGCTGGTCACTGACTCGCCCCCACTCACCCTCAGGGACACGCACTGACCTCTCCCACCAAGCAAACACTTTGTCTCACTTCGGGCAGTGGATTTGAATTAAAACTGCCCAATTCCGGGAATCACTCGGATTCTCTGTCTCCTGAGATCCCCAGGTAAGACCTCAGCCACCACAATGTCACTGGGAAGTATTTTCATCCTAATTTCAGATTTCAAACTGCCAGTTTACAGCACAGAGTAGCCTTTGCCTGAAAGACAAGCTCTAAAATTTGGTTTAAATCAGGGATGGGGAAACGAAGACAGCTTTGTATTCTGCTTGCAGCAGGAGAAGCACCCATCGTGTTTTCCCCTGGGCGGAAAAGCCGAAGAAGAGCAAATCAGCACAGTTGTCTGTGTTTAGGGCTGAGCTGCAGTGTGCAGCATTCGAGCTGTCAGCTCTGACCACCCAGAGAGAGGAAAGCAGGAGCACCCGGGCAGAGCACGCTGCCTCCGGGCTGAATCCCGCACGGATTCGCAACGCAGGCACCAGCCGGGCTCAGGTCACCCCAGGCCTCCCCCACTGGAGGAGCAGCTCCAGGACACCAATGTCAGACACGAGTGCTTGCCAGCACCCAGGTTACCTCTGCCAGGAGCTGACCTGCAAGGGAAAAGGCAGAAAGGAAGGCACCAAAGCGCTGCCTCCTCGTGCAGCAGCAGATCCCGAGGCTGGCGGGTGCCAGGGTCCGGCCGGGGCCGTCCTGTGCAGCAAACACACGCACTGTTATTCTCAGTAATAGGATGCCTGTCAACATATAAACCAATTAGGTGCAGCTTTTGTGTTCATAATAAGGCTGGGCAAGATGCTTTCTATGAGCAAGTGCTTTCAAGTGAAAAATGGCTTCTGAAAGAATCTGACAGTTTGCACATGAGGTTTCAGTTTGCTCAGGGTTTTTTTTTTTTTTTTTTTTTCCAAATGCAAGTAATGAAAATTCTCACATTGTTTCAAACCAAGAAGCTGTGTCTCCATTTTCAACAATCTTTCTCTCTCACTCACTCATGCACTGCTGCTTTTAGCCCTTTTCCTGTCTCTTTAAATTTTTAAAATCACAGTAGAAAGATGAAAAAGAGGGAAGAAACAGAAATCCATGTTTGGGAGAAACAATTATTGAAAGCAATTATTTTCTTCATTTTGGTCATATGAAATTACTTCAAATTAATGCTTTTTGTGTACTTCCATGTATAACCAAGAAAGAGCTACATTTTGGGATGGGAAGTATTTAGCATTCTAGTTTCATTTTTTCAAATTGCTGGTTAACCTCTGGCAGCACAGACTAGCCTTGACCTTAAAGACAAACCCTGTATTCTGAGTTAAATCAGGGACGGGGAAATGCAGGCACCCTCATACTCTGCCTGCAGCTACAGATGCCCCCAAACACTTTTTATCCCAGATTAAAAAGCTGAAGAAGTGCAAATTAGTCCCATATACAACTTCTCAGAGAACATGAATAACTCCCAGCTAGCATAAATGGAAGCATCCAACCGAGTTTCGGGTTCGGAATTCAAGCACAGAGCGAGGCTGTGTGATTTATATTAAGAAAAAACCCAAAGGCGTTTCCCAAAATAAGGACACAGCAGACCTGTCTGAGCTCCTCCTTCCAGGTGCAGAAGGTCCTGGAGAGTGACTGGGGCCTTGTTCCAGCCGTGCAGCTGAGAAGGTTAATTGTTGGGGTTTTTTTAGAGAAAACATGAGAATTACAGATACTGTGAGCCATTCCCATCTCCCTCTAGCGGTCCCCCGGCTGCCCGGAGCCAGGCACGGGAGCTGAGCTGCAGGCAGACAGCTGTGCCTGCGGAGCAGAGCGTTGTGGAAAGCATGAGCCACAGGGGAAGCAGAGTTCGCACCAAGCTGCTCGTCCAGAGCCCTGCTTGCACAGCCTGGAGATTAAAAAACACGTATCCATTTGGCTGGAGGAGCACCGAGATTCTCCTCCTCCCCAGGATGCTGCAGGTGTCCCTAAACAGTCGCACAGCATCTCAAAATGACTACGGAGCATAAATCACGGAGCACATCTGAGCCATCTGCTGCTGCTGCTGCAGAGGAGTCAGCAGCGTTGCTGGGGTGTAGCCACAGCAGCAGCTCTGCCCTGGGCTTTTCCAGCCCGCCCAGATCCCTGGGGCTGCCAGTGCTGTGCAGAACCAGCAGGAAAAGACAAGGATAGGGTGGGAAATCACCTTCAGAAAAAAACGTGTGCTTTTACAGAGGGACCACCAGGGAGCTGTTTTGTAATCAAAGGCAAATCGCACCCCTAGCACCTGCAGTGCCCTTCCAATAGATGTGTAAGCTGCAGAGACACACTTGCCATGGAAATCTGGTTTGGTTTAGAGCTGAATCCGTTTCAGGAAGGAACTGGCAGGAATGCCTTGCACAAGTATCCAACCTCATGAGTTCCCTGCAGAGTGACACCAGCACCCGGCGGGGTCTTTGTGTTCCCTCCCGGGCCCACCTGTCACAGCTGAAGAGGTTTTGTCCCACCTTCCAGAATGAAAACCTCGGGGGAAGGAGATATGAAACCTACCCAAATGTTTATAGGAAAGGAAAACCCTCCCATCACAAGAAAAAGCAAAGCTCACCATGTGCAAAAGTGATTTTCAGAAACAAGTGGAATCCAGTTCCCTCTTCATAAAACAACAGTGAGGAAAGGGGTGGAATAGTAACTGCTCAGGAAAGCAAGAGGAGACAGAGCACTTGAGATCATGCTTGATGTTTGGAGACAGATATGCCTTCAGGTAATTTGAGAAAGTACTCATAGTCCTGCAACTTGGAGGACTGTGGATAATTTTGCAAAGCAGCCCCGCACCTGTAGCTTTTGCCTCCCATCACAGGAGGAGCCTAACAAGCATCATTCAGGCTGGAAATGCAGAGTATCTCTCTATGAAGGACCAGTAAAGCACAACCAGACACAGCAATTCTTGCTCAGGTACATCACAGCAAGATTTTTTCTGGTTTGTGTGAAGAAAGAGGAGGTGGAGGAGATGGGCAAAGGGCTCAGAGCAATATGTTCCTATGCATGTAAACAAATAGATTCCAGTTTTTAAAAAAAGGATCAGTAAAGGTCTTTTCAGAGTGAATGACCTGGGGAATTCCCAAGGGCTACTTGGAAATTCAAAGTGTGGTATTTTGAAATGGACACAGATCTTGGCGGGAAGGGGGGGAGCAGACAGTAATGGTTTAATAGACTGTGGAATGGCTATAAAAAAAGAAAGGCGGGGGAGAAGAAAAAGCAGATGGCAGCCCCTTTGCAGGAGCCATAAAATTTCATGGTGTATTTTCTATCCATGGCTTCACTGTAATTCAAGCCTTGGGGGCCAACTTTCTCTGGCAGTGGTTACTGAGGGGCCTTGGAGGGCAGAAGTAACAAAGGGTGGACACTGCTTGGGTACACTGACCAAATGCTCCCTTTGGGGCAGATCAGGAAACAGAAAAGAAATCATTTCAGAGAAACACCTAGGACACTTCCCAAATCCAGCCTCAGTTCCAGGTCAGAGACATAAAAACAAAAACCCAAAAAGTTCCAGGAAGCAAAATTGGAAAAGGGACTCTTCACATCTACAGACACAAAATAAAGGTCAAAGGAGATCTACTATGCCTCGACAGAGACCTCATCCTGCATGGAAAAACATTTTGATTTCTACAACTCTGTCCTGCCTTGGCCACTGGACTCTTGGGAAGGGCTCCTGGTCAGGCCAGGACCTCTCAAACCCCCACCCTTTGCTAGAACCACGTTTAAGTCCTCAGAGGATGGGTTTGGTTCAAAGGGACCTTAGAGCTCATCTCGTTCCAAACCCCTGCCCTGGACAGGAACACTTTCTACTAGACCACGTTGCCCATCCAGACTCGTCTCTAACTTTGGTCTAACAGAGGCCCAGCTCAAAACCACCTCCAGTTTTGGCTTTGGTTTATTTCCATAAAATTTGAACCAAGATCCCAGACAGGAATGCAAACTGAACAGGCTGCAGAGGTTAACATGTACTGGTTTGGGTTCCATGTCTCAGTAAAAGAGAATATCTTGATCTCAGGACACCCCAGCAACAGAGCTGCCTCAAGCTAGGGGGTCCAGCACAGGAGAGAGTCCAGAGAAGGCACCGGGATGATCGGAGGGTTGGAGCAGCTCTGCTGGGAGGAAAGGCTGAGAGGATTGGGAGTGTTCAGCCTGGAGAGGAGAAGGCTTTGGGGTGACCCAATTGTGCCCTCCCAGAACCTGAAGGGCACCAACAGAAAGATGGAGAGAGACTCTTTAAAAGGGCCTGGAGTGCCAGGACAAGGGGGAAAGGCTTCACGCTGACAGAGAGCAGGTTCAGATGGGGCATTGGGAAGCCAGTGCCCCTGGCAGGGTGGGCAGGCCCTGGCACAGGTGCCCAGAGCAGCTGGGGCTGCCCCTGGATCCCTGGCAGTGCCCAAGGCCAGGCTGG
>VWZN01017001.1:58848-75406 GCA_013396955.1 Regulus satrapa | reverse complement strand
GGACAAGGGGGAAAGGCTTCACGCTGACAGAGAGCAGGTTCAGATGGGGCATTGGGAAGCCAGTGCCCCTGGCAGGGTGGGCAGGCCCTGGCACAGGTGCCCAGAGCAGCTGGGGCTGCCCCTGGATCCCTGGCAGTGCCCAAGGCCAGGCTGGACACGGGGCTGGAGCAGCCTGGGGCAGTGGGAGGGGTCCCTGCCAGGGCAGGAGGGTGGAAGCAGATGATTTTTGGGGTCACTCCCAACCCAACCCATCCTGTGATTCTGATCCTCCTGGCAGGAATCTGGCCCGGTGTCACTCAGTCCCCATCCAGGAGAGCATCACCCATGCCAGAACTGTAACACACCCGCTGCCACTTCAGCCTCCCCTAGCCACAGCATGGTCATTTGGGATGTGGATACAGGAGTGATTAAATGTTCATCTCTCCATGACATAGAAATAAAACAGAGCAATTACTATGCTGGAAGAAATAAGGGGAGGGATTATTTTAATTTGATCTATCTAGCAAATATGTTTTGACATTGTAGTTCAAAGATTAAGCATTCCACACCCATTAGAGATAAAAAGCAATAATTAGAAATGAATGCAATGAAACTTCAATTTCCTTTCCACCTGTTTCCCACTGGAACAATTGCTGTGTGGAGCACAAGGAGAGAAAGGAAAGGAAAAACATCAGCCTTGAGAAAATGTGTTTCAGTTGCATTGATTCTAATTATTCCAAGACCCGTCTCTAATAGATTTGCTAGGCTGTTTGTTTCCAAATTATATCAAAACAAGTTGGAAGATGAGAAATATTTTCTCAAGAATTAATGATTTTTATTTTTTTTTAAGAGAAACTTCGTTTGAAAAATTCATTATTATGAACAGTTCTCTGTCAGAAGTATTTCAGGATCTTCACACAGGTGCTTGGACTGGTGAAATATGCATATGTGGGGTTTAATTCTTTGTTTGGGGAGGGGGTAGGAGCAGGAGCCCTCTGCTTGCATGAGAAATCAGAGCAGCTAGAGACAGTGAGCAAAGGAAACTTGTGAAACTTGTGCTCTCTGTTAGGAGTCCAAGATTTCAAAGCACTCAAGAGTCTAAAATTAGGCAGGGAGAAGGAAAAGAAAAAAAAAAGAAAAAAAGCTTTTCTTATCATTTTGCTTTTGGCACAGGACAAAATGACCTATTTTCTCACTGAGGTGCAAGGGAGGAACAACAGGGAGAAGCAGAACAGTTTTTCTTCCCTCCCTGTGCATCAGTGGGATCCCTTTATGGCTAAAGACCTGAAACCAGATTGCCATTATTCTGCAAATCACTGACTTCAGCTGTTCCTTTGGGAAGCTCTGCAGGTGCACATCAATGGCAGGGCACCCAAGCTGAGCGATCAGCACCCTTAGGAACGGGATAACCGGGATTCCCAGCGCTGGGAGCTGGCACCGCCCCACCCGGAGGAGGGTTGGGAGAGTCCTCTGCACACCTGCACAAACCAGCAGCACCGTTTCCCACTGATGAGCAACGCCTCAGGAAGGTTAAAGAACTCTCAAGGCCTTCACTGAGGGCTCTGGCCGCTTCATTGCTCTATTCCAACGAGCACAACAATATCTGTGGGAAGGCCAGGCAGATGAGGGAAGAGGTAAACAAGGTCAGGAGCGTCCGTGTGAAGCAAATCCCTGGGTGTGCGACGGGGAAACCGAGGCTGCTGCCTGGAAGGGGGTGTTCACCTGATCCCACTGGCTGTAGTTTGCACCTGGGGGAAAGCTGATGCTTGCTGCTATTCAGGAATTGGCCTTAGGGATGAGCAGACTTTGTGGAATTGGTGACACGTCTCCAGACACCCAGGGGCACAGAATGGTCAGGACCAGAGATGGTGCCCCAGATGCCCTTGGCAGGCCTTTGGGCAGTAGAAATTACCTAAGAGAAATTACCTTGCTTTTCCTCTAAACTTGGATTTGATAAAATAAAATGATCAAAGACTCACAGAACAGTTAGAGGAAAAGAATTTAAAGCTCATTTGGTTCCACCTCCTGCTGTGGGCAAGGACACCTTCCACTGGGCCAGGCTGCTCCAACCCCCATCCAGCCTGGCCTTGGACACTTCCAGGGAGGAGGGATCCTGATAAAAGGCACTGAAAGTATGCCCAGAAAAAGAAAGAAAACCAAGCTCCCAAAATTAATTTTTCTGCCGTTTTGTGCCCTCCTGTCCCATTTAATTTCCCAGTTCGCCTTCTTTAGCAAAGTATATTTTCCCTATAAAGGTGTGAAAAGCTGTGTCTATTATTAGACATTATCAGTAAAATACAAGCAAGTGCAAAATCTGGCAACAGCCCAGACAGAGCCATCCTGTCTCCACCTCCCCTGATCCTTGCCCTGTTGTCACTAGCATTTTAGGTCTCTTTCAGCTCTTTCCAGGAGCTCTTTCCCTCCGTGGTAACACCCCAAAAGAGCCCTGTCCTTCTCTGACACAGGGCACCCGGGAAGATGAAACGTGAAATGCTCCAAACAGACCAAAGGAAACATTTCTAATGTGAGTAATTATCCCGTGGCGCTTCCTGCCATGCGATACAAGAGAAGCAAATAATGCAGAATAATTCCTCAAAGACTCAGTTACTGAGTTGAATAACAGCATCAGCTGCAGTTTCACGGCCTAGGTCTCGTGTTATGAAGGCTCCTCATCCCTTCAAACTAATCCCCTGCTGGGATTAGAAAAGCAAACAATATCTCTGTTTCAGAGACGGTCACAGCTTCAGGTAACAAGGAGGGCTCAGGCGTGGGCTGGGGAAGGAGGTAAAGCATCAGTTTTACACTCACTTCTCCAATGGACCACTGCAGTTACCCCAGACCGTTTTCCATGTGGTGGAAGAAGCCTGTCTCTAACGGGGATGCCTCATCGCTCCTGACAGCCAACTGCTGAGAAATCTAAAGCGCCCTAGAAGCACAAGGAACTTGCATTTTGCTGAACAAGGCTGCAGCGAGGGCCAGTTCCCAGTGCCAGCAGCTCCCAGGCGTGGTCATAGGGATGCTGAGCCCCTCTGCCCAGCCCGTGCACAGAGCAGGATTTTGAGGAGGAGGATGCCATGGCTGTGCCCTGCCCCAGCTCGGAGGAGCTGCTGTGTGCTGGCACATCCCTCCTCCCGAAGCCGGGGCTGCTGCTCTGCCCTGCCAGTAAGGAGCAGCTATTTCATGTCCTTACAGAGTAACCTCGATGCTGCTACATGAGTAAATGGGGAAGTTACACATTAGGTCGTACCATTTCAGGCCCTACTAGGAACAAACGTGCCTTTGTGAGCATGTGGGTTACTGAATAACCTCTTCCATCTCCATAAAAAGCTGTGAGTGGGATTGAACTTTTAATTTTTTTTTTCTTTTTAAACCTGGTTTATATGCAAGTCAGGATCTTGAGGCTCCTTTTTGTGTCTCCACAGCTTGCTTGCCTTGCTCTCAGCTATCAGCTATCCTCAGAGCAGGGTTTTGGTAGGACTGAGCTCCAAAACAGCTTTTGGGTCCCAAGACAAAGCGGGCTGAGACTGTGCTGTATGGGGCAGGAGAAAAGGTGCCCCTGAAACAACCAAGCCCACCCCTCTTTGGGTACGTCAGATCTGCTCCATGCTGCCTGGAAAATGGGATAACAAGCCAGGGGTTTGGGGGTTTTTCTTAAAAAAAAAACCAACCAAAAAACAAAACAAAACAAAAAACCCACCAGAACCACCCTGAAGAAAGGGAAGCGGGGAGGGAAGAAGAAAAAAAATAACAACATCTGTATACATGGAGCCACGCTGCTGCTCATCATGAGATATCTCAGCTAACAACCCTGAGGTCAGAGCTTGACCTTCTCCCACTCCACAGTGGTCAGATGGGTTCGATGATCCGGGTGATAATGAGGAGCTCTGCAGCTGCTGACTGGGCCAGCAGCAGGGTGGGGAGGTGCTCATAACATATTACACATCACCATGTACAGCACAGCCCTGCTGAGGTGCCCGTTTATCACAGGAACGTTTCTCAGGCGCTGTGAGCCCACCGGAGAGGGCCCCGAGCTGCTCTAAGTGGAGCCTGTCCAGCAGCCCCTCACAGGGCACACCTGAACCCTCCCAGGCTGCTCCTCCTGCTGTGTCCCCTCGGGGCCACCTCCTGCCCAGTGCTCTTCCTCTCTGTAATAGCCATGGCTTTCAGGGATTAGCTGCAGCAGAGACATGGACGCGCAGCGAATGCTGGTGCCCTCCACCCCTCAGCTGGCTGCTGCTCCTTCTCTGCAGCACTCCCCCACGCAGACCCAGCCAGGGCCTTAGAACTGACTGCTGGGGAGCCCCGGGACTGGCAGAAGTGACCTGAGCTTGAATCCTGTCTCCCTGGAAGTGTTGTCAGGGGACTGAAGCGACCCAGCTCCTGCTCTTGTGCTGAGCTGAGCTGTTGTCGGGCTCTCCCAGCGAGCCCTGGTTTTCACACAGAGCCAGATGGGTCCTCTGTCCCTTCTGCCAAGCGCCCCCCGCCCTCCTGAACCTCCTCTGCACGGAGCCCCGGGAACTCCAAAGCAACACCCTGTGCCTTCTGACCTTCGTGTCCCCTTCGGAGCCAAAGAGAGCGATTCTCCCACAAGCAGACTTCTCAGACCTTTCCCTTGAAGGAACACTGACGTTTCTGTGACTCTAATGATGTCACTGGCATTCCCCTCTGTCTGCACTGGGGACTGTGCTGGGTCGTGCTGAGCTGCTCAGGCCGTGAGGCTCGGGAAGGACCCACAGCCACATCTGCCACCAAACAGTCACCCAAAATCACAGCAGAGGGGTGAAGTCAGCCCAAGAGCTCCCCTCTCACAATTCCCAAAGCAGTGCCCTCACCACTGGATAATGTGCTCAGAAGCACATCTATAAATAACCTCGGGTAGACCCAGTCAGAACACACTGGCAAGTTATTCGAGGAGGCTGGCAGACACATTCTTTACCTCAGGTGTCAGCCACAGGAGAGTGTTAGGGGGCCTGCAGTACAGGGAACACTTTGTGACTTTGGGTTATACTGCACTTAACCTGTGAGTGAAACAATAACAGCTTGGTCTATGGAGATAACACCCCAGATCAACTCCCTCCAATAAATTCGTGAAACATTCCACTCCCCAGCCCTGCAGCCTCACACCTCTAAATATCAACACGAACTACAAGGGTTTGATGGAAAAAAATGGTGTTAAGTCTCATGGTGTTTGAGGAATTTCCCAATATGCACTAAATTAACTTTCTAGCTGCACTAGCCAGAGTGGTTGAATCCAGCCCCATCTGAGGCCGACGGAGGGCAAGAGATACAGGCAGCTGTTTTTCAGATGAAATCAGACTGAGATTAACACTTACCCTGGGAGTTTTTGCTCTGGGGGTAAAGTCCAGCTTCAGGGACCCCTCTGTTTTAAAACATCTCTGGTTTCTACAGCGGACTAGGATGGACAGGCTGTGAAAAGTGAAAAATAAAAATCTCCCTCCAAAAGAAAACCATTTACATATATTCATCCTCTCTGATTCCTCTGGTTTGTCATTTTAAGGATTAGATTTAAACCATGGAAATCTAGTTCCTCAGATTCAGCTGGAGAAAACCACTCACTGCTGCACTCCACTGCTGCGGGAGGACCAAGGCAGCACAAAACAGGACAGAAGGGTAAGGGTGAAACAAGGAAAAAAGGGAAGTTTTGCACAAGGAAGCCTCTTAGTGAGGAAAAGAAGTGGGAGAAAGGGAAGGTTTTCATGGATACACGCTGCTGTAGACTTGTGCACTTGGTATATCGACCATGTTTTTTTCCCATTTATTGGTATTTACCTAAATTTATAATTCCAGAGGAGAGAAGGAACAGTTCAGGTGCTGACCAGAGTGGATAAAGTGGATCAGAATTCCCTGGACACTGGTCTGCTTTCCCTCTTCCCTGGTTAAAGGCAAGTCTGAACACTCCAGTAGCCAGCCCGTGCATCCCTGTGGCCTGGCAGCACATCCCAGAGGAATTGGGTCATTTAGGGCACTCGGCAGATAACAGGAGTTTGTTTTCAGAAAGGCAAAGCAATCTGTCCATAAGGATTTCTCACGCTTCATGTGCCAGCCCCAGCCAGGGAAATACAACATTAACTACATCAAAATATATTGTTGAATGAATAAATTATAAAAGCATTCAGGGTACCTATCTGGGGTATTATTTTACACGCCAGTGCCGAGTAGGTTAAAGGAGCATGTTTTGCTGTTATTGCATTCCCAGCTCTGTTTGCAAGGCCTCAGCATTGCTGTGAAAGTGAGACTATGGACATGAGCTCCCTGCTGGCACAGCAGGACCAGCACAGAATTTGCCAGTGTCACCTCTCCTCCAAGCATTTCCCTCCAGGGAAAGACAGCACACGCTGCTCCCGGGCAGGGCAAGAGGCAGAAGAGCCCCCCAGACAAAGCTAAACACGAGTCCAACTGAACCAGTCCTCAAATTGCAATTTCATAGCCCCGTGCTGCCAGAGAAGCCCTGGCCACCTCCTCCTCCTCCTCCTCCTCCTCCTCCCAGCTCAGTATGAACACCTGGCTTGGGCAGCATCCGTGTCCCAGAGACACAGCCCTGGCACAGGGACACTGGCACAGGGCACCACGGACCCGCCCACACCTGGGGATTTCCAGCAGCTTTGAAAACATTTTACAATTAAGCCTCAGAACCCATGTGCGGATGGGCTGAGCATTGTCCATCGTGGTTTCTTAGCTGTGGAAAGAGAGGGAGGGAGTCCTCAAGTGCTCTATTGAATATCACGCAGAAATTCTACCAGAGAATTAGGATTATCACCCAGCTCTTTGATTTACCAGCCTTTTTATATGCAATTTAATCTTGATCAAAACCATACAGCCCACCTCAGGGTTTTGTTCACAGGAACATTTGTAACCAAGCAGAGTTTACACAGTTGCATTTTTTTCTTAGAAGAAAGAAAAAGGGAAAGGGGAAAAAAGAAAGAAAAAAGAGAAAAGGAAAGAATAAAGGAGCCAACTACCATTTCAACTGTCAATAAAACACCAAGTTTGTGTTTGTGCTAAGAACAATTGTTGAGAAACTTACAAATCCAAGTTTCCTAAATAGTACAGGGAGGAGCACCCAAAGTCTCGCTGCTAATCCCAGAATTGGCTCCTCTGCTGATTCCATTCACGGGGCAGTAGGGCGGACACCCAACCCCACAAAGCTGCAGGACCACAGCCATTCCCATCAGTGGGACCAGGGTCTCACCTGAGGTTGCTTAGTGGGTGAACGTTGCCTTTGGCATGATAGACCTCCCTGGACCACTGTAAATTATTACAAAACTCTATTAATTTTGGCCTTTTACCCATAGAAATAAATGCCTGTTTGGGACTGAAGCCTACCCACATGTAAATAGGCTACAAAATTCAGTGGTGGGGTGGAAAAAGGCAGCTCAGCACCAGGGGCAAAAATGGGGATCTGCTGCTGCCTGGCAGCAAATTCCGAGTTCTCATGACAAAAGATTTTAATTTGGCCCCTGCTGTAGAAGCACAGCCCCTGTTAGGCCCATCTCCCCAGGCAAGGCAGTAAATTACGTGTGCCCACATCTGGCCCCTCTGGTCCCCTGTCCATATGTCAGCCCTCAGTGTTGGTTACCAGGGCTTGGGGAGCCCCAGCCCTGAATGTCCCCAGCTCTCCCTCGCCAGCTCTGGGGGTGATTTCAAGGCACATCATCCCAGCCACCTCCCAGAGGTGTTATTTGCCATCTGGAGCTGGGCATGCATTCCCAGTGAATGCATTATCCATCAAAAAGCACACTTTTCTGCAAACTCAAATTGTTTCTATTTGAAATATATCTTGCTTGGGGGAAAAAATTCCATTAAATAAAATTATTGGTGTTTGCAAAGCAAAATACTTCAGTTTTTCTTTTGAAATGGTGTCTTTGTTTTTGAAGTGAGAACAATCTTTATTTACAGAAGGAATTTGAAAGAATGGAAAACTTAAATCCAACAGAATATTTTGTGGATTACTCAGGATCAGATGGCCAAATGGAAAAAAAAAAACAACTCCAAATCAAACTCGTGGCAATAATTTCCCTCTTTCCATGCCCAAAGAAGCTCACACCAACCCAACTCAGTTTCAGCAGGTCCCACTAAAACCAAAACCCAGATTACGGGGCAGAGACCATGCTGCAGTGGGAGAGATGTGATTGGCCCTGTTCTGTTCTCCCTGGCACTACGTGGTCCCCAACACATCTGACCCTAAGATTTCACTAAGTTTGGGGATTTCACTCGGAGCTAATTTACACAGAGACTGCACAAGGCAGTGACACTCCTTCTACAAGGCTCTCGGGCCCATCAGTGCTGCTCTTGGTCCCCCTCTCCCTGTTTTCCTCCTCCCAAAAGCAGCAGTGAGAGCCCTGCAGAGGTGCCAGCTGCTGGGAAAGGCTCCCTGGCAGCTGCTGTGGGTGCTGCCAAAGCCCAGCCTGCTGGGCCAGCCCGTCCCAGGGCTCGGGGTCACCGCGCAGAGGGGGCTGGAGGATGGGGAGCCAAAGTATCAGAGCACGGTCTAAGGCTTTTTCCTTCCTTAATTTCTACAAACTGGAGTAATTTCAGCTCCAGGCTGTTTACAGCTGTCACATCTGAAATGGATTTTGCTGCTTTGGTGTCACAAGGCTGGGTCTGCAAAAGGAGGCACAACATGCAAACCTTCGTGATAAGGAGCCAAAGCATTTGTAAATTGAGCCACAGTGTCTCTGATGGTGTGATGTTAATTTAATTCTTACTGCTGTGCTTAGACAGAAACACTCCCTACCTAGCTTGTGATCATAGGAAAAAGGGTAATAACCACATAACACGGATCCACAGGAAAAAAAAAAAAGCTGGGCTTTTAAAGGAACTGTGCTTGTATTTACATTTCAATAGATGGAAAATAGTTTCTCAAGCATGTCTTGCCAAAATTCTCTGAAACACCCTTTTTTCTGTTTGATTAATCATTTCATGCTTAGAGTCATTTAAAATACTGCTGCTTCTAGAGAGCAGATAAATGTGCATTCCCCTCAGATAAATGACAAATCTTAAGGTTCTGCTTCACTCTTTTCCTCTTTTAGCTACTTCAGCTCCTAAATCAGTAAATACCCAGCACAGATTTGCTGGCTGTGTAAGGAGGGCTGGTGGATTTGAAAGACTAAAGCAATGTTGCAGGTTTCCCTGCTTCAAGTAGGGCTGAGAAATTACAAAAGCCAATCTAATAAAAAGGCATTTCTTTCCAAGTGTTCAACTTGATTAAAAACCACCCAATTAAAGTTGTGATTCAATATAAAACCTGAATGTTTCCAAATGTATAAAACACTTGACACCAGCCTGACATCTGCCCTTTCCCTCCAGCTTTCCATATGGAAAAGAGATCTGCTTGCCATCTCTGGGCAGCTCTGTAGCAAAGCAGTTTGGACTGAGCTAAACTGGGTTTGCCAGCAGAGTCTTTGCCTTTAGCACAGGTCCTAAACACAGATTTGTTTCACTCCTCCACAGTTCCTAAAGCTGCTGAGTGTCACATCAAAATGCTCTTCTGGCTCAAGCTGCCATGCCCTGACAGGGGCAGCAGACGCTGTTCAGAGCAAGCCCACGAGCCTGACCGCTCCTGCAGCTCCTTTGCCTTGTCCGACAGGAATCCCCAGCTGCTGCACGTGGGATTCTAACATCATGGTCCCGCTCAGTCATTTTACTGTCCATTTATTCAGCACCCCTGCCCTGCCCTGCAGCTCATCTCATGGCCACATATTTATCCCTGACCTCGTCCTCCTTGGAGAAAGGAACGGGAGAAAAGTTCCAGCTTGATGCATTTTGTCTTGGATATCCAAGAATTAGGTAGACAAAAGGCAGCACACGCCTCCCTTGTTTTTAATGGCGCCTTTGACTCAACTCCCAAAAGAAAAGTTAAGGTTTTCTTTTATTTTAGAAAGCATAACTGAGGCCAGAACCGTTTCTCCCTTCAACTTTTGCTGCTTTGATCTTTGCTGAAATTACTGCCAGAGCAATGTCTGACAGAAGCGTTCAGTCCTGGCCCAAAGGGAAGCAGGACACCTTTCCAAGGGTGCATCAGCCCTCACCGGCACATGAGCTGTCAGCTGCAGGGGAGGGAGAGCATGGAGCTGAAACGCTGGCTGAGGCAGAGCAGACCCCCAGGCTGGGCAGGGCTGATGTGGCTGGAGAGCTGCTGCAATACGTCCGGATCACAGCTCCCTTGCAGCCCGGCGTTATTCCCATGAACACGGCTGGGCTTTGTGCTTTTCACACAGGTGAGCTCTAAAGGACTGCTTCTCACAGCGTAGCTCCATCCTGCTCTCAGGGAAACCTCCTCTGCTCAACATCCGCACTGCAGGTTAATAAATACCACAGTGTCATTTCCTCCACTTGCTGGTTTAGCAAATGTCAAAGGGCAACAACGTTGTAGCAGAAACCGAGTGTTGAAAAGGGAAACAGCAGGGACCAATAACATCTGAACTAGTTCCACATCCCTCATCCAAATTCTTCTAGGTTTACTTCATATTCATGGCTGTTTTGAAGAAAAGCTCTGATTTACTATCACTGTCAATCCCTTCAAGTACTGAATACCAGCAAGTGGCTGGTGGAAACACTGACATAAAGATTTATTTAAAATCTATTTTTTTGTTACCCCAGACTATCTGATGGCCTCCCCTTTGGCCAGAGTTATACGAAAAATGGAGCACAGAAGTGGATCTGATTTAAAGTTTGCTAGAGAGATTCACAGGCCCATCTGGTATTTCCTTTTAAAAACCAAAACAAGCAAAAACCCCCTCCTAACAAGGACAAAATCCCTTTAAACTATTACTTTTAGTAGCATTTTAAAAAGACAGAGTGAAACTTTGTTAACCATAATTCTCAGGTTACCATGAGATTTATATTGGAAATACCCGAACAATCCTTCCTCCTCTTGCACCTCAATGAAAATATAATTATTATTTATTAGTATATAATATTATCTAATATGTAACAGGCTTCAATGTGTCCAAGTAATTCACTGTGTTTACCAGAAATACTAATTCTACCAAGTAAATTCACAATGTGATAACTTTTTGACAGTGGAAAGGTGATTGACCAGAGATGTAATCAAAATTGTATATTTTCCCTGACACATTTTAGGATTAATATATTGGAGTGCAAATCACTGCCCCAACCCAGGCCAATCCTCACGCTGCAGGAGTGAGCACCCCCAGCACCCAGCTCTCCCCATAGCTGACCCCACACAAGCCTCCACGCTTCTGTAGGAGGACTCCACATCGATGGAAGGGTTGTAACATAAGAAAGGCTCTTTTTACTCACAGTTTGGAAAAGAAAATTCAAACAGGCAACTTGAGTCAGCTCCACTCCCGAGATGAAGCCCTGGACTGGAGCCACTCCTGTCAAGGACCGAAACCCACCAGCATCAGCTGAAAGCTTTTAATGAGGATTTCAGCAGGAGAGGAGCAGTGGGTGAGTGGCAACTGATTAATCACCAGAGAAGGACGGCTCCACAGTGACCTGCTGGCCCTGAAGCAGCAGGGATCATCAGGGGCTTTGGCAGGGGCCGCAGACAGCAGCATCTTGTCCCACCCTCTGCCGTGGGCAGGGACACCTTCCACTAGACCAGCGAGCCCCAGGCCCCGTCCAGCCAGGACTTGGGCACTGCCAGGGATGGGGCAGCCACAGGAATGCTCTGGGAAACTGTGCCAGCCCTTGCTGCCCACGGAGGGAAGAATTGTTCATAATATCCAATCCCAAGCTACTCTCTGTCGCTGTGAATCCATTCTCCCCGTGGGACACTGCGTGCCCCTGTAAAAGCCCATGAGTCTGGCCCGTCCCAGCCATGGGAGAGCAAAGACAAACGGGTGGAACACGATCTCCCACAGGAATATTTTCCACCCGTTTGCCATCTCCCAACCACTGTCACAGGCTGTGGAAGGGCCACATTCTGAGGAGAGCCCAGGGATGGATGCTGCCCTGACCTAACAGGAGCGAGGCCTCCAGGCAGGTTCCAATTAGCCAAAATTAGTCAGCTGTAGCCAGGGTTTGTGTTCCTTTAAGCGCCAAATAGTGTGAAAGCAATAGCCCTTTTCTCCACATGGCCCACTCAGCCCTTTGTGGCCTTACCCCCTTCCCCAGGGAGCCTCCTCCAGTTTTGTTTCTCCCGTTCCTGAGCCATGCCAATCATTAAAGTCTCTGAGGAGCCCCATTATCATCCTCGGCAATTCTTAACTCATTAGGCTTTAAAGTTGTTGGACTGCAGAAAAAACCCCAAACCAAGCAAATGCTTAAGCACGATAAAAGGATGTTAATGGTTTACCCCACCGACAATGACTGAGTCTGTAGGACAATTATTACAGATATTTCCATGGGTTTAGTGTTACTTTTTTCCTGACATGAGGTCCTTTGCGTGGCATCTAATTAAAAATAGAGGAGTTTAATCTGCAGCCAACCTCAGAGGTTGATTTGAATTCTCCCACTGTGAACTTTCAAACATGGAAGCATGCCTGTTTGCACCGATGGGATCCAATATCCTGCCTCTGCAATGGACTTTTTACATTTTGGCAGGCTGCACGCCCAGGATTGTGCCAGACTGCAGCATTAATAATTCACTACCTGATCTGATCTTTCAGCAGGAAACACAAGTAAAGACGACGTTAAGTGCTGCTTGGCTTCCCCTCCTCTGCCATTCTCCTGTTGTGTCTTCAGATTGTGCTTAATCTGATGGGAATTTAGTATTAAATTAACACAAAAAGTCACATTTTAGGAGGTCAAAACCACATCTACAGCTGAAAAGAGAAACTGGATTTCCTGCTGAGTTTACTTTAAATACCAACATTTTAATTTGTGTTTGGATCTCTATATAAGAGAGAGATGAAATGTGCTTAGATTAGGATTCAGGAGAGAATAGCAGAAATTTTAGATTCCTAATGAGCAGCACATTAACACTTCTCTCCTGGTTGCGTGAAAAAAACAAATTACCTGTGGAGATAAGAGAAAATTGTCACTCTTGAGGGGACAAACTCCATTTTCTAAGCAAGATTTGGAAGCTTTTTCTCAGCATTGCAACAGAAGGAAAACCTCTTCTATGAGTAAACTCCAAAACATGTTTATAGGGTTGGAAATGGTCTGAGCCCCTTCTCCAGCGCCAGGTAAGAGCCAGGACACACACACCTGCACTTGCTCGGCTGCGGGGCTCCTAAAAAAAGCTCCCAAAAGCTTCTTCAGTGACAAACCTGCTGCCTCAGAGTCTGCAACACCCAAAGAGACCTCAAAGCTTTAGCAAGCTCCAAGTGTTCCCCTTCTCAGAGGGTGGATTTTGCTTTAAACGAAATAAAAACCAATCAACCAAACAAAAAACCCCAGAAAAACCACCAAATCCCCCCCTCCAAACCAAACAACCAACAGAACTAACAAACCCCCTAGAAAACGGAAGATAACCTCAATTTTGACAAAACCATTTTGTTCTGAGTGCTTTGTAGAACGTGCAGGTTTTCATGTAGCCCTATGTACTTTCTATTTGATGCCTTAATTGTTGCAGCTCAAAAGCTATTAGAAGGAAGGGAAAATACTTTGCTTTCTTTTCCAAAATAGAATGTGCTACTATTTAGCATTCATCCACTGTTCTGGTGCTGTTATCACATTAACACTTAGAGATCCCAAGCAAGGTCAATGCCTTTGTCTGTCAGCCTTTGTACAGTCAAGAGACAGTCCTTGCCCCAAAGACCTTAAAATATAAATAGATAAGACAGACAAAGGGAGAAAGAAAGGGAACATTTCTATCATCGTCACAGATAGGAAACGGGGAGATAAAATGGTTTGCTGGAGGTCAGTGACACAGAGCCAGGGAAAAAACACTCTCAAGTCTCTGTCAAGTGTCTTTAACCATGAGGCTGTCCAGAAAAGGCCTGTGTTTCCTCCAGCGTTTCGTTTAGGTCCCTGCAGAGATGCCCAGAAAAGGAGGCTGTAAGGAGTCAGTGCAGGCATTCAGAGAGGCTTAGTTTCCAAGAGGAACTACTGAAAGGGATATGGCAGAAACAGCAGAAGTTTCACCAAAGCTAAGCCCAAAGGCAGAGACCAAAACTGGCAAGGCTGGACTGCACTCCTAAGAACACACAAGTGGAGAAAAGCAGCCGCAGAGCTGCTCCTCAGTGTCCATTTTAACAAAAAAATAAATGGGACATGGTGGTCAAGAAGTCAGTCTCCAAGAAATAGGAGCAAGAAAAATTGAGGGCAGGAAGAGATGATGCAAGAGCTTAAATTGATGTGCCAGTGATAGCGCAAGGATATGCCTGAGTTAGTACCACAATCCCAATAAAGATTGACATTAAAAAGACAGTGGGACCTGTTTGGGGCAGAATTGAAAGAACTGAAGGACTAAGTCCATGGCTACCCTTTACACCACTATACAAATTCACAGAAGAAAAAGCAAAGGGGAAAAATAACCCCACCAGACTCCATGGCATAAGACATTCTGTAGAAGGATTTGCACTTCAGCTCCATTCAGTGACTGGTGTCTGCCTTGTCATGTGAGATTTCCCATCCTTTGTTCCTTTTTCTCCCTGTGTCATGAGCTCCCCCTTCCTCCCTCACAAGCTTTATGTCCCCGTGCATCTGGGGGCAGCTGGCTCTGTGATTAACGGTGCACAGGGTGGCGGCTCTTATCCCTGGCTGTGACATGCCAAGGAGGTAATGTTAGAAGCCTTATGTTGAAATAGAGTTTAAGAGTCTGTTTAGTTAACCTGGGTAAAGCTCTGAAGTTTCTCTCTGCTTTCTCTGCCTTTCTCCAAACATAACCGGTCAAGGGAATTTGCTTTTTCTGGGTTTTCCTGAAGGCTTTGTTTTCACAGCGTTGTTGGGGTTAGACCACAACAGGGACATCTATAGGGACACAAACTAAGCAGCAGCGCAGGGAAAAAACAAGTCACATCAATTTCACCCAAATGTTTTGGTATGGGGCTTGTGCTCAGCCTTGTTGCAGGGCTCCGTGCTGGTACAGGAGATTCCTTTTGGCATTAGAGTGCAAGAGAGCGTCCTGGGCCACAAAGCTGCAAGAAGGGCTGGTCCCAGCTCGGCTCTGGATTTTTCCCTGGCCCACAACAAGCAATGCTGGGGTTTTTTTTTCAGTCTGGATGAGTGAAGGAGTGAAACCACATGTGCACCAGGCTTTACCTGTCTTGGTTGTTCCATGGCTGTGACTCTGCCAGTCATTCAGCCCCGGTGGGTTTGTGCTCAGCTTCCCAGGGACACTGCAGGGCCACGGGCATCCTCTGCTTTCCAGACCCCTCTCAACAAGTGCAGGACTGCACACAAGCAAGTCTGATAAATAAAGGCGTTTAGAGAAACAGGCACAGCACCAAAATGAGAAACACCTGTTTCACATTGCATAATATCAGTTTCCCCATTCCTACTGCAATTCTTGGAATATTTTCTTGTCTTTTCCCCTCCTTCCTCACATCTATTACTCTCCCAAACACACTTCCCCCAAACAGTAATGTCTTCAACTCCTCCTCTAATTTTTCTCCCCAAACACACAGAGCCTGCGGACCAGGACAGGTAGCAGAGACCCTTCCTCATTAGAATGGTCATGAAAATAAGCTCATCTTGCAAGAGCAGCACCCACAGGGACATCCCGGTGCCTCGTCCTGCCTGCAGACCCACACCCATCCTTTGTCACAGCTGGGCTGCCCAGGTCTGGAATCTAATCCCAGGAGGATGGGGAGGGAGGTTATTTTATCTGCTTTCTCTTCAGAGAAAGGCAAACAGGATGGGCATTCATTGATCTTGAGAAAGAAACATTAGCCAAGTTAAACACACCGTGGGCTCTGAAGAAACAGGATGTCCAGGATGTTATGCCTGGGTTCACCTTGGTACCTCCTCTTATAATAAGGACAGAGAAGAAATAAAGAGATGTAAGCACAGGACAAAGAAAATTTTCAAGAAGCATTGTCCAAGTCTGTTCTAATCCAGTGCAGATTCCCCCCAAGAGAAAGGGAGTTTGAACTTACTGCTGGCAACCATCACCATTAGCCCCAGGACTTTAGCACCACCCGTGCTGATCTCCTCTCAGCCCGAGCCCCACCTTCCCCAGCAGTGCCTGGACCGACTCAAGCACTCACCAGAACACCCTTGCAGAGCCCACTGCAAAAAGGTTCTCCTCTTATTTACCCTGTGGCAGTTGTCCTGGTAAGATGGAGATGTGACAGGGGAAAAGCCCACACATCTCCAGGTGCAGAGGTGTCCCTCTCATGGCAGGGGGAGAACAAGATGGGCTCTAAGGTCCCTTCCAAGCCAGGCCTTTCTATGATTCTGTGGAAATGTGGCTGCCAAGAGACGAGCAAAGAGAGCTCCAATGAGCACAGCCAAAAGCAAGGCTCTGGATTCGAGGTCATTACAGCCCTCTGGCAGGAGATGTGGCACGCTGAAGTTTCTGGTTTTTTCCCAGGTCTAAGTGGCACAGGTGGTCCCAGAAGAAGCTGTGGTCCTTCCCCTTCAGCAAGGTTCTCTTGCCAGAGAACTGAGAAGAACAGAAACAGAAATGAAAAGCATAGGGGAGGACTTAATGGAAATGGCTCCGTTTGAGCTGAAAGGCAAAGTTTTGTTTGATCTCATTTAC
>VWZN01017001.1:325-57493 GCA_013396955.1 Regulus satrapa | reverse complement strand
GGGGAGAGAAAATATTTAAGCCAGTTTCTTTTTCTTGGTATTATTCTTGCCAAAAGTAGTCAAAGCTTGGGTTATATCATTGTTTTTTCTCTTTCCAAATTAGTCTTCAGCCTGCCTAACTTAAACTTGTCATAGATGTAAGGAAAGAACTAAGGCCATGGTTGGTCAAAAAAACAAAAACAGTTTTCAGGGTTTTTTAAAACCTCCATAGGATATTAATTTTCAAAACCCATCATCACCCTCCTCACAAATAAGGAGTGCTTGGCAGTCTCTTCCCTCTGGTACATTTCTATGATTTTTTTAAAATGAACNGTCATGAAAATAAGCTCATCTTGCAAGAGCAGCACCCACAGGGACATCCCGGTGCCTCGTCCTGCCTGCAGACCCACACCCATCCTTTGTCACAGCTGGGCTGCCCAGGTCTGGAATCTAATCCCAGGAGGATGGGGAGGGAGGTTATTTTATCTGCTTTCTCTTCAGAGAAAGGCAAACAGGATGGGCATTCATTGATCTTGAGAAAGAAACATTAGCCAAGTTAAACACACCGTGGGCTCTGAAGAAACAGGATGTCCAGGATGTTATGCCTGGGTTCACCTTGGTACCTCCTCTTATAATAAGGACAGAGAAGAAATAAAGAGATGTAAGCACAGGACAAAGAAAATTTTCAAGAAGCATTGTCCAAGTCTGTTCTAATCCAGTGCAGATTCCCCCCAAGAGAAAGGGAGTTTGAATTTACTGCTGGCAACCATCACCATTAGCCCCAGGACTTTAGCACCACCCGTGCTGATCTCCTCTCAGCCCGAGCCCCACCTTCCCCAGCAGTGCCTGGACCGACTCAAGCACTCACCAGAACACCCTTGCAGAGCCCACTGCAAAAAGGTTCTCCTCTTATTTACCCTGTGGCAGTTGTCCTGGTAAGATGGAGATGTGACAGGGGAAAAGCCCACACATCTCCAGGTGCAGAGGTGTCCCTCTCATGGCAGGGGGAGAACAAGATGGGCTCTAAGGTCCCTTCCAAGCCAGGCCTTTCTATGATTCTGTGGAAATGTGGCTGCCAAGAGACGAGCAAAGAGAGCTCCAATGAGCACAGCCAAAAGCAAGGCTCTGGATTCGAGGTCATTACAGCCCTCTGGCAGGAGATGTGGCACGCTGAAGTTTCTGGTTTTTTCCCAGGTCTAAGTGGCACAGGTGGTCCCAGAAGAAGCTGTGGTCCTTCCCCTTTAGCAAGGTTCTCTTGCCAGAGAACTGAGAAGAACAGAAACAGAAATGAAAAGCATAGGGGAGGACTTAATGGAAATGGCTCCGTTTGAGCTGAAAGGCAAAGTTTTGTTTGATCTCATTTACCAGTTAGTAAATTAACTAGTGCAGAGAACTGACTACTGGCATGGACCTCAAAAGTGTATCTCCCTGCCAGTATTCTGGGGCTTGTATTACCTTCTGTAACAATAACATTGTAAAATTAGACCTGCATTAATGCTGAACTGCAGAGATCTGACAAAAGAGAGCAAACAGACCTAATCTGCCCATCCAGGCTGCGACGAGAATGAACGCTCCAGAGATCAGTGCAATAAGGATTTGACACTTGCAGGCCTGCCATGAGAGACCTGCGTTTGTGCACGGATTTGTCTCGCTAAGCCCAGCACCGTGCACGTCCCCCCCTGGCAGACCCTTCCTGACACTCCAGCACGTGGGGAGCAGCACCCACCTCCCACGGACCTTCCCTGGATCCAACCCACCTCCTGTTTCTAGCCAGGATCTTTTAGCCACTGCTTTGAGTGCCAAAGCATGATGTTCTTCAGCTGATAGGAGATGTGCACGTTTCTCGTGGGAAATGGGAATTTGTTTCAGAGCGCTTTTGCTGGAAGAACACATTCAGTAAGTGGGGGGTCTTCCCACTCCCCCCTTTTCCTGAAGAAGCAGTTCATGTTTCCTTTGGAAGCTTTCTCTCTCCCAGTAAAATGCAGCTTGGTTTTAAACGGGAAGCTTTAGTTGTTTTGGCTGAAGCGGCATGTTGTTACCTCTGGGGTTTTAACAATTCAATTTTACTGTTTTGAAAAAACGTTTGAGGGAAACTTACCTAAATGGGAGCTTTTATCACATAAGGCCATTAAAACTTTTGGAAAACTTTTGCCTAAGTAAAAATTGCTCTTAAATAACCCTATAGTCCTGCTCAGATTTAACTTCTCCCTGTTTATTTTATTTCGTTTCTGCAGCATGGTTGCTGGCAGGAAATTGGAGGCAATCCCAACCTCAGATTTATTAACATATCTTTCTTGAACATGCTACTAGAGATTTATTATTGTCAGCTTTGACTTAGCAAACATTTGAATGACAAGCCTTTCAAATGGAAGGGCTTTCAAAAATCTCCGTCCAGGATCAGCAACTTGTAAATTTCCCTGTCACAACTGATTTCAGTTTGTACTGTTCAAATTTATTCTGATATTCAAATTTGTACTGAAAACTGAAAGCTGTTATTGAGAAATATTATTTTCAAACAATGGAAAAAAAATAAAGCAGGTTCATGGGGGCATTTCTGATTTTTAAATTTAAATAAAACAGGCCAAATTTGGAGGTTTACAGAAGATAAAAAATTTACAGAGTAGATTTTCACCACAGATAACCTCGTAGTGATTTTCTGCTTCCAACCAGCTCTAGAAACTCAAACAATTCAAACATAGCAGTAAAAAGAAAAGCTGTTTTAACTGAGTACTCTTGCCCATTTCTGCATCCCTGAGCATCTGAAGAGCATTGCTCCCCAGACAGGGTGAGCATCACAGGAGTCTGGCTTGGCTTAGCACAGTACAGGGGGAAAATCTTTCCCTTGGAACTTTTGTTTTCTCGTGGCCAAAATGAAAAGGACCAAAATCAATTCACTCACCTGACAGCGGCTAACCTGGCACTTCATTCAAATGCCACACTGCCCTCCTGGGCACAGCAGAGGGAACGAGTCTCCACGTGGCATTTCTTACTCTCCACTGAAGCCGTTTCATCTCAGCTTCTTTTTTTGATGTAGGACATCTCGCTGTCACAGAAAATGTCTCTTTTTTCTCCCTGAAAATTAAAAGCTTAAGTCCCTGGGCATTAAAAGCTCTGAAAATTCCCTTCCTTGTGCTTTGGTTTTGTCCCTTTTATTTCCCTGTTGACCCTCTGTCCTGCCTTGCAGATGAGTAATCTGCTTTTACCCTCTATTTTCTTNCCTCCATAGGATATTAATTTTCAAAACCCATCATCACCCGCCTCACAAATAAGGAGTGCTTGGCAATCTCTTCCCTCTGGTACATTTCTATGATTTTTTTAAAATGAACTGTGTATTTTTCTGTTTGCCTGTATCAGGACTGTATTTTTTGGGCTCTGGCAGGGGCAGAGTGGATGCCGAACACACCAACTCTACCCACAGCCACCCTGCTGCCTGCAGCTGGGATCCTGTGGAAAAGGAGAAACCCAGTGTTCAGGAGAGCTGCAAATATTTCCCTGAGCAGCTCCACACACCCGTTCCAAGCCAGAGGAGCTGTTGGGCTGATCTTGTTTTATTCTGCCTGAAGACACACTCTGAGAGGTGTGGCAGGAATGGGTGCTTTCATCCTGGGATGGGGAAGAGGCTGGAGAGCCTCTGGGACACCCATGGAACACTGGCCCTCGAGTCCTGCCAGTGCTCTAATCCAGGGGTATTTGAAATTTCAATTATTTATGTGTTCATGCTGTGGGTTAATGCTGACTGACACTAAAACACTGCCTAGATTTAGCTTCATAAAATTTTTATCCCCACTATGAACTGCAAGTCTTTCTCCAATTTCATTTAAAGGAAACAGAGTATTGAAAAGCCTACTGAGGAATTCATGAGCAACTAGCTACAACCTCACTCTTCCTCCTAGCCAAATCCTGGGACTTCATTACCATGGCAACATATCGTAATTTGAATTCCCTTCCTGATTGCCACTGCAGAGAAACCAAGACGTGGGCTGGCTCTCCTCGCAGCCTGCCATGCACCTCGTGGCGGGTCTAAAGGTTCATGGCATTTGCTTCCCAGGGCTCACGATCCAGGAAAGGATGCTGTGTCCTTCTTTCGGGTTGAACACCCAGAAAAGATCGATGGAATTCAGCAAACCTGAGTCAGGCAATGCCTGTGGTGTTCTGGACTTTGGGCATCTCAAACAGGCACAGCCCAGGGCATCAGAAGCCCCCATAAAGAGCAGGTGTCCTCCTATTCTCCGTGGGAGGAACAGCAGCTTCCACCATGGAGAGAACTGGAAAAGGGATGAGAGGCCTTTGTGAGGACACAGGGTCTCCAGCAACCATCAGCCCCTGGTTCAAGGCTTCACTTATTTTGGAAATTATCACACTCCAAAGCACTTACAGGGCTACAATCTCTCTGTTGGGATCCAAAATGGGGCCTGAAACACCAACAGACTGATGATTACTTTAATGATTTATCTAGTGCACATAAAATCCCTTGTTTGAGGCTGAAAAGCCTCGTTCAGGCTCAGAGCCCAGCGGGGAGCTCTGGCAGGGGGTCACAGGCATTTGGTGCTGCCCCGTGCAAAGGGGCAAATGTGACCCCATTGGTCAGCGAGCCCTGCAGGAATTCGGAGCAGGTGAGCCGGGGTGGAGACAGGGACTCCACGGCTCGGGCAGGATCCGGGAATGCTCCACCAACCCGCAGAGCTGATCAGCTGCTGCACCCCATCCCCTCCTCATTGCTGAGCCCCAGGGCACCCAGCAGGACGGACACAGAGGGAGACTCTGCAGTGGGCATTCCTCTGGGAACTCGACCTCCCGCTGGCAGGAAATTCTGGGGTTTCTTCCCACGAGTCTCCTGGAAATTCCCAGCAGCAGCTCTGTGCCCCAGAAATTCACCCACGATGGAGCAACCAGAGGCACAGAACCCATGGGGGAGCTTTTTCTAGTGCCTGTCACACAGGTAAAGGTAAAAAGGATCTTCTGGAGCTTGGACCTGCCCTCTAAACTCACTTGAACTGCATTATAGATGTGTATTTATCATGTGTGTGCATATATCTGGTATTTATTACTTATATGTATTTATAATGCCAAATTTTGTTGCAGACATCTGGAGAGTCACAACTCATTTAAGCACAGAGAAGGAATGAGATATTCACCTTTCTTTAAGGGCAGGAATGAAGAAAAGAGCAGATTGAAATAGTGGATATATGTAGCTACAAGAAGGCCTTTTCCCTCACCTCTAAAAATCCAGCCTTTCTTCTTGCTGAAGGGTTAAAATTTCTGAACAGAAACCACAGGCCCTTCCTTCTTTTTTTTTTTTCTTTTCCTGAGCTTTTTTTATTTAGTTACTCTTTTCATTATTGTTTTTCTTCATCTAAAAAGTGATCTAAGTAATTATAACCATAAAATGGATGTGAGCAAAACGGGTACTGCAGGGTTTATAAAACCCAAATTTCCCTTTTCTGGGAAATTTGGTCTCTCCCGCACTTAAACCTTTCAAACTCTGCCCAGACTCCTAAGGTGGCACAAACCCCACAAGGCCTGTAAGGCTGAGGAGGAAATCACTGCAATATCCAGCTCCCCTCAGCAGATGCAGGATTGCTCACACAGCACCAGCCCTGCCCGGGGACGCTGCCCCCGCTGCAGTGGGGAGGGATCCTCACGGAGCAGAAACCAAGACCTGGCTAATTAAGGAGTTTGGCAACTCTGGGCATGCACGGATGCATCTTTGGTGGGGGGGATTCGTGCAGCTGAGCTGGACTTGCTCAGAGCTCGCCAGTCGCCGCCAGGCTGAGTACCCGACCTGCTTTAGGTAACACACACCCAGCAGGGATCGGCTCCTCAGCCAGTAAAGAGCCACATTTGGTTTAGGCTTTTTTAGTTTTTTTTAAAAAAAAACTGTTTTCTGAAAATAACCCAAGAAAAACCTTCCTTGATGTTCACTAAGCTGTTACTGGCAAAATATCACTGATGTGAAAACAAAGAATCTTTCTTAAAGGTTGAATGTATCCAAAGTGCTCTAGCCTTTTCTTTTTTGCTATTCCTTTATTTATTTTTAAACTGATAACTGCTCTCTGCACTTTAATTTATGCAGAAAGGGGGAATTCCACTGTGATTAGGAATGGAAAACAGCAGCTCTCAGCCTGAGATCATGTAACCTCCATTAAAAACTAACTTTTACGTCCAAATTACTAGAAAATCCTCAGAGTGTGTCAGGTCTGCATGCTGTGTCCCCTGGCTCCAGATAAGCTTCTCACCACCCTGCAGTGGTGAGAAGCTCAAACCTGGCTTTATATAAAAACATGACATTACTTCCACAGTGTGTTTGTCACCTCAGCACTGTGGTGCAGACTTCATGGGAGACGGTGGTGTTGGCAAATTAGGAATCCCAGGTCCCTGATGTCTGAAATGAGCTGCAGCACTTCCCAAGTAATTCTCTTAAGGGTTATTCAGGGGTATGGACCAAAATATTCTCTACAGATCCTTCCAGAGTTGTTATTATACCCAGAAAACCGATGAGGTTTTTTTTTTTTTTTGGTTGTTTTTTTTTTTGTTTGTTTGTTTTTTTGTTTTTTAGTAAAACATAACATTTTTACCATTAGGAAAAGCACTCTTTATATTAATATGCCTCTATCTCTTAGCAGTTCAAAGTGTGCTCAGGAGTACGTGGCAAGGTGATACCCAATTATATGTGANTTTTTTTTTTTTTTTTTTTTTTTTTTTTTTTTTTTTTTTTTTTTTTTGAGAAGACTTTCTTTCATAGCTGTTTCCTGTCCACCTGAGGGTTGGAGCAGCTCTGCTGGGAGGAAAGGCTGAGAGGATTTGGAGTGTTCAGCCTGGAGAGGAGAAGGCTTTGGGGTCACCCAGTTGTCNGGGACAGTGGGAGGGGTCTGTGCCAGGGCAGGGGGGCTCTGGGTGGGGTTTAAGATGCCTTCCAATCCAAACCCTTCTGGAAATCTGTGATTCACTGCTGCTCAGGACATGAAGATACAGCCCTGAGCTGTCACGCAGTCACCCCGCAGTCAGAGCAGTGAAACAGCCACTGCCAGAGGATGGTACAGCTCACACCAAACTAGAGGCCCAGGGCGGAGAGATTTTCCTCCTCCTAACACACAGAAAGCAGTGATTTAGAGTGTACGTCCCACAAATCTTCCACCAGCAGCAGCAGGCGAGACAAGTCCCACCTTGACCTCATTCTACCCGAGTTCATCTGCAGGGAAAACCCTGCAGGGTCTCCGGTATCAGCTTGCCTCTGTCCTGGCTCTAGGGGCGAGGATCAGCATAGCCAGATGCAGGACAGCCAGCCTCATCCCAGGAGACAGCAGGACCCTCTCAGGGAAGCGTGGAGCTCTCTGGAGTTCTAGGAAGAGCACAAGACATAGAGAAGTGCCTGAGCAGATGACATTGTGCCTTATCTCCACAGCAGGTCGACTGATCTTTGCTAAAGGCATCAATGTTCTGATTTTCTTCTCAGGTTTTCTTCCCAAATCCATAGCCAAGTGTAGAGCATACAGTCATTTAGACCTTGGTGAAACTCTGGGAAGGCAGAGGTAGTACCAGCAGCTCTGTGAAGCAACGTGCATTTTTTACACTAAGTACAATTTTTTTTTGATGTGCTGATTTTTTGGCAACATGTGAGGCAGCAAAGCCAGTCAGACCTTTCATTTCTCTAACCAGCTTTAAAGGATTTGTAATCTTATACTCGGTTATTGGAGAACAGGAGGAAATTGTTTGTGTGATTACAAACCTGTTATTTATTGTGCATGAAGAGCACAATCACCTAATGCAGGATATTTTATCCCAGTTTTAGGGAGGTGGGAGTGGAAATCAAGAGTCCTGTCCCACCGAATGACATAAACCCACTCTGATCTCAGAAGTCACCTCTTGAATACTAAAGAGCTGGAACATAAAAGCTTTTAAAGAATATAGTTTCCAATTAGGTCATTGGTTTCAAACAGAGGGTGTACTAAATTAGTAACATTTGGTGGCAAATTTCTTTGAAGTTCTCATTAATCTTGGTCTTGGATTTGAACTTTTCTTGGCAATGCTCCTTATAGAATTTGGATCCCAGTAATGTCAAAACAACTGATTAGCCCCACAGTTTGAAGGCAGGGGGATTAGGTAGGGCGGGTGTTAGATTTCATGAAAGGCCTATTTACCTACTCGTTTAGCATGACCAAATGGGAGGGCAGCCAGCAGGGGAGACGCGTTGGAAAGATTCCAGCGCTCCTGTCTAATTAGGGATCTCCACAGCGCAGGGCAGCAATGGATCTGTGAGAGCAGCCACTGTTCATATGCAGCTGCCCACTGGGTCTGGGCAAGGGCTGAGGGCTTCCCTTGACCTGTGGCTCTTCTGTGTAGGTGACTGCCCACTTCCCCAGCTCTTGGGAAATCAGCGGGAAGGAAGAAATACTTGAGTGGAACATCTTTAGGTGGTATCCTTTCCTCTTTGTGAATAGCCTAAAGCAAACTTCCCCACAAAAATAAATTGAGCTCTTTCCACCTATCCTAACACATTCAACACCGGGCTTCTGAATAGCTCAGAAACACCGAAACCAAAAACTCTTAAGAAACTCCATGGGAAGTTCTCACGTAGATTCCATCGAAGGAGCAACAAGTTGACTTAATTGCTAAATGAACCATAGCCCAGAGGAGAAAACACAGGGTGAGTCACAGCCCTGGTGAAGCTTGAGAAGTTCTCAATAGGATCTGCTACAATTAATCCAACCTGGGCACTCTTGTGCCCACCATGCACATCTCCTTCCTGAGGCTCCAGTTAGCCAAAGCACTGAGGCAGACACTGGGAGGCCGCTCCTGGAAATCACAGCCCAGCAGCAGAGACCTGATAAGGGAAAGGCTCAACATTTCATGAGAGAAATGTGCTCTGTCTTACTGAAGCATGAAACCAGTGAGAGACAGGTGGCTGATCCCAAGCCAAGACAGAGATCCAGGCCTGGAGGGTGCCCGGCCAGCGCTTCAGGTCAGCTGGATGCACCCAGCTCTAAGCCCCCTCCTGCAGCTGCTGCTCACTTCGGGGGTACCAGGACGGGCAGGAATTGCATTTCTGGGGGTAAAGCTCCACGAGCCAGACTTCCCAGGGCCTGGGGGCTCCCTGGGAGTAGTGCTGCCAAACTGCCCTGCAGAGGAAGAAGCTCATGGGAAACTGCAACTGGTGCAGCAGCAGCAGCAGCGCTTGGCAGGGAGGAATGAAGACATCAGTACAGTGCTCCATCACTATAACACGGTATAAAAATGTTAAACTCATCTTTCCCTTGACAGAAAGAAACCCTGAACCCTTGGGATTCTGCTTTAATTTTGAGGAAATTATTGGCTCAAATTTTACTTTATGTAAAACTCCTGCTTCCATCTGTAGACAACCTCTCTTAAACACTTCAGCAGTGATCAGAAAATGCAGTGACATACAGTGTCACTGAAAATGCAGTGACATTACAACAAAATGCAGTGAATATCCGGCCACAGCTTTTGTTCTCACCACCCCTGACATCCAGTTTTCAGCACAAATCCAGCTCTACTGGCTGTAGAAGGAACTCAGCATCAATAATGTCTGTACATATGCAAAGGTGTTTTCAGGATCATGGCCACAACATTAGTGTAGAACTAACTTTAATAAGCCTAATTAGGGTAATTCTGCAATAGTGTGAAAAGTAGCACTGATACTTATTGGCTGGGGAGGGAGAAATCACAACCACTTTCCCACAAGTTGGTGACCTCAGGGTAGGACTCCAGAAATTTCTCCTATAAAACTGGAGCCACAGAAAACCAAGTTGGCTACATTTAGACGAACCATGGAAATACTTTATTCTTTTTTTTTTTTTCCAGCACAACTTTTTGACTCTGAACCATTTCTTCCACACTTTGTAGCTCAATAATGTCCCTCACATAATACTGCCAAAGCATGGAATAACCAAGAGGAGGAGAAAAACTGTGTAAGAGACATTTTTAAGAATTAAATACTAAAGAAAGGAAGATATTTAGAATAAAAGTTGCACAGGTAAAAAAAACCAAAACAAAACAAACAAAAAAAAAACCCCAAAAGATGCTTTGCCTTCTTCAGGAATATAAGCTGCAGCTGGAGGACAGGTGGCCAAATCCAATTCATTAATCTTCTGGCTTTGGGACCTTGTTTTGCCACCATCAATGAAAGTTTTCTCAACAGAGCAGAGACATTTCCTCTATTTTTTTCTCATCCCTCTGGCACAGTGGACCTGCCATACAATCCCAGAGAAGTCTGAGTCCTTTGAGCAAAGTGCAAGAGCACCTTGTCCCTTCTCCCTGCCATGGGTGGGGACGCTTCCCGCTAGCCCAGATTGCTCCGTGCCCCTTCCAGGCTGTCCCCAAAGCAAAGCAAGCCAACCCAAACCCACACGGGGCTGTGGGCTTTCCACCAGTGCCCTCCCTGAGCCCAGCACATGTCCAAATCCTCAGCAAGTCCAAAGACCCTGAGCCGTCCCTGAGCACTCCAGAGAGACACAGCAGCTATTTGAAGGCTGGATGGTGTCTCTGTGTCCTTTCCTGGGGTGGACCAGAACCTTCCCTGACCCACGGGATGCTGCCAGTGCTTCCATCAGGTTGAGACAAGGGCGAGCAGCACTTGTGTGCGCTGCAGGAGAGAGAAGGTGGGAGTTTTCCAGGATAAAGCATTTCCTCTGGTTCACGTTCAATTAAAAATCATTCAGAGGCCGGCAGCAGCTTCTCATCTGGCATATCATGGAACCACTATTTCAGCACAATTTACAGCCTTTTGGGGAAAGGAGAGCTCGGTTATTTAGTAACTTCCCTGCTCACCCTCAGGAAGGTCAGATCCTTTTGTTCCCTGCCAGAAGAGTGAGAGCTATAAACTACAGGAGGGAGAGAGTGCTGGGAGCTTGTACTTCCAGCAGTGCACCTGGATAACCCTGCAAGCAGCCCAAGAGTGCGGGGAGGTCATGCGTGGAGGGGTGGAACGTTGTGGGGCTGATTCACCAGAGCAGGGAGCATCCAGCAGTGCAGAAGGGCAGCCCAGGAGCTCAGCACAAAGCACAGGGCTTGGCTGCACCACGCCGAGATTTAGATAAAATCTGCAGCTTAAAACCAACAGTTCAGTGGGCACCAGGAGGAGCTGATCCCCATTAATTTCCCCTTGGTTCCCTTTTTTTTTTTTTTTTTTTTTCTGTTAGGAGATGGAAAATAGCACAGTGAGGTTCAGGTATTCTCCCCACAGCTGCTGGCACCTCTGGAGCACGGTGTAGCACCAGCTTGGCTCCCAGGCTGTTGTCAGCAGCTGCCTCAGCTTGCAGGGCACTTGTATGGGAATTTAGGACAGGTTAAAGGATCTTTTGATGTGCAGAATGTAAGATTCCCCTATGTGTGGGGGAATCTTGTGCAGCTTGTAGGGGCTCAGAGCACTGCAGAAACCCCAGGGCTAAGCCAGGGATGAGATTAACTCGCCAAGGAGCTTCCCCCTCCAAGAAAATATTCCTTAATAATTTTTGAAATAGTAAGAAAAAAAAAGTTAGCAAGACTGTTTTTATGCTGCCTTGTGTCCAAAGTTTCATGGATATTCAACTGTTGTTATTTTTGACACCTCAGGCAGGTGACACAGACACTACAGGGAGAGAGAAGCCAGCTGAGCACATCACTAATTGCTGCACTGTGTTCCCATGAACCTCATTCAATTTCCAACCAGGGACTTAGGGAATAAAGGTCAACAAATCCTGCAGGCTCAGAAAATTCACAAGAAAGGGAAGGAAACCACTTCCATTGTTGCTACACATTTGTTAACATTTCATTTCACAAGAAATCAACACAGCCCAAACATTTCTGCCAAAACCATAAAGGAACAATAGTTCAAGGGCTGCAGAACACTGAGTTGTTTGGGTTTTTTTATCACTTCACCAAGGTACAAAACAAACACTTTCCCTCTGCCTCCCTGTTTATTCTGAAAAATATTTGTCCAAGAAGAGCAGAAACTTATCTCCAGGAAGTTTGCTGAGAGAAGATAGTGGATGAGCAGAGAATCAAGAACAGTGCACAGTGGATTTGAGCAGGGCAGGCAGAGGTGTCAAGGCAGCAGTTCTTCCCAACATCATCTTCACCTCAGTTTGCTCAGCCTGACAATCAACATCTTATTATGCAGCCCCAGCGTTTCTCTGCAATTTAAACAAGGAGTTGGTGATGGTGTGTGATCTTCGAGGTCACTTTTGGAGAGCTGTCTTTAGCCCGGTGGTCACCAGCTATTTAGGACTAAAAATGACAATTTCACTAAAGCAAATTGCATCCTGGATGTATAATAAACTGCAGCAAATGCACTGGAAATTACCAGATGGGAGATCCAGCTTGGAATATCTTATTTGTCGTGTGCACGAAGGAGGTTTCTGGGATCAGGAAACATCCCAGTGTAGCCCTCAGAGAAAGATCAGCCTGCTTTCATTTATCTCCAAGTACACTGCTTTACAATTGGAGCATTCTCTTCCTGTTGTACCTGGCTACATCAGCCTCTTTAGAATGTATTTCCTTCAAGGTTCTTTACCTTGCAAAAAAAGAATTCATCTCTACCACACATAGGGGAATCTTACATTCTGCACATCAAAAGATCCTTTAACCTGTCCTAAATTCCCATCCTTTCTTTTCCCATGCTCTTATCTGAAGAGAATTTTTTCCTCCATTCAGTAACTGACTCCTGACTGCTTAACCAGTAATTTCCTGGGGCACGATAGCAATTCTTGTGATGATTAATGATGTCACCACGGCCAGGCTTTGACATGACTGAAGAAACAGGTCCTTTTAGGGAACAGATGGATTTATCTATTTAGATTTAACCAATGTTGGTAAATGTCACATCATGTGGGCTTATGAAACTATCAGGAAGGATTTTCTCACCTCACAGTGAGACAAACCAAGGTCTGGGAAAAGGAAGAATATTTGGCAATGCATATTTGAGTCAACTTGAAGAAAATGGTCAGAGGAATTGGTGGGCTTCCTGATGGTGAAAAGAAGGTGATCCAGATCCACAGACCCCCTGGGACACAGCAGCAGTATGGTGACAAGATTGTGGATAGAAGAGGAATGTATTTAAATTTAGCTGCCAGTAATTTCCAATTAGAAACTTTTGATGCCTTTCCCCCTTTCATAAGGACATCCTAAAGAATTACTTGCAAAATTACCATATTCTTGATTCCTGTCAAAGTTCAAACACTGTCAGCTTTGCTTTGCAGATAGGTCCAACACATCCTAAGGCAGGGCTGTGTCCCTGACGTGACTGGAGGTGGCAGAACCAGCTCTGGAGCCGGGTGTGCTCTTGGGCTGGGTGAGCAGCACTCAGGCTCAGAGTCTGCAGAGAAACCCGTCCACACTGTCTGAGCAGCATTCCCATTCTGGGGGCTCGCATTTATTAACATGCCAATTTCTTGGTTCAGATGAAGGGGGAGGAAACCTTTCAAACAAGCCCCTAAACGGGAATAATTTTTCCTCAGCAGAAGGACAGCTTTTGTGTGTTGAGTGTATTCCTTCTGGCTACAGTGCACACACAAGGAAATGTCGAGAGCATAATGCCATGTGTGTACACGTTGCTGACCTCCCCCCAAAACCAAGTCTCACATCAAGGACACACCCCAACAGCTGAGCTAGCTGTGGTCAGCAGAGTTCTCGGCCTTGCACCTCACCCAGCTCCTCTTAGAGCCCAGCAGAGTGGAACAGCTTGTCCCACGAGTGTCCATCACGAACACACGGACCAGCAAACTTCAACGTCACAAAATAATTTTATGCTCTTTCGGAGGTGGTGGCCAGGAACCACAGTGCCTACTGGGCTGAGTGTCCCTAAGTCTTCATGTGCTGCCCAATTTTAAGGTGTCAACTGCCCCTGCTGACAGGGGGACTGCCAATCACTGTTCTTGATTCTCTGTTCGTCCCCTACCTTCTCTCAGCCCTTCAGAAGATTCCAACACCCCAAGGCTGGGAACTGGACTGATTTGCCAAGAGCTGCAGACATGGGATTAAAACCTGAAACGTTAAAACTCTTCTGGGGGGGTTGAGTTTTCCCCCACTTCCTCTCTCACTGGAATCAGGAAGTGCAAAGAAGCAACTGTGCAAATAAAACTAAGTTTCTTTTCAGAAAGTTACTTCAACTCTCGGAACCTTATGCTCATTCCCATTGAGGGCAAAGATCCAACATAGTTATTCTTGTACTTCAATCAGGTTCAGTCATCCTTAGTAATTAAGGGCACTAGATCAAAAATTAAATTTATTGTACCAGTAGCACAACCACAATGGATCTTCATAAAATTTAACCACACAGAGAAGTGGGTTGCCTGAGATCTGCCATTCAAGCAGGCTTTATTGCATTTAAATATAGAATCATAAAAAATAAATTAAGAATGGGGATGACCCTTTGTCTACCTAGAGGCCCAGGAAAGATGTTTGCCTCTGATACAGTTTGCAAATTAGCATTTTATAGGACCTGGGATGCTGCCTGACACACAAAATACTTTAAAATTCTGTAAATAATGTAAGTAAATTAACAAGAGATAGTGACTGCAATGAATAATACATAAGATAAGTACCTTTCCATTTCCTCTGAAGCCTAGAGGAAAAAAGTGACTAGATTCAGCTCTTTGGGGGAAAAAAAAATTGCAAGTACTTGCAATGTTTGGTAGGAGAACACACAGATAATTCAGAGAAACATTGAAAAGTCAGTCTGAAGCATCTTCCATTTAACTGTGGAAAAGCCAGGGGTTTGTAGAAAAGACAAGTGCCTTGGGTTGATTTTTAGCCTTGTCCAGACAGTCCAACCCCCATCAGGTGCTTGGGAAAATCATCAGGGATGAGTCTTTGCCCTTTGTTGCTTGTCCTGTTCCCCGTTCCCTCCCCAGGCTCCTCAGAGAAGGCTGGTCCTGGGCACAGCTCAGGGGCCGTGTCCTTCCAGCATGGGCTGCTGAGCCCTGCCCCAAACCACACTGCTCTCTGCAGAGCCAGCCTGAGCCCAGAAGCCAAGGAAGAACAAGGAAGAACAAGTCTGCAGCTGTGACTTGTGAATGTGGTATGAAGGGCATGACCATCACCAGCCCCAAACCCATTCCCTTTTTAGCACAGGGCTCTCCCTTAAGCCCAGCTGGAAGCCTGGGCACAGCCAAGATGTCCTAACAGGGTTTTGTCAATAAGGTGGCTGCCAGGTAGATCTGTCTGGGGGCAGAAGTGAGCTTTGACCTCCTTTAGGGGAACCATCACTGCCCAGTTCCTTGCAGACCCTCCCAAGCAGAGAAAAGTGCCAGGAGGATTTGATAGCACACTGGACAGGAATGGAAGTTGCCCATCCGCGGAAAAAGCACATTTCCCAAAGGGGAGCTCTGGGGTCAAAGGCTCAAACTGGTGAGGCATTTGGTGGACAAAACCTCCATTTTTCTATTTACAGTTTGGATCTGGCCTCGACGCCTCAAGCTGACATCCCTGGCAAGGGCAGAGCAGGAATCTTGCAGCAGCACGCCGGCTTGGAGGCAAGAGCCTTATCAGATGGGCTGGAAATATGACAGCAAGAGCCTCTCCCAGGATGTTTTGGCTTGTGATCCAGGATGAACACCTGGAAGCCAAGAGGAGCCTGGAATAAATTAAGTGAGTTGGCCAGACTTTCTCATCTTGTTAACATGCTGCAGGCTTAATTTGTGCTTTGGGTGGGAATTCAGAGTGATCGTTTGATTCAAACCAGATAGTCCATCACAAATCCCAAGCTCCTGCTCATATCACCCAGCATCACCCAGACACTGTCCCTGCAGAAAACAGTCCTTGTGACAAGAGCATCTGACAAAGTCAAACAGCCCACACAGACTTGGGTTTGGTTGCAGAAAAAAAAACTAGTGCAATATTCCACTTTGTCTCTCTTTTTCACCCTGCTACATTTCATTTCACTGCCCCAGATCACAGGAAGATCCAAACCATGCATCAGGAAGTTCAGCTGCCAGCTCTGCAAGGACAAATACCACCAGTTCCTCCTTGGAGAGCCCAAACCAGGGCCACAACACCATGCCAGGATTGTGGCTGGGACACTGTGCCCCACCACCCCAGACAGCAGCTTCTGTTACTTTTCCTTCTGAACAGCAATGTTTTCCTCTCAAATGTCTGGAATAGGCTCCAAGGTCTCATGGAGGTCGTGTTTCTGGAGCCAGCTCACACCTTCAGGAGAAGTGGGGCCAGGACAGGTTGACCCAGTTGACACCAGAGAGGACACACACACATGCACACTTCCACAGCCCTGTCCTCAGACCCACATCCCCGTTTCACCCAGCACTCACTAAACTTTCTCTCAGGGAATAGCATCCCGTAAGACAGAGATTCACTTAAATTTAGCAGAGCACCAATACTCAACTAAGAAAAGCATAATATGGTGGGGACCCAGGACAGAAACACCACAAGCATGAAAAGAGGTGTCCATGCTGTACCTAAGCCAAGGGGTTCCTGGCCAGGGAAGTACCAATATGACTGTTTGCATTTACAGGTAGCAAAGAAAAGCCAAATACTTCAAGAGAAAGGCAGCTTTTGCCCCTTGTCCTGCCACAGACCCAACATCTCATGAATAATTTCCACGTGATTCATGCTGATGCTCCATGCAGGCATAAAACTGTTGACATTTGACATCAATTACCGGCACAAGCAAATGGAAGGATTTCATCAAGTACTGCCAGATCTGCCTGTGTTGAAGATGTTCCAGTGAAGATATAAATCAGTAGCTAAATGGTATGAAGTGGGGTGTATGGCCCTGCTGCCAGGAGAGAGCTTGGCTCACAGGTGAGGGAAATAGGTCTGACCTGCTTCCAGAGAAGCCCTCTTGAGTCTCTGAGCCAGCTTGAAGCAGGAAAAAAATGGGTTCTACCCCAAATGTTGTAATTTATGCATTTTATGATTTTGGGCAAGGTACAGCCCCTCTGTTTCCCTAATTCAAAGTGAAAGTGGACACAGCCAACTTCTGAGAACTGTTTTAATGTTAATGGGGAAATGAAATAAAAACCCAACAACATTAAGCCCTCCCCCAAACAAAAAAGAAAAGTAACCCAGAAAAGCCAAGCAAAGGTTTTAGAGTCATCAGTATGAGGAACCAACTACTNTTTGAAGTAAACGTAATGAGGAACCAATTTTTTTTTTTTTTTTTTTTTTTTTTTTAAACAGCAGAAATCTATAAAGACACTCACAGGCTCTTGCAGTTGGTAATGGGAACACGCAAGAAGTGTAGGTTTCCCTGTTCAATGATTTTGGTCAAAGTTGTCCCTGCCTAGGGGCTTTTCACTTAGAGGACACATGGATTTAAAGCTCATTGTTTTACAAGCAGACAGAATTGGTTTGCTGTTGTAAAAATAATTTTCCATTGAGAACTGCCCAAATAATTTCCCTTCTCTGCCCCCATTCCTTGTTCCCCAGCCCCTGTATACCAGCACTGTCAGTTCAGGTCTAGCTTTGCTTAAATGCCAGTGAAAGGCAGCAGGAAAACTCTGTCAGAATTATGTCTGTCAATGTTCTTGGAAAGTCCAGCTTTCTTGTTCTCCTTTGGATCAGGACAGCAGCTCTCAGTTCCCTGAACCAGCAAACCTGGAGCTGCTCCTGAGTTCTCAGTTTCATTTTAGCATTTCACTGTTTGGGAGAGGATTTGTACCCAGGGAAGCTTCTGCCATGATCGTGGTGCTGTTCTGGAAGACAGAGAGGCCCAGTGAACCTCAGACACAGAATCCCAGAATGGTTTGGGCTGGAAGGGACCTTAATGACCATCTCATTCCACCTCTCTGCCCAGGGCAGGGACACCTTCCACGAGACCAGGTGGCTCAAATTTATGTGTGAACTGTGAACTGCTGGGCCAGAGCTTTGAGGAAAATTGCCACTAAACCCAAGGCAAAGGTGGCTCCCAATTTCAGGCTCAGGGACACAGGGACACTGGGTGGGCAGGGCAGGGCCAGCTGCTGGCACACACATTGCTGCTCCAAGGGAGGCAGAGCTCAAGGGGCTGCTCAGCAAAGTCACCTCTAATTTGCTATTCCTGGAGCACAATCAGCCCAGTTTGCACCCAGAGTGGCTCCTGGAGGAGGATCTTGACTTCAGACACATCTGAAAAGTGCCCAGTGCTGCAGAAGGGGCTGCAGGAGCTGCGCTGCAGGCCCCAAGTACAAGACAGTGCATAGGACAGAATTAATTGGTCTGGAGAAGAAATTCTCCTTCCTAGGGGAGGAAACAGCCTTGCCTGATGAAAAATTAAAGAACCCCTAGCCTGGTGGTTTCCTCCTGGGGTGGGTTAAAGCAGCAGCCTGAAGAGAGAGACAAACCTTTCCCCTTACACATTAACTGCAGATACACTGCCCACCTCAGAGTTTCCTCAACAAATTGCCCTCCTTGTTCCCCTAAAATCCAGGGAGATGTTAATCCCTTCCCCTCTCCAGGACAGAAGGAACTAAAAGAGGAACAAATCTCAGTTAATTTTCAGTTAGTGTTTTTCTGGGACGGAGTTCTCAGAGCTGCACCACTCCAGAGTGATGACTGCCAGCATCTCCCTCGTGCAGCACAGACGTTTGCCACTCTGATTTTGGAGGGAAGGGTTTAATGTGGGCATTTACTGCTGACTGACCAAGTTAGTTGCAGTTACTGAGAAGAGAGGCAGCTCCTTGGGATTTCACCCTTTCCCCAGGTTCGAGGGGATGGGAGCATTGCCCTCCTGACGTCTCAGTTCTCCCAGGAGCAGAACAGGGCTGACAGAGACCTTGCCCAGCTCTGGGCACTCACAGCTGTGCTCTCCTAGGGTGGGCACCCTTCCCAGGGGGAGACCCAGCTGACCTCTCTGCCATCCCAGGACACGGAGAGGTCAGGGAGAGAGCCTGGCACGAGAATCTGACTGTCCCTGCTCCGCCGACCACCACTGAGCCCCTGAGTAAACCCAAAGGGGCTCCAGCAAATGGGGCTGCAGCCATGTCTGAAGAGCAAGGGAGGCTTTATTCAAACCCCTGCAGCTCTGCTAGCAAACAGAAACAAAGGCATGAGCTTTCCATTTGCTTCTTTTATTACCCACCTTAAGAAAACAAAACACAACACACAGCTCAGCCGCTGGATTCCTGTTTGTGTGGAGCCCATCCTGCCATGCTATTGCTCCATCATTAATGCCATTTAGAGGTCAGGTTAAAAACAAACCCCTGCCACTCCATGGGCAAGGGCTGTGGAGGAGTCACTCCAAAGGTGATCCCCGCAAAACCTAATTCTGCCTGGCCCCGTCCCGGTGAGGCCAAGGCAGCAATCACTCTGCATCCTGGCTGTAAAATCAAATTAAATAAAAGATCCCATTTCACCAAGGGCCTAATACTAATTTGTGTAACATTTCCATTATACAGCGCTGCCTACAGAAAACATAGACTAAAGCACTTTGACGATCTAACAGGGAACATTCCAATAGGAAACATTATTAGATTTTCCTATTAAGCTGCTCGGGGCACACGCTTGCTTAATAGAAGTTAATTAAATTAGCAGGGCTGCAAATTCAGTCTTTCTGGAATCCAAGTGACTTTTACAAAATTGACTCAATCCTGAAATTTCTGTAGGGACACAAGGAAAAAACAAAAAAAAACTGATAGAAAATTGGAACAAAGCCACTTTGTCACCACTTTCTCAGCAGTGGCATTAAAACACTTCAATGTACTGGTGTGTTTTGTTTCCACATTTCCAGAGTGGAATTTTCACAAACTTCCCAGCTTGGCAGAATAATTGGAGACAACTCATGATATTAGAATTATGGATTTTTTTTCTTTTCTTGCCAGTGGAAAGAATGGTTGGAACAGCAAAAAAGGCTGAGTATTTCAGTCTTTCAGTCTTTTTATGAAAATGTTTCTTATTTCCTTAGCATGTGCTTGTGCCCTATTACATTCAATGGGGATTTTAATAAACACTTCGAGTTAACAAGACATATCCTGATTAGCCTAAATCAAGATCAAATTACAGAAGATTGTTGACAAATCATTTCCGACAACATGTAAATGCAAGGAAAACAGTATATCGCTTACCCCCAACAGAATTACTCTTTTTGAGATAATTAACTTTGGCCTGCATGTATCAGAGCCAACATTCAGGGCTCTGCTTCTGGAGACAGCTCACCTCAGCCACACTTTGGGAGTATTCCCAGTTTTCTGCTGACTGCTGAGGGAGCCTATGCATGGATTTGAGATTCCACCACTACAGAAATTTACTTTTGGCTCTGTCATTGATATTTCTAAGGTACAATTCCTCTGCAATTGTACTGCCCACCCTTACATACAACTTTATTTCCTAGGAAGATGCAAGAACCTTTAACAGCTCGGTGACAGTCTAAGAATGACCCCCCCAGCAGGCAGGGGGTGATGTGCCCAGGGCAGTGGCAGAGCCGTGGCTCCAGCGTGCTGCCAGGGACAGCAGCTCGCCCACACAGGGCCAGGACAGCAGCCCTGGTGCCTGGTTCTGGCTCGGGGAGGGGCTCAGAGCCCAGGGCACACGGGCTGGGCAGGTGAGACCCATCGCTGGGCTTGGGGCCCTTCCCACGAGCAAGCACAGGAGGAGCACTACTGCATAAAACGCAAGCTCCTAAATCTTTAGTCACACTGTGTCTTAAATTCAGCAATGAACTGATGACTTGGGGCCCTGGGCAAGCCTTTCTGTTCATTCAAAGATTACAGCATTAGAAATGCTAAGTACAGGCACTTGAAGCAGGTCCCAAACCCAGTTTTTATCATGAAATCCATTATATTTGGTATTTTTCTTCAGTCCCTGCCACAAGGATGCTCACTATTACAATGCAAATTTCAGCCTTCTGATTTAACTCCATGTCTATCATTTGAGTATTTCAGGAAAAAAAAAAAAGGTTCTAGAAATTACCTGATTGTAATTAAGACCTCCAAAGTAGCAGCTAATTCAAAGCAAAACAGGCCTCCCTCTCCTCACCACCGTGCCCTCGTTTGCAATAGCAAAGCTGGACTTAGAAGCACTAAAGACATTACTCAGCTTAAGTGATGTGTCAGGAAGGCAGCTCTGGCTGCAGATCATCCACTGAAATCAGCACTAAACCCCCCGAAGCACAGAGGGACCTTGGACCATCTCCAGCCTCCCACTGGGCACTGGGACAGCTCAAGGGACCAAGCGTGGCTTGACAAGACAAAAGTTGTTTCTTCACAAAACCAGAGTGTTCCACCAGAGTGAATGAGTATAATTATGCCAGGTGTTTTATCCAAAAATAAGTATCATGCTTATTTGAGAAACACAGAGCCTCACTCAGTGCCAGCAAGTCAAAGGGCTGGAAAGGAGCAATAAGCAGGTGGGAAAACAGAGGTCTGTGGGCTAAGCCCAGTCAATGCTGCCTTTCTGGCAAGATTTTCCAGAAGCCTTTTGCAATGGGGAAAGACTGGATTTGAGGAGCTGATGGCAAAAAGGAAAAGCCCTCGGAAGTGTGGCTCACAGCAATGGGCTCTGCTCAGCCCAGGACAGCGCAGGCAGTGGGCACCACAGGGGACAGGGGACAGACATTCCAGTGGGAAGGACAAATCCTGCCTGGCACAGAAGATTTGTTTCATCCCCCAGCTGAGACCCAGATGCTGTTTCTCACGTGGCAAGGAGCCTGCTCTGCTCACAAGGTGCACAGCAAAGGGACGTTTGGCTGACAGCTGTGGGCAATTCCTCAGTTCCAATGGCACTGGAGGCACACTGAGCCTGATTCTAGGAGGAAGGGGGTAAAACTGAAAAAAAAAAAATAAAAATCAACCTTTCCACCTCAAGAAGTGCCTTTGTGTCTATTCATATCTATGCTCTGGATTGGAGAGATTTAGTTCTCAGAACCAAAATCTCTCCTGCTACAGAAATTAAGTGGAATCAGAGCCACATCTGGTCACCTCAGGGACTGCTCTTCTCTCTCTCTGCCAAAGCCCCACTGACATCAGTCAGCACCATCTGAAACTGCTTTATCATTGCAAAAACATGCCTTTCCTTTCCTTTTTATTAAAACTCTTCTGAAACCTTGTACGTCTTTGGTTCCTTCCCGTGAATAGCGCCAATCAATAACTGTGTGGGTGTTTGTGCTCTTTGCTTGCCAAGAAGCAAGGCAGGTGCCTTTCTGCCCTTCAGCATCAGATAGAAACATGAATACACCGCAGTGCTCAGGAACAATCTCTGTCCAGAAGCTTTTTCTGATCCATGGGCAGCACACACATAGACACTGATTTTGCCAGTGACTCCAGTATTTCAGGGTGATCATCCCAGGGAGGCTGATGACCTGCCCGACATTCCCTCTGCTCTCAGGAGAGGCAGGTGCCAGTGGTGAAGCCTACAGGCACCAGCCCACAGCTCCCATAGCACTGCATCCCCGTGCTGGTCCTCATCCGAGAGCCGAGCAGAGGCTGCCAGAGCTCCAGGAGCCTTTGGACAGCCCTGCCAGGGATGCTCAGGTGGGATTGCTGGGGCAGGAGCTGGAGCTGGTGATCCTTGTGGGTTCCTTCCAGCACTTACCTAAGCCCAGTTCATTCCCTGGGGAGGTCTAGGTGGGAGGATACGACAGGGGTTTCATTCTCCTCATGCTCCAGGGCAGTACAGAAACATAACCAAACCCACCATGATCTGTAGCACCTTCTGAGCAATCCCCTGTGGAAACCAAAACTCAGGACAGGTGTGTCCCAGATCCTTTCCCAGCTCCAGGGGCAAGGGAGCAGCCTGAGCAAACACAGCCAAGGAGACACTATCAAATTACGCTTCCTTTATCCACTGATAATTGATGATCAGGTCACTAGGAGAGAGATTAATGTCAGAGGGTCACAGAAGATAGGCTAGAAGGGACCTTGAGGTCATCTAAATTCATTCAACCACTCCTCAAAAGGCTCATTTCTGGCAGATATTCAAACTCTTTGGAATAAGAGGGAAGTTTCTGACCAATATTTCAAACAAAAATTTTCTTTAGCTAACTGCAAAGTACTTAATTTACTTCTCTTCTATATAAAAAGTCTCTAAAGGCACTTTTCTTCAGGTAATTTCAAAATGGAATCAAGCTCTTGATGAAAATATGTACTTTTTAACCTCTACGTTGTTTCTATCACAATAATCCATCTTGGGGCAACAAAAACTCCAGGGCCTCATTCTTCTCTTGGTTTTAACCTTTGTGGTCAGCCAAGATATTGTTGTTTTCGTTTAGAAATGTCCAGCAAATTTAGAATGTCCAGCAAAAATAAATAATTCCTACATCCACAGACGTGTGACACTGTGGCACCAGGGAAGCAGTAAGGACACAAGGGATTTGCTCTGAAGAGTTTTGGTACGATGAACTCTTGCCACATTTTCCCCTCACCTAGTTTCCTCCTGAGTTCCTGCTTGTGTTGAACCAGGATAGGGGGGCTGGCAGGAAGGGAAGAGGGGAGGAAGCATCTTCATTAAATACTTCAGTGAAGTTGTCTGAGAGTTGCCAGCAAAGTGTGAAGCTCTGGGGTGACTGATGTGGAAGTGTTAAGCCATGCTTCCCTCCCATAATTACAATTTCATCATCATAATAATAGGCTGTGATTGATTGTGACCCTTCACTGCTGCAGGATGTTGGTCATTAGGAAGAACTGATTGATCACTGGAGCTGCCATTTGACCATACAGACCCCTTCCACCAGCTTTTAGAAGGAGAATGAAAGTATTTTTGGTTAAGTAAGCCTTTAAAAGAGCCCAGGTCACTTTCAGGAGACTCCTAGCCCCTTCTCACCCTCATTCTGCCAGCTAGCAGAGTAGGAGGTTCCTAAACAGCTGCTTCAAAAGGCATCATTTGGGTGCTGTAAACCTCCGGGGATCCTTCCTCACCCGAGACCCCCTCCAGGTGGGGAGGGCCTGGTGAGGGACAGCAGGGGCTGCCCCTAAAGCTCCCTAGGGACGGTTTCAGCCGGTGGCTCTGACACCAGGACAGTTTCTGCTCTCTAATCCCTCCGGAGAGCAGAGGTCCAATCCTCAGATGGGATTTGTATCTGCTTAAATGCTTTAAAGAACTGTGGGGCTGAGAGCCAGGAATCCACCTTTGGTTGGAAGTGCTGCCACGGGCTCCCTGCCTGGGTAAATCCCTTCACGCTCGTGGCACAGGGATGAAATCTCTCCCGTGTGGATGGCAATGCTTTTGGAGACAAGGACTGACCATGCCACAGGGAAGCTGTCCTTCCACCCTGATGGGATTCCAAGTGAGCAAAGGTCTCTTGGAAATTCCTGCAACAGCCACAAAGACCTCACACTCCAGGCTTCATCTCTTTCCCCTCCTGTGGGAAGCTCAGCAGCTTCCCAGGTGACTTTAGGGGCCGGTTGATGTCGGCACATTAATAAGCAGAGATCTGCTCTCTGACAGGGACACAGCCTTGCACCCTGCCAGAAGTGTTGTCAGGGAGCTCTAACTGTCTGTAACTGAGCTCTCAGAAGGATCTGCCCCGAGGTGAGCCAAGGAGAAATTTTACAAATGAAGATAATGGATGTTTATGTCACACACACACACAGAGCGAGCTACGATCACTTGATAAATCCACCTCCAGCAGTGGTTGCAACAGCTTTGTCCTCCACGGCTGAATAAGGGTCTCTCTGGCAGCATTTGTGTCTCAGCAAGCAGAGGAGGGCTGCTTCTTGCCCTGCACTGAGCCATGCCCAGAGCAGGACACCGTAATCCCTGTAACAACATCTTTATCCCGCAAATATTCATACATTTCTGCCGATTTCCAGACAGGATTCATTATCTGCAGGCATTCACCAGAGCATCTGGAGGAACAGGGCCAGCCACATTATTAACATCAATCAATTCTGCTCCCTTGAAGTCAACACAGCTATGCCAGCTTGCCCTTGACAAGAGTTAGTCAATCTTTTCTAAACTATAAGCTGTTCCTGAATTTACTGTTTATTCCCAGGTTACATCATTACTTAAACTTTAAAACAGAGAGTGAAGGTGGTGAACAGCAAAAAAGATAGTAGTACCCAAGTGCTGCTTCAGAATTACCAATTCTGTCAGGGTAAGCGAAGGCAGATTTGGGACCTCTGCTCTCAGGATGGAAACAGCACAATGGTGGCCTGGCAGGGTAAGCAGCTTGTCAAAAACACTCCGTGGAAACAATCCAGGAGCATATAGGAAGCCTTCCAAAACACAACTCTTTGTTTTAGCTTTTTAGATAACCCCCTAAAAGGGTTGTGGATCTCTGAGGAGCCAGTGAACCTGCCCCAGCACCTGGGGCTGAAGTGTTTTGAGGTAACAATTTCAGAAATCATTGGTCCTGAGGCCCAGATCCTAAACAGGCTTCTAACTAACACTGTAAGCAAATTGCTTCTATATTTTGAAGCTAGAGGCCATAGAGAACGATTCTTCATCAGTATTCCATAGGAAAATGAGTGGCAAGGGACCAACTATTGAAAATAAGATTTACAGAATAAGAAAAGTGCCTCGTTATTAATCTTTTGGAGTATCTGCAAAATGCCAAGGAGCACCCAGAAGATCAAAGTCTCCCAGCACTGTCCTTCCTTGAGAGGGCAGAGAGTGGAGTCCCTGAGACAGTCAGGACTCGTGGAGGTGTGCTCACTGCCTGCAGCTCCCTCCCAGCTCGCCCTTTGAAGGCGCTGGATCCCTGCCAGCCCAGACTCCGCCTGCCTGGCATTCCTGGCTCTGCTGCCTCCTGCCTTCCCCAGGGAGCTGCTGGAGCGGCTCTCGCTGTCTGCCTGGCTCACCTGCTAACCAGGTTACCTCGCAGCCACCCAGGCTGGCTGGAAGCGGCAGCTCCTCCCACGGGGCACGCAGAGCTCTCGGTGGCTGAGGGGAGCAGGCTCTGCCTCTAAAGTGCTTGGAAACAATGGGATTTTCTGGAGGTCAGGCCAATATGTGTAAAGCATCCGACACTTCCTTGCCTTTCTAAATCACCTGAGTTACGTTGCCCCGTAGCTGAGACTGGCCCTTTCACAGGAAGGGTTTTTGCTGGTGTCTGCAGGTTATGCTCAAGGGCTACTCTGCTACAGAAGCCCCAGCAGAGCACTGACCTCCACATTACAGATTCACCCCTGTTCACCCACGAGCAGCAGAAAACAAAGGTTCACCTCCTTGCCCCTGGAGCTGTCTGGGATCAGAGGTGGGGTACTGGATGAAAAAAAACCCCAGTCCTGCTTGGGAACATCCTCCAGGCTTGCTCCAGGGACTTGGAAACAAGCTGAACCTGAGATGGCCAACCCCTAGCAAAAACCAAGACATGAACCAAAGCAGCAAAGCAGAAACACAAACACTTCCAATAACCAGGACACACACGCCTGGGACAGAACCGTGAATGATCCAAGTGAAGGAACCAAATTTTAAACCTCAGCAACAGCCTGTATCCAAGAGAAGAGGAAGGGATCCTGGGAGAAATAGAAAAGCCAGTGATGCTCAGTGAAAAGCACTTGAAAAAAACTCCCTAAGAACTGCAGAAAAAGGCCTCTTCTTTGATAGAATAAAAGCCCAAACCAGAGCCTGCATATGCAGTGTGGTGCTAGAAGGAATTTCTCAGGGAGCAAGGATAAACTGAAGTCCTGGGTAAGACCTGGGTTCGAGCCTGCCAGAGATTCTGGGAAGGGAGGCTGGAGTTGTGCCATGAAACCTAAGCTACACTCCCTGCCCCCTTTCAAGGGTGATGCAGAATTTAAGGGATTCTTTCCTTATTAAAAACAACAAAAAAAATTTCTTTGCTTCAATGCCAAAAAGTTATATAAAAATAATTCATGGCCAGATTAATGAGAGAGAGTAAGTCATTAGAAATCAAAAAGGAGATAATTCTGTTGTAGACATGAGTGATGGTAAGAAATAAATTATATTTGGCTGACACTATTTAATTAGTTGGAATCATGGCGCTTTCTTAAATTTTCTTTGGTGAAGCTTTTAAGGTTTTGACATATCAATTCCCAGCTAAATAACCTCAAATGTCAAAGCAGTCAGTTGCACCTTCTCTGCCAAGCCATTTTTGGAGCATAATATTTTAAAACTCCTTCCTTTTGTTCAGGATTTTGGTGGCTACCAGCACATGGCCTGTAATTTCTGACAAAAGTCCAATATCCAGATTCTTCCTGAGGGCAGCTGGGACCAATATTGTCCCTACCAGCCCCTGGTGGGATGAGGAAAAGATCAAGGCAAGAGAAATGGCGATGCCTTCACTGCTGTGAGCAGCTCAAATAGCCAGGAACCCTTAGCACTGCTCATCAAGCATCTCAGAGCACTTAATGAGCACAAATTAAGCCTCACAATTAGAGCTGACTGTATAAATAGTTGCAATAATATTCCTGGAGGACGATGCTCTCCAGTTCTTAGGCAAATTGTTCCAGGGAGAGTGGCTGATTCTTGCAATCCTATTTGTAAACCCCTTCTCAGGGGAAGGAGAAACTGCAGAGGCAGAAGTCAAAGATCTAAAATCCTGCAGGACTGAGTTGTAGTCTGCTGGAAAATAAGGGAAAGAGCAGGAGGAAAAGAGAGTCAACAGCTTGGTGAGAAGAGCTCAGAGGCAGCGAGACCAGCCAACCTGCTGCGTGTTGGGGCCACCTCCCCTCCCAGGGAGCTAGGTGGGAGGACACTGCAACAATCAGGTGTTTGAAAGAAACTAGTTTTAATCTGTAAATAAAGGCAGGGGAATCCTGATTTACAGGAAGGTCTTAGGGCTTGCAATGGCCATAGGGTATTATCCCAGCTGAAGGTAACAGCTCTAACATTTGACACAAGAATTTCTCTCTCTAATAAAAGAAAAAAAAAAAATTAACAAGGTGCTGAACAATTGTCTTGCACAGAAATGTTTGAATGACTTATAACCAATTAGTCACTATTATTACCTTTCTAAATATATGCATTAGAAAAAGTTTTAACACCATGATTCTTAACCACTGAGAGAAATTAGAGGATAATAGTTTTGCTTTAAATAAAGCAATTTTTCAGACAGATCTAGTGGCTAGGTAGTATTTTTGAAGGGGAGAGAAAAAAAAAAAACCCAACCAAAACCTGCAATGCCCTGCAGGTTGGGGATCTGGGCTTGCCAGCTGCACAAACTCCCAGCCATTTAAACACCAGGAACAGGAAAATACACACATATAATGAAGATACCTTCCTGAAAACAGGCCCCAGTGAAAACCATCTCAAGCCTCAAGGTGCTTTTAAATGAATCATTTTGGCCCAAAGCTCACTAAATGTGGTTCTACCTATGAAAGCTACCAACTTTTTCAATGCCTTTGTTAACATGGACTCAACTCCAAGATTTACCAGCCCTTCTTGCCCTCACAGATCCTTCCCAGACCTTTTGCTAATGCTTACAGGCTCTCCCAATTATCCTTTCTCACTTCAGCCTTCCCTCGCCTTCCTCAGGGAGGTCTCAACGCTGAGTGCCACACAGATGCTCCTGGCCTCTGCCCTTTCAGGTGGGCTCCTCCCTGCTCTGGATGCTGCCATCAGCCCAAGCATCTCCCCTAGAAATGCCCCGTTCACCTGCACAACCTGGACACCCCTTTGATTTCTATGTTAAAGAAATTGTCTCTCACCTTTCCTGTACCGACCAAGCGAAGAGTAAATCCACCTGGGCTATCACCCTGTCCAGCAGCTATGCTTCCACAGCCTCACTCACCTCTTCGTGCATCCGTTTGCCTTCAGGAACTTCCTCCTTCAGCTGAGGCTCCCAGACCTACGGGAAGATCCTTCAGCCCATCTTCTTCAGCTCAAACCCTTCTCCGTATTCAGGAGCCCATCAACCACAGGCATCCTTATCCTTGTCTTCTAGATGCTCTTGCCAAAACCACACCTGAGAATGGTTCCCAAACCAAACTGGGCAAGGAATCCCCAATACCCACAAGCCCAGGTACAGCTGGGAATGGTTTTCAGGGACAGACAGAGGACAGGCCAGGTGCTGAACCCCACAAGGACTCAAGGACTCCCCTTCCCTTTGCTCTGCAACACCAACCCCCCTGAGAAGGAAAAGCACCCACACACTTTCCAACCCAGAAAGGAGCAGCTCATATGAAATACAGAAATGAGGGACAGGGGTCCACGAGCTGCTGTAAAATCAGGGTGAACTCAGATCCAGGCTGCCTCCAGGACTGACACCTGCTGGGGCATTCACACCTGGTTTGGAAGAAAATCAAGGGGAGGTGAGAATGAGGTAAGGAGCAGCTCCACTCCATGGAGCTGAGGTCATCCAGCTGTGTTGCTTGAAAGTTACATGGGAACGTTAAAGTAAAATCTACATATTTTTAAAATGAGACACATATAGAGTTTAAGAATTGCCAGAGTTTGGGAGCAGCTAATTACGGCCCTGACCAGCTGGAGGTTTCCAGGTTTAATTCTTCCTAAGCTGCTAAATTAAATCTTGTGCTCTATTCTGACTCCTTCTCTATAAGGTCTCTGAAAAATGGACAATCTGAAAGAGTACCATCAATTATTCTGCACCAGATGCAAGGCTTGCGAAGAAAAATGGAATTATTTACATTCATTTTCAGTGGCCTTTGGTACATTACATAAATCTGTGTAGTTCTTCAGGTGTTGTTTTTTTATAGCACTGCCTGGGACTCTCCTGAATTTAGTGATAATGAAGTTTTATGTTGAAAAATGCTGAGTGTGTAGGGAGCACCAGCAGCCACTGACCCCAGAGGCTGGGTCGGCACCACTACAGTAAGAGCAAAACTTTGGAAAAGTGACTTGGCACTGGAGAGGTTGTAAAGGACTGGGTTGGTCCTGGAGCATCCCGGAGCCCATCCAGGTTTTGCAGCAGGGCCGAGAGCACTCCCAGATCCCTTCCCAACCTGGCGCTGGATGCAGGCGAGTCCAGCAGGACAGGTCAGCCCCACCCCAGTGACCGGGCAGCACCAGAACCTCTGCCCCAGGAAAGCCCCTGGCTGCACGGGAGCCCTGGCTGCACGGGAGCCCCTGGCTGCACGGGAGCCCTGGCTGCACGGGAGCCACGCTCAGGAAGGTCCCTCCGGGCCAGCAGAGCTGCACACAGTCCTGGGATGGACGTGCCAGTGCAGGGCACATCCAACCCTCCCCAATGAACACAGCCATGCCCGTCGTTTCATAAAATAGAGCTTTTATTTGTTCATACAAATAGTATGAATTATCAGAATTCCATTTTCCTAGAAACATCTTTCTCTGTGTAAAATTAATTTTTGTGTTGTACATACCACAAAATACTCAATATAGTTTTTAAAAATTTTTTGTGGCTTTTTTTTTGTTGTTGTTTTTCTTTCTATTTTGTTCATTTTTTAAATTTTTTTTACAAATTGGCTACTACACTATAGAACCATGTTACAGACAACACATCACTAATAACTATACTGCACTTCTGAATACAGGACTGAATGAAACTCAGCCATAAATTAATGTTACAATGTGAAAAAAAAAAAATAAAATCAACCAACCAAACTTCTAATCACACTTCCAAGCTTAATTTAAAAAGAAATAATGGGGGGAGAGGGTGTATTTTAAAAAAAGAAAAAAGCACTGATTCCAGTATTAGCAACCAGATGAACACCACAGAAAATTCACCTTCATTGTCATATTTGTTAGGTAAGGCTTTTATACATTAAAAGTCTACTGCAGACTTCATTATGAAGGACATTGAGTCAGAACGAACAATTTGCTTATGTTTAGAGGAGTTATTCCTCACCCTCTGTATTTCCACTCTCCATCAAGTTTGCTCCACAAGAGTTCTCCTCAGCAGGGCTTGATTATACAAATTAAGCCCACACTGCTGTACAGCTAAGAAGGCATTGAGATACTAAAAACTTGTTTCCAGGAAAGCAAGGAAGACATAGGGGATGCAAAACTGGCACTGAGCAGCCGGCACACTCTGGGGGGAAGCACCTGGAAAGGAGCCCATGCCACCACTCAGGTCCTGGAGGCTCCCCCCGTGCAATGCCCTGAGAAATGGCACAGCCATGGCTGGGAGCTCTCCAAGGGCCAAGTGGAGAGGTCAAGCTTCTTTCCATGCATTGCATAAGATGCTAGAAGGAAGACCGAGGTTTTGAGAACCAAAAAAATCCCTTTGGTGTTTTTCCACCAGGAAGTATTTTCTTCTCAGTGTCTGCAGCTCCTTCCCCTCCGTCACCCGACAGTGGCAGGGTCTGGGATAAAGCAGACACACTCCTGCATTTGTCACCCATCCTGGCAGCAGGAAACAGAGCCAGGGACCTGGCTGGAGTTGAAGCCAAAGCCCTCAAAAGTGCATAGATCCACCCAGCCACTCCAGGCCTGCAGCTGGATTTGCAGGACAGGGGAAAGCCGGGGGTGTCAGCCCGCACAGCCCAGCAGGTCCCGCGTCTCACCTGTACCCCCTGAAGTCAGAGTGCATTGGCCCAAAGTGTCATTTCTTCACTAGAAATGGCTCAGGGCAAGAGAAGGAGAACTCCTCTGTTTGTGGGAAGATGTGTTTGGAGGCAAACCCCAAGGAGACATCTGCATTCTGCCCACAGCAGCTTTGTAGGCAGCTCAGCCTGATGATGTTATGCTTCAAATCTCCCTTCCCTTGAGGTCCCCCACATGCACTGCACCCCACGTGTGAACACACACAGTGGTGCATGTCCCTAAATCCCTTTGGAGAGTGACACTGCTGAGCCAAGCCAAAAGCCCTCAGGTTTGAACAGGCACGGAAGGGCAGCTCCCTGGCACCTGCAGCAGAGTCTGCTCTTTGCTCTGGAAACGGCAGGCGAGAGCGAGGAGGCTGCAAAAGTAAAACAAACATTTGGGAAACACCACGGAATGGGCCCCGCCACAGCCGGGCACAGCTCAGCAAAGGGCAGCTCCAAGGGGGAGCTGTGGGTAACTGTGGAGAGGGGCAGGGCATGGATTTCTATAGGCACTGCGTATGAAATTCCATGTCCTGCCTGTTGGTGCTTTTGCTTAGGGAAGTGCTCCCACGGCAGCACCGGGAGCTGCTTGGTGCAGTGCATCATCTCAGTGCTGCAGGTGAGGTGTGGGGAGTTCTGCTGCCCAAAGACATCATAGCTCTGTTTCTGCTTAAAATTCAACGAGAAAACCACTTCAGCTGCCACCTTGCTCTGAGAGTGTTCCAGTCAAGCTGGCAGAATCTCTGACAGCAGTGATAAGGCATTGGACACACACAGTGCTTATCAGAACCTCCTGAGCTCACAAAACACTGGCAGAGCTCTCAGGACAGCCCACCTAATGTGTCCTGGAGTCCCACAGCAGCTGGTTACACCCGAGGAGAAGGACTTCATTCAGGTTAATGGTTACATGTTCTGTCCTGCCTGGCTGCTTCCCCTGGCCTGGTGCTCAGCCCAGGCACCAGGACTGCCAGGAACACTGCAATCCCAGCGTGCCCAGATTCCCAGAATCCCAGATTCCCCCCTGCCTTCCTCCAGATTCACTCTTGTTGGCAAAGCAGCACTGCTCCTCGCCTCTAATCAAACGATGCTGGTTGGGAGAGGCCACCGTGCTGAATAGGGTGCTGGACCAAAAAGTGATGGGAATGAGGGGGGCTAGGGGTGATGCTCCCCGCTCTGGAAGGTGCTGGGGTAGCTGTGGGGCTGGAGGCAACAGTTCCTGTGCCATGTTCTGGGACATGCTCCGTGCCAGGCAGACACCTGAGGCTTTCCCAGTTGTTCTGCTGGTGTCTGTGGTGGGTGGCTTGTGCTCCTCGTGCTGCAGGCGCTGCCATCTCCCAGCAGGGCCTGGCACGCATGAGGGCTCCTGGAGCAACACTTCCTGCAGGTCACTCTGACCAGCACCACGCGTGCCACTCACAGACACAGCAGCTCACATCCGTCCTGCAGAAAAGATTTTAAATGCATAGAGACACTGCAGGAAAGAACCTCCTGGACAAAAAGCAGGAAGGAAAACTGTGCTGAGGAGAGCTCTGACCATGTAGCAGGCTCTGCAGTTTCTCTGCTGGAAAAAGAGCCCACTGCCCTCCTGGCAATCCTGAGCAGGAGCCCCATGGCTTGGGGCTCCCACGCTTACAGCCACTGGGAACACACACTGCAGCTCAGCAGATATCCTGTGGGATACAGGGATGCCCAGCCTTCCTCCCCACCCAGCCCAGAGAAACACCCCTCGGGGCCATGGAACTCAACCAGGAAACTGTGGGACGAAGGAGCACAACAGCGGAGCAGAGACTGGGACACTGGAATAGGGAAAGCAAGTGTTTATAAAGGCCAGATACCCGTAACAAAAATAAACTTGTGCTTTCCCTCCCTCCCTTGCTTCTTTTGATTTTTAAATACAAATTTTGTTTAGGAAAAGTGGAAGCACTGTCTGTTACAAACCAAACCAAAGAGAAAGCAAAAGGGGGAAAAAAAAAAAAAAACAAGGAAAGGAGAGACATTAGAATTAAACACCGTGGAATGTTAAACAGGTTACAGGCTACCGTTCTAGCCAGTGCGGTTAGGCAGCTTAGTGAATTAATTGCTTAGGAATTAAAAATAAATTATTATAAAATAGATTTCTGTACATTTTACATACATATATATCTCTTTATATAAGCCAACTGTGCTGGGCAAGTGACAACAGGGGACTTTCCCGTGCCAGCCTCAGTCCCAGCCGAAGTCCTGGCCTGTCATCTGGTAGAACTTCATGTTGAAGGGCCGGTAGAAGTCCCGCAGCCTCTGCACCACCTCCTGGTCGATGTCGGGGTGGGTCCTGCCTTTTGTCTTGCCCAGGCAGTGGGGTTTGCTGCTGCCCTCCGCCTTCTTCAGGCACGGGAACCCCTTGGTTTTGTTGAAGTAGAAGTGTTTGTCGGTGATGATCCTCTTGAGGCCCAGAAAGTCCTGGACCCTGCCCAGCTCCCCCGCGGGGTCGCTGATCAGCCTCTCCCCGCTGACAAAGAGGATCTGCCCGATGGGGAAGTAGAGCAGCCAGTTCTCCAGGTGCTTGGCGTAGATGCCAATCTGGATGGCGCTCCACGAGGTGTCGATCAGGCCCGTAGTCCTGTTTTTGAAGGTCAGGCTCTCAAAGGTGGGGATGTCAGGCTTCTTGGAGAGCGTCTGGGTGTAGTCCGAGATGGCTCTGGTCACGGGGTCCCGCACCACCACGATGAGCTTGGTGCCCTTGGCCATGGAGGAGATGCGGGCTGGGGCCTCCTTGGTGACGAAGTAGCTGGGGGTTTTCTCCATGGTGATCTGCCCCTCCAGTGTCCTGGGCATCAGGTCCCTGCCAGAAAAACACATAGACGTGGGTCAGAAGGGCAAGGAAGAGGAACAAAAATATCCTTATCCACTTGCATGTATATATATACACACACCTGTATATATATACACACACATACACATAGATACACAGGAATTCTTCTCTCTAAAATGCCTTCACAGGCCATGGTTCATACAGAGAAATCCATTTCCCATTGATTTAGGGATTGGGGGGGGGATTATTATTAAAGGCCACTGTATTAGAAATCCAGCTGAGTAATCCCCTAGATATCCATGAGGGGATTAGCTGAGCTACACTCTGCGCCTGGACCATGGCTGCATGTACCACACCAGCTCTAGGCTGGCCAGCAGGGAGGGAGACATTCCCTGTGCCAGGTCTGCATGGCCCTGTGGGAGACGGGGTGCTGCACAAGCTGGGCTGTGCAGGAAGAGGATATCAGCTTGTGGAAACCTCCAGTCATGGCCAGAGGTGGTGGCAACCCTGGAGGCTGGGATTTCAAGTCCACACAAGTGGAGTTTCACATGCAGATAAAAATCATGCTGGTCTACCAGATACCTGGGATGTGAGAGCTTCTGGAAGGCAGGAGTAGCTAGTGTGTGTGCCAAAAACAGCAACCAGAATAAAACTCTGACTAATCCTTTGCCTTTCTGGCCAACTCTGCAACCCCATAATGCTGTCACAGAATAGGACCGGTCAATAACGCTCAGAGCAACTCTTACATTTGTTGGAGGCTGATGTAGATTTCAACATTTGCTCATTAAGTGGTGTCTCCTTTTATGGCCACGTTAAACCCAAGTTCTACATCCTGCACCGGCCACCAACTGCTTTTCAGCTTGATTTAAGAGGTTGTTTTCCACCCATGAAGTCCTTAATGGCCTGGCACTCTGTCTAGAGAGGGGAAAGCTTCCCAAAACATTCTCAGGTTGCCTGCATTGCACTGCAGCTTTAGGTCAGGTTCATCGGATTGCTGGTTGTATAGGGCCCTGCATTTCGGGGCTGATTTCTCCTCCAGGACTACTACAGCCAGTATTTATCAGTCTCATGGGAATGATGCAAGGTTTATTTTTCCCCTCTTTGCACAAGAAAGGCATTGGGTAGGGCTGGGCTGTGAAACAGGAGGAAATTGCTAGGGATGGAGTGCCAAGTCGGTTGATCCAGTTGGGAAACACAGGTTCCTAATTAGCATTTCAGCAAATACAGAGGAGCACACCGTAAGTGGAAGAAAGCAAGGAGTAACTCTTTTCCTAAGAGGCACCACCGGCCTGGTGTCATTCCCTTTGCAGAGCATTTCATCTCCTGGACCCACACTGCAGTTGCACCTGAAAGCATTCAGTTCTGGGCAAGTCTAAACCTCCTAGGCTGTTGTTTATTGAGAGGGCCTGAATTCTTGGCAATTTAAGAACATTTTGCTGGTGACCCATCCCATCAAGCAAAGCAGAATAAGGCACATTGACACACCTAATGCCCTCAGGTTGGCCAACACAGGCTGAGGTGAACAGAGGTAGAAACAGAACCTTCAACCCACGTACAAAACCTGGATCCACCAAAAACAGCCCTCAGGCCCTTGCTCCTGCTCTCCCTTCATTGTACCCACATAGGTGCCGGGCATAGCCCAAAACTAAGACCCTCAAGGTTGTCTCAGACTCTGCTTTGTTTGTAAAGTGGCTGCATGAAAAGAAGACAGCTGCAAGCAAAGCCAAATATTGTGGCCCACGGATGCGGTTTGAACCTCTGACAACACCACATCCAGGAAAGTAAAATTTTACTGCATGGGCACGTCAGTTGTGAGGAGCTTTCCCATGGTTTCCATATTCTCCCACAGAGGCACCATCCATCATGCTGGCAGCCAGAGGCAGCAGAGCCTCAGGGACAGAAGGAACTGGTACACTGGCTGATCTGAACTCACAGTGGCAGAAAAATCACCAAGAAGAATTTATTCCCATCCAAGCCACAGCTGGAGAAGGACAGCTTGGCCCAGCAGAGCACTGCAGCTCCAACACAACACCCCGGACATAGCTTTTGGCAGAAGGAGGACCAGATCCAGACCCAAACCTATCTGCTCATGGGGCTCCGAGACTGCAAGGGCCACGCTGAACTACAGCTGCTGCTTTGGGAGGGGAAAGAGGAGCTGTGATGGTGAGAAGCCACAGTGCCCTGGCAGGATGCAGCCCCCTGGGAGAAAGGAGAGAGGTCCAGCAGAAACCTGCCTTCAACTTTCAGCTCAGGGCTGGATACAGATCATCCCAGGGCCCACTGTGGAGCCTCGGCTTCCAGGGAGGATTCACGGGCACCACGGAGACATGGGCGGCTCCTGCCAGCACTGTCTGACATGAGGTGAGAAAGGCAGAGGTGCAGCTACCACTGCTGTTCATATGGGAGAGCAAAGGGAGATGACAGGGAACCGGGCTCTGGGAAAAAGGGAGCTCAGCTGAGCCCCAGGGCAGGATAGAGACACCACTGAGGGCTATAGTGGAAACTGTAGTCTGAAAACCTTGGCAAGCCATCCCTCCTGCCTTGTTATCCCCTCCTGCCTTCTGGCAACCTGGAGTTCAAAGACCTCTGGAGACACATCTGCATCCAAATAATTCCATTTCATAGTGACTACCAACTGTCTAATCCTTTCAAACCCACAAATACTTCTGGCCTTGAGAACATCCCACAGCAGAGAGTCCCAGCACCCAAGCACTGCCTCTGCCTGTTATTTGAACTCCATCCCCACTTCCCTGCTTGGGAAGGGATGAGGCACCTGCTTACTGAGCGAGGAAAAAGGGAATGGGGATGAGGAGCACCAGCAGACTCCCAGCACCCTTCATTCCCCACCCAGCCCAGCCCAGCCCTAATGGGGCTCAGCAGTGCTGCTGAGGGCAGAGCTGCAGCAACTGGGTTCCAGCGAGGGAAGGAAGCTGTGTGAGCACAGCTATGAATTTTGCACAGGCAAAGAGCAGGCCTCTAACCCTGAGCTATTAACATGTCAAGAGGGACAGAAGAAAAGCTTTTCCTTTAATGAACATTTCCTCGGTGAAGCCTGCACCCTTCGTAGGCGAAGCGATAGGCTTAGTCTAAAGATGGATTGGCCTACTTTACCTATTAACCACTTAAACTAATGTAATAAAGGCTCTCTTCATTCAAACAGCCCTAATCCCCAGCCCCACGCAGCTCTGAAGCCTGGAATAAGAAGGGATACTAAGATGAACTCAGCCAGGCTGTTGCTTGGAGAGGCACCGGGCAGGGGATTTTGTGGGGGTTTTTAAAGTGCAAACTTCTCCAATGTGAAAACTGGACCCAGAGTGAGATAAATTTACAAAGTGGGGATGACAGGTGGCCACATGGTAATCCAATCCTGAAGCCTAATGCCCTTTGTGGCAGCTTTTGTCTGCACAGAGGGGCTCCAGGCTAATCTGCTGCTACTTCTCAAGGAGGAACAGGCCAGGGGGGTGAGGGGACCCCCCCCACCTNNNGGGGGGGTGGGGGGCCCCCCCCCACCTGTGGCTGCATTATTTGCCACAGGTAGGACAGAGCAGTGCAGGGCAGAGCACGGCAGCGGGTCTGGTTTGGCCCCTGGGATGGATGTCTCTTGGTCCCCCATGCCACGGCAAACACCTGCTGGGATAAACCTGCCGGAGCCGTGGCAGGGCTGAGCCTCGGGGCTGCAGACACAACTGTCTGCCCGTGGCGGGGTCAGCGTCAGGCTGCCCAGCCAGGGCCCGGCACACTCGGCTCTCCTGCTGCCCAACAGAACCCCAGAGCCCAGCGGATGAGCCTCCCTCTGCCAGGAAGGTTTCGTGCTGGATACATTCCTGTCCAGCACCTGGAGCCAGCCAGCGCCACTCTGGGAAGTGTTCCCCCTGCTCCAACAATCAAGTGATGACTCCCACAGGTCAGTCTTAAGATCAGCTTGTCCTGTGATGCACCTGCAGCAACGGCACCTTCCACTCACAAACCCCTCAACTCGACATCACCACACTTCCTCAGTCCTCTGTCCTTCCTCAGTTTCCCTTGGCAAAAGATGGCAAAACTCGCCCAGAGGAGATGGACAGCTGTGTAAGGGGCTGTTGAGAAAGTGGAAGTGCTGTTAAGGACAGGATAAAGCCCCACAGCACCTGGATGCAGCTATGAGATGCAGACCCAGGAGCACTCACAGCAGTCCCCACAGCAGCTCTGACAGCAAATACAGCAAGAACCACCTTCAGTGCACAATTTTTAGACTTCCCCCCCACAGCTGTTCCCTAGAAGCAAGGAAAACATGGGAAACAGGAAGAAAAGCTCTGTCTTGCCCCCATCCCAGGGGCAGTTTGTTACCCTGCTCCCGTCCCAGCATGGTCCTGTTCAGTTTTGCTCCAATCAGGATCCCACCAAAGCCCAAGGGCTCATTTCACATGACAGTCTGTCCATCCGTCACCTTAAGTCAAACATTTCTAAGGAGCACTTTACTGCAGTGTCCATTTCTCGCTCAAATTCCTGCTGCTTCTCTGCCTTTTCCCTCCTCCCCACCTCAATAAATAAATTTAGGCCAAGTTAGCTGATTCTAGTATCTTGAAAAAGAGCTGTAGACACCCAGGGAAGGTTGGGGTGGTACCTCCATCGGTGGTAGCTTTGCTTCACAGCTCATCCCCACTGCCAAGGTGAAACCCAGTTGTTCCCACAAAGTTGTTACCAGAAAGTGACTTAAAGTCACTTAAAGAAAGTGACTAAGAGTGCTGGTAAGAGCAGCCAGGGGCTGCACTCAAACCACACAGTTGTAGCCTAGCCCCATACTGGCACCTGACCATGAGCAAGAGCTCAGAGATGCTCTGGTAATCAAAACCCCAAAACATCACCAGCTCAGCTCCCGAGGCCACCACACCGGTCCCATCCCAACCCTACCAGGCCCTTTTCCCTGCACAGCTGCTCACAAAACAGCAGAATCACAGCAACACTCCTTAAAAGCAAGAACCTGAGCAGCCCTGGGAAAGACTGTTAGAGTGAAAGCATTTTAAACTGGTAAAGTCTAAAATGGTTTAACTGCATCACAAATCCTGCCACCTGCGCAGCACACAGGTGAGCTGGCTTCAGAATTTCCTTCTTGGCTTTCACTCTGCTTTCTGGTGGTAGCGATGGGATGGGGGAATGAGTGAGATGGAGGAAGAAGAGAAATAGAGAGAGAAGAAGCAATAGCAAATTCCTCTTTGGGGGTGTGCTTGCTGCTTTATTATTTGATACATCATCTTACCAAAATTTTCCTTGGCTTCAGCTGCTGTTGCACCACAGACCTGTACAGTAGCAGGCAGTCTCTCCTCTTTTTATGACCAGTGGTAAGAGCAACACGTGTGCCTTTGTCTCAAGCAGGAGTCTGTTGTTTGGGTTGGCAAATTATGCAACAATAAAAGAGAATGGCTGGGAACCAGCCTCGGCCTTTTTGAAATGGATGTAACCCTATCCAGCTCCCTCAAACACTCGCCACGACGATTACACAAACCAGATGATGGGAGTTAATGAACTTTGGGGGTGAGGAAGGAGTAGGTGAAGGAGGAGGGGAAGGAAGAAAAAAAAAGTTGGCCTGAAATGGATGTTTTTCTCACATTCCTCTCTCTCCCTGCCCCCAAATCACTTGTTGGGGAATTCTGGAGACTAAAGGAGGGAAAGGGTGTGAAGGAAGGGAGGTGTGTGAAGAGTACCCATTATGAAGGTGCTCTGGGACTTCAATGGGACCAAGGAGCCAGTGGCCACGGGTGGCAGCACCATGAACCCCGCAGGAACAGGCTCTGGAGTTTGATCTAAGCTCCTTTGATGTGGATAGAAAACCCCATCAAAGCTTTGCAGAGTGGGGAGATGCAGGGCAGTGGCAGATGGCCCTTTGGTCCCCACCCCACGGGACACAGCCTGGACACACCAAACAGCCCTGGCAAATCAAAGCAAGCAGTGCCCCAAGGAGGGGGCAAAGCACTGATGCAAGTACCTGGGTTTACAGGTTTGCTTTTCCTTTTTTTTAAAATAAAAGACTTTATCCATCTCTCCAAAAGTCACTGCAATCAAATCAGACCTAGGAACCACCACAGAGGCTTGAGCCTCTCTGGGACACGGGGAGCTAACCCAGCCACAGAGATGAACAGACAGTTTGCAGCAGCATCTGAGCACCAACCAGGAGAAAGCAGGGCCTGATCCACGCAGGGTTTGTGCCTCTGCAATGGGTGTGATGAGCTCCACCAGCCTCTGCTGTAAAGGCACCCTCCCACCCTGTGCCAGCCAAAACACATCTCTCACCCAAATGCCTCCCCTACAGCAGGAGGTGGAGTGGGTTAATTAGAATCAGTCTCCTCACCAAGATTTGACATGCTATCCCTCGCAGGCCTGCTGCCCTCTGTATCAAAGTGCCATATAGGGTGCAGCATAGAGCTGCAGCCTATAGGGGAAGAATAACTTAGATCAGCAGAAACACTTGCTGGGAGTCTTTCCAGCACAGGACAGGCTTATGCTTCCACCAGGAAGCAGAGTAGAGAAGCCCAGGCTCCACAAAGACTCCTGGGGGCCTGATGGGAGATGTCACCACCACTCCCGGGACATGCCCGTTCCTTAGCAAAGCATGCAAGGGCATAAAGGTGGTCTTGGAGGTGGCTGATTGGAGCAAACCCCCTTCCTACCTGAGCTCCTGCTCCATGCAGGGCAGCCTCGGGGAGGAAGAGTTCAAGGAGCCAAGACCGCCCTGGAAAGGTGGCAGAAGTGCATTCTCCTTGCAGACGCCCATATGGATGTGCCCACAGTTTCCCTTGGCAAAAGATGGGCCCTCTCCTCTCCTCTCCTGTGGCCCAGGGATCTCCAGCCCTGGCCAGAGGAGGGGAAGGGCAGAACAAGAATGGGGCAAGCAGCACGCTGTCCTCTACTGCTTTCCCAGCCTCCATCCAAATTCAGCTCCAGAGGCCTTCTTTTGCCTGACGCACTTCATCCACTTTGTCAGCCTCAGTCGATCTCTCTTCCAACCCCTTGTCTGGGTGGCTGCCCCATTTCTGCAAGTGCTCAAGGCCAGGTTGGATGGGGCTCTGAGAAATCTGGTCTACTGGGTGGTATCCCTGCAGGGGAATGACATGAGGGGATATTCAAAGTCCCTTCCAACCCAGGACATTCTGTGATTCCTCCTGAACCTCCACATGCTCTGCATCCAGGGCAAGGCTCCTTGCTCTACCCATTTTCACCAGCCCCTGCCCTCAGTCCTTGCACCATCACACCGCTCCATCCCTCCCTCCATCTCCAGCCCAGCGAGTACCATACCTTCCCCAAGACATCTCTTTGCCAGGCTGAGGACGTGCAGGCTGCTTGGTCATTCCTCAAACAGAAATTCCCTACAGAACAAACTCAGCGTGTTGCCGCTGTCACCGGGTGGATGGTGCACCAAGTGAGCACAGGCTGCAGGGATGGGGAGCTCTCTTTAGATTAGGAAGGGACAAATTTCCCATTATTTTTTCACCTCTTCCCCAAGTAACAGCGCGAGATGTTACAACTGCTAAGAAAGAACTTTCCCTCCTCCTTTGCTGGAGCCAGGCAAGATATTCATCAACATCCCCAGTTCATTACACAGGCCCTCCTCTTCTCTTTATGTAAACACGGAAGCCTCTTTCTACTCCCCACCATACTTAAAAGCTCTGAATTTCCACTAAATAATTATCTTCACTTGGAGGGAGAGGAGCAGCACTTTACATATCAAAGGGCTTCTTTGGAGGGATTTACAATAATTTAAGATGAAATGGTAAATATTCTATTCACTCCAGTTCATCTCCAGTAATAATTATAATCCTATTAGCAAGGTCCCAAGAAAGTGATTGCATTATCATCTAGCAAGCATCTATGTGGATTTCTTGGAGGGGCGGGATGGGGGAGGCCACAGGCAAGTAAAGAAGGAAAAGCAACAAAAGATGCAATTGCCAGCATCTCCCTTCCCCCAGCAGGATTTGGGCTCCATTGTCCCGCTGCTTCAATAGTGCTTTGCTCTGAAAATAAGAGCTTTTGAGCGCAGTAAGGGGGTGGGGCTGAAATGAGCATCTCAGTCCTCTCGGTGGCCGCCGCTCCCCTTTCATGGCCCAGGGTCCCCCCTGGTGCTGCTCAAAGAGCGCCCGGTGCTGTTCCTGCAGCCCCGGGCAGGCGGCAGTGCCACAATTAAAAGCTAATTGCTGTCTATGGGTGAGTTCCTTAGACTATTGCCTAGCATCCCTGGGCTGCGCTGCCCACCGGTCAAGTCATGTGAGATTACTCTAATCTGTCTCCATTTCCCCCAAAAAGGACAAAAAGACTCGTTTTGTTTAAAGGCAGAGTAGGGAGAGGGAAGTTCTGTGAAACTCGTGATTTAAGGGGGAACAATCCCCCGAACTCAGCAGGAAATATGACTGAGCTAACTGGCAAACTGGGACTAAAGCCCCTTTATCAGCAGATAGCAGCAGCAACTGCCTGCACCAAACTGTGTGTTTTATTCCTGCTCCACGACGCCTCTCCCTACACCCCACTGGAGTGTTTAACTGGAATTTATCCCTGCGGGAGTGCCTCAGTTGCACCAGTGTAATCCTTTTCCCTCTCTTCTGGCACCTGGAGACCACCAGTGTGAGTCCCCAGCACTCCCACCAGGAGCAGGCAGCTCAGCTCTGCTGGCTCTGGAAAATCAGCAACTCCTCCAGAGCTGCACCATTTGCAGGCTTGTAACAAGATTACTGTCAGAGTTGTGCGAGACTTTATTGAGAGGCTGTAGAAACATTTTGCTCGCTAAATTAAATAGACAACAGGCTGAAAGGGAGGGAAGAGGAAGAATTTTAGGCATCCAGAGAAGTTTCAGTGCTTACAACTCATTCCTGGTAAAAAATAAATTCTCTGGACTGCCTCTGCCTCTTATTCCTTTGCAACCAGGAAGACCAGCAACTTCTCCTCCCTCAAGAATTTATAGCCTAGAGTTAACATTATGTACACTAACCTCCTACTACCTAAAGGTTTGATAGATCCACTTACAGATTCATTGCAAGATAAAGCTCTCCTCTTGAGGAGTGCAACGCATCCTTGCACCAGAGATACGAATTCTTGAACTCAGCTTTACTTAGGTGCCACTAAACCTGTCCTTAGGGAAAGCTGTAACCAGTGTCTGGACTGGGTGAGCAAGAACAGAATGTCCTTGTCCAGAAAACAAACAAACAAACAAACAAAAAACCAGCAAAGAGAGTCAGGGTCTGGAGTTATTGGCTTAACTGTGGAGACAAATAAAAAAGACAAAAACTTGACAGCTTTGCAAGTCTTTTGCTAGCTCAGAGTAGGCCTGTGCAAAGGAAGCCTGGGTTGGAAGAGGCTTAAAAGCAAATGAAGAAAAAGCATGTGCAAAACACGACCACGGTACCCAGGTGACAGGAGGGTCTCCTGCAGCAGAGGATGTGGGGCTAACACAGCCCACAGGAACACAGAGACTGATCTCAGGGGTTTGGCTTCAGCTCCATCAGGAGAGCAGCTGGGCTGATCCCACAAGTCCCAACCAAAGCCTGCACCTTGCTGTCAGCCTCCTTGCCCCGCAGCAACCCCACAGCCACATCCGAGAGGCTCCAACACCCACTGCTCTCACCAGAACCTCTTCCCTCTCACCCCTTCCCTGCCCCCAGACTGGGGCACAGACCCCAGCGTGGCAGGAGCACCAGCCCAGTACTGCTGGCGTGTCCAGCCCTGGAGTCCAGAGCCCCAAACAGCTCCCACACCCACCAATTTGCTCTCTTAATGGTAGCAACAGCACTAATCCTCTCAAGGATGTTAAAGCACCCCAGGCGCTGCTGCTCGCTTTGAGACATCTTTCTTTCTCCTAGGTCTCAGGAAAGGGAGCAGTAGAATCAGAGGTGAGGGTCTGGGATTTGGGGGAGGCACAAGTGGGTATTGAGACACACAGAGCTGTCACTGCAGAAAGAGTGCAGCCTGCTGGTGTTCTGCTGCTGTCCCAGGAGCACCAGGTGTTCCAGGAATTAGATGCCCAAACCGAGTAGCACCACAAACTCATCCAAGGGTCAAACTACCCACCACTGCACATGGAGCAGAACATCCCCCCGGCTCATCCCACCTGTGGCACCGGAGCACCCTGGGGCTCCTGCCCCGGGCTAGGACACCAGGAGGTATTCCTAATCCACAGGGGTTATCCCACCAGCCTCATCCCTACAGTCCCTCCTCTTCCAGGCCCTGCTCAGTGACTCGTTCTGCCCACCTCCATCTGGACCCAAAGGGCACTCCAGTGCCACCAGTGCAGGGGAAATGGTCACCCCTCATTCCCCCCAGGCATCTGAACGACAGCAACACACTGCCACACTGTTCCTGTGGCCCTGCTGCAACAGGGAAGGTTCCCAGTTTCCCAGAAAAGGAGTCGGTTCAAGAGAAACAACCTCTGGTTTGGATTATTCTAGGATGGGGGGTCCATGCCAGTTCCATGGATATAAAAATTAGCATTCTAGTTGAGTGACCATGTAGTGACTGTGACAGCCACCAAATCAGCCACCAAAAAGCAGCTGAATGCGAGTGGCCAGCCCTGGTCCACCACAGCTGAACCTCAGAAACACCTGACAAACTTCCAGGAGAGCACTACCAGGAGATGAACTTGAACCCAGGCTTTGCTTCTCCTCTGGGGCACTGCCAAGCCACCACACTTCACCTGCTCCAACTCTGCTAGAAGGTGGAGGAAAAAAAAAAACCAAACAAACCACCCCACAGAGCAAAGAGCCAACCCCAACAGAAAATACAAGTCAACAGCCACTCCAGCAAGATACAGGCCGCCCTAATGCAACTTTCATAAATCACAGCCCTGCTGAGAGGTCTTTTGTGTTTTCCCCAACACAGAAACAAATGCCCTAATCTGTGTGCCTGCACAGGCAGGTAATGAGTTGCACTGATATTGTTGCCCTTTGTTAAACACCTGCACGAGCGGCCCAGCATTTGCACAGGGAGGACTTTGTTTGCCACTTTGACACACATTTCTCCTAATTAAGCCCAGCCTTCCTGCTCTGAGTCTTTACATCCATTATTAGGGAAAAAAAAAAGCCTCCTGATAAACTTTGGAGACCTGAGTGATACCCCAGCTCTCACCCTTCGGATCATAACCCATGCTGGGGGAGTATCCCCAGAGATTTGTCTGCCCTTGGAGTAAGACATGCCAAAGTTAGGCTTGAACCACTGTGCTGAGTTAGAGCCCCAAAAAGGGACTGGTAAAAGCTCTGCTCCTCTTCCTCACCATGGACATAAAGCAGGGAGGGGAGCAGGGACACTCGATCCACCCAGCAGCACTTTGCTCTGTGCACTGACATGCCCTGGAGCATCTTCCCCAGCACATCTGAACCAGAGCCCACTAGCTCTTCCACAGCACGTGGGAAGGGATCTCACAGCGTGGCCAGGGCCAGACCGGGCTTGAAACAAACCTTGAGACACGTTTACATCTACAGTTCTTCAAAAAAGCCTTGTAGCATCTTCAGGAATTCACTTTCTGCACCGAAAGGGATCCCATGGGCACCCAGCACCACCTGAGCAGCAAAGACCTTTGAAACAGCAGCTCAGGAACAGCCAGCTTTCCATTCTCATTATGAAAAAAGAAAGCTATGGCTTTTTTTTTTCCTGCACTTTCTGATCATGTACACATGCTCCAGAGGCAAAGAAATGCCAACAAGGTGCTGCCAAACCTCAGCTGCATGACTCCACCTGCCTCTTCAGCAATACCCGAACCAGCCTTGAAACTGTGCAGCACTGAGGCTTCTCCTCAGCTGTGCTAGAGGGAAGGGGATGCCCTTCTCACCATCAGAGGGCCTTCCCTGTGGCCAGTAACAGCAGGGAAGAACAAACCCATCAGGGGAAAACCAGGAGGGTGCTTAACCAACTAAGCATGTTCTGTACTCACCAGCTGCTTGTTACCCTCAGCATCTCGTTGATGGGGAAAGAATTCAAAATTGGTTTAGACTTAATTCCCAGCTGAGACACCTAATTAACTTCTGAAAGTCTCCTGCTTCCTTCTCAGAAGGGAGGGGTGGCACCAGCCACAACCTGAACCATCAGTAATCTGGGCACTGGCCCATCAGTGTGACCCTCAGTGGGATGAGCTAATTTTGCCACCCACTGGAACAAAAGGCCTGGCAAATTAATGCACTGGTGATCCTCTCAGTACTGATCCCTAAATGCATTTTAACACAAATGGGATTGTCACCTCAACTCATTTGTTAATGGACTTGTGATTCGCCCACATAAAGGAAATCAAGATCTCTCCACGGTAAACAGACCAGGGCAGTGAGACATTTGTCCAGAATGAGATTTTTTCCACCAACATCTCTAGTCAGGCCAGGATAAACCTCCTGACCCTTCCCTCCCTTTGACACCTCACATCAAGCATCAAAGACATAAAATACAATTAATTTCCAGGACAAAAACCCAGCATGCCCATTGAGGCAATCAGGCTGCAGGTTTGTGCTGCCACCACATCCCTGGGTCCCCAGTGACACTGCAGGACCCGGGGCAAAGCAGAAGAAACCAAACCAGCCTTGGGAAGGAGAGAAATTCCCAGTGAAGGAGGGAGACAGGTGCCAATTAGGGAAACATGAAGGAGCAGGTCTGTCTGCAGACTGCCTTTCTGCCCAGTCATTACCTGGGATCATGGCGTGGGCATAAACAGTCAGTGACACCCAGCCAAGAGCTCTTTAAAGAGCAGGCTCAGCTGGTGGAGATGCTCTGCTGCAAGTACAACAGATGCAAAGCACTGCTTCTCATTATAAAGGTATTCACATAATTAGAGACTTCACATGGCCATACCAATGATTTGATCTAGTCCAGAGCACTCAGGCAGTATTTATGAGGGCCTGCTTGCCGTTTCTGATGGCTTGGGTTGTCTGTGTGTGTGTAACTCTGCCATCTCCTCACACCCCACACACTGCGATGGCAGCTCCATGGCCATGGTGGCAACCAGGAAGGACCTCACGAGTAAAACTACACGTGCCAAAGCCCACCAGCAGCCTCCAGCATCCCATCCTGCTTTCATTCAGCACTAGTTTCCTTCCAGAGCCAGCCATGAGGCTGAATTATCCCCAAGTCCTTCAAGCCTTTGTACATAAAGAGCGCTGTGGACCAGTCAGCCAAGGCCTTAGAGCACAACCCAAGTGAAATGACTTTTCCCTGAACACTGAGGATTCTGAATGACAGCTATTATTATTCAGATGAAACCAAGTGTCAGATTAACAAATCAATGGGCATAAGAGATATAAAATGGGTGACCACTGAAGCTTTTCAAATACCAAAACATATGGATGAACCAAATGTGAATTGTAATTGACTCACTCACACCTTTGATCTCTACACCCTTGGGTTCTCAAAGAGACAGCCCAGCCCCCTCCGGCCTGGGCTGAACCAATCTGGGGCTCCATTGTGAGCCTCACAAAGTCCTTTCTCTCTGCCTCCAGCTCCTGATGTAGATACAGCCTGGTGCTTGAAAAGTGAGCAAAGGCAGCTCTGCCTTGGAGAGCCAGGGAGCTGGAGACGGACAACCCACAGTAGCAAAGCACAACCTCTCACATGGAGCCCACCACGCTGGGCATCTCCTCCACCAGTCCTCTCCCCACTGGTGGCCCTCAGTGAACTGGATGTGCAGGAGGAGATGGTCTAGGAAGCAGCAGAAGAAGGTCCAGAGCAAACGTGAGCAGTGATGATGCTCATTCCCCCGCTGCTCCTGGAGATGGACGTGGGGTCTCTTTGGTTTTCAAGGATTTCCCTGAGTAAAACCAAGGATCAGACTTTGCTTATGGGTTCAGGGTGTCTGCATGCCCTGCTGTAAAATCTGGGCTGGTCTGGAAGAGCTGGAAGCTGCTCTGACCTTCTCCCCCTGCCTCAACAGCACATAATCTCTCATGCTTGATTACGAAATCTGATTTTTAATTTTCCCTAAGATGTTTCTGCAGCTACATTGAAAATAACATAGAGCTTAAATAAATGTTAACCCTGAATTTTTACATTTGGAAACTGGAGAGAGTTTTGACCAGTTTTAGAGTCATGTAAGAAAATAAATAAGAGAGCATTATCAATTTTGATACCATGCAAACCTCAGCTCCCCAGGAGTCCCAAGTCAAGCAATTGTTTGGGTTCAGTTTCAAGCCTCATTACAAACTTAAGTTTCTGTAAGCTTCTAATAAGTTTCAGCTTATTCATCCCCCTGCATCTGCAAATGCCACACGAACACGCACTCGGGGAGGTTTTGAAGCCCACACTGAAGCTTCCCCGCGTTCTCCATGATGGGGAACAAGCTGTCCAGCTTAGCTCTTGCTGCACCGAGTCTCAGAGCAACAGGAGCTTGGTGAACGCCTGTTATCGCAGGCAAATGCCAGCGGCTATTCCCAGCACGAGGCAATTCCCAGCACCGGGCACCACCACCGAGGAAGGCCGCTCACCCTGGGAAGGCAGAGCTCGGCATCTGCGCCGTCCTCCGGGAGCGCGCCGGCGGGGCGCCGGGCGAGGCACAGCGGGCCTTGCTCGGCCCCCATCGTTTCTGGGCTCTGACCCAGCTGTGCAGCTGCTCATCCCAACTGGTGAGCCCTGCTGGAACAGCCGAGCCCGCGACAACTGCGGGGCTCTCCGCAGAGGAGCCCCGCAAGAGGAAGGCGCAGAAGAGGAAGCTCACGGGCTCTTAATCTGCTTTAGGACCACGCGAGCTTTCTGTTTATATATAGCCCAATTAATTATTACACTGCATTGAGCAGTTTTCCAGAGCCATGGTGTCTCGCGGGAGCGGCGGTGGCAGGGCAGCCAGGGCAGCGGGCCCGGGCTCCGGTGCAGGCCCGGCAGCTCCTCCTGCGTGTCCGGCTGTCCGGGCAGTGCCAGCCTGGCATTGGCAGCCTTCGGAGCAGACAGCAGCTCCCGGCCCCGCTCGGCTTGTGGCAAACCCAGGCTGAAGCTCTAACCGGCTATTCCACTTCTGCTTTGGCAAGGCTGCTATCTCCTCTCGAGGCTTCCTTCCTTCCTTCCCTGCTCAGTGCCCCGTATTAGCTACTCCCTCTGCTTTTCCAAATGACATGCAGACAGCCCAAGGCTCATTAGTTACCAGACCAGCTCAAGAGGGAAATTAAAAAGGGGAAAAAAGATGTTACAAGCTTTGTGTTAGGTTGCGGCAACTTCAGTGCACTGCACTGGGAAAAAAGAAGATGGACTTTGCTAAGCATGTCCTCAAGAAGGGGCAGTGCCCAGGCTTGGCTTTTTGCCAAGCTCACTTTCGTTGGTCCAGCCATAGTGAAGTCAGAGCAGGAGTCCAGGAATGCCCAGAGCCACCCAGCCCCCCGGTCCCAGTGGAAGGAGACCTCCACAAGCTTGCTCCATTCCAACCCCCTTGCAGAAGATGGGAATCCCCAGCACTCGGGAGACTGGCTGGGATCCGGCACCGTTCGCCAACCGAGGCACCAGAGGTGTGTGCAGAGGCTCGGAGCAGAGGCACAGCACCTGAGTGTCAGGCAGCACGTCTGTTCCAACACGCAGAGACACAGGGCACAGCACAGTCACGGGTCCCTCTGCAATTCACATTTAGCAACAGCATTCCCAGTCCCACGTACAAACCAGCTGGGGCCCCTGTGCAGCCACTCCGGGACCCAAGGGCTGGGACACACCTCCTGTTTACTCCAACACCTCCTGATTTCCTTCCAAGTCTAATACACCTTTAGAAAAACAGACCGAAGGCATGCCAAAGCTGCAGGCCTTGCCAGTTTTTAAACAAATATTTAATAGCTCAGCGAAGCAGCAAAGCACTTTATGAGGAAGACACTGGGGTTTCATCCTCCCCCTAGTGACGGGAGGCTCCGTGCTCTGAGCCTGCTCAGCCACTGCAGCCCCTGGACTCCATTCCAAATATAAAATACTACTGCAGCTTAACCCCAGTGCAATTCCCCTTTCACTAAATGAGCATTTTCCCAAAGGCTTCCTACGCCTCCCCGTGCCATTCACCCACACCTGAAGTTTCACGTTTTCAAGTTACAAGACTTCCAAGCTTTAAGGCAAGTTTGTGTTTGATAATCAAAAGAGGCTGAAAGCTTGGGGCTTTAATACAAAGCTTGTCAAGCTGGTTTATTTAAGTTAATAATTGCAACGGATTTTGGTTTCTGTGGGGATGTTTTCTGCACAGTCAGGTGGATACACACCGAGGGTCTGATCTTGGAGCCCTTCCCTAGGCAGAGTTCTGGACTGCATTAGACACAGTCGTGTTTGGGGACCTGGTTCAGTCTCTGTCACCACACGCTGCTGAAGACTCAGCTCCTCATCAGAGTAAACTTCCCACAAGGAAAAGTGTATTTTTTAAAGGGAATCGGTGTAGCAGAATAGAGTCAAACTCAGTACTGCTGGACCACGTTTGTGGCAATGCAGGACTCTGCCTTGTGTTCACTTTTAGGAAGGATCTATCAAATGCACATATTGTAATATTATAATATTATATATATTATATATAATAATATTGTACACTGGCACATAAAATGAAAGCCTGCGCACAGTAATTCTCCCTTTCTGCTGGAAGAGCTGCCTGCTGCACTGACAGGAATGCAAAGTCTGTGCCAGTTCCAGGGAAATGTTACAACTGCTCACTTTTATTAGAAACCAGCCACTTTGGTGGATTCTCAGAAATCCCCACCGGTGCCAGCTGAGAAGACTGGCCAAATTACAGTTCTGACCTATGGAATCTTATCAGCACAACACTCACAAGAAGACCAGGAGAAGGGAGGATGACACCCACCAGCACAGGGAGAGCAAAGCCGGGCTCCACGTGTGACACTGACCAAGCCACATCGAGGGCAGTGCTGGCCACGCAGCTCCGCATCCCAGACAGGCTGCAAATTAAACTCTGGGTCAGACCTGCTGCCAAACTGAGCCGTGACTCCCTCCCTGTCAGGGCTAGGTCACACCATCCCTCTGTAGAGGTGCTCTTCCTCCCTTTTCTGTACAGACCAGAGGAAAAAAAAAACTGCTGTAGAAGCAGGCTAGTTCCAGGGCGTTTCCAAGGAGGTTAACGCAGATGTAAAGCATTTAGGAGAACCTGGAATTATTTTTCTATAAATAAAGTTTCCCTAGACACCACGTGGCAGGGCACTGCCATGCTCACATATCTTGGAAAGATTCTAAAAATGGAATTATTCATTTGCCAGAAATCAGTGTGAGATCTACCAGCAGCACCTCTACACCTATTTTCCTCTAACACTCCCACCAACATCATCCAAAGTCCCCAACATCCAAGTTTCTGGGCTTCCCTGAATGACTCCTGAGGCCACAGGGTCAGGAAGAAAGGTCAGGCAAGCAAGCCAGCTCACAGCTCCATAAGCCCCTCCTCACCTCTGGACCTTCCCAGTACAAGGGCACCTCAAGCTAAATCATCACCACTGAGTTCATTTTTCTCCTCCTTCAGTGCTATTCCTAAGAGGAAAACCACCATGGGGAGCGCTCAAAGCCAGCGTGGCACCGGGAGAGGCTGTCCACACTGGATCTCTATTATGAATGGACTGAGGTGTTCCACACCTCCCAGCCAAGCAGACCCTGCTCTCCCGAGGCGGAGGCAGAGTGACCACGCTCCTGACCTCCATTCCTCGCCCTCATCTGACCCATGGCACAACGTGGTGCCCTTCCCCACCTGTCTCTGCACCCCTTCCCGCCACCTTCAGACTGGGAGCAGCTAAGTTACACCACCACAAATGCACTCCCTGATGGCAAAGTTACACCACCAAAAATGCCTGTCCCGAACTCACCCCACTTTTCCTCTGAGCCTGCTGATAATCAGTAAGTTCCACAGGACCCCTTGTTTCCATTAGGAAAGCTAGGATAAGGTCCATTTACTCCATTGCCTCCTGGCTGTTGTGGGGCTGAGCACCTTTAAAGGGCACATGGGGTTTCTCACAAGCTAATTAAACACACAGCAAGCTGCTGAAAGACCTGGAATTGCAACGGTTAGGGCAAGCCCCGGTACAGTCATCAGCAGCAAGTCAGGACCCAGCACAGCACTTAGTCATTTCCCACAAACGGAGGAAGAAGCCTCTCCAGCCCATCCTCACACACCACACGGTGACAACAGGTAGGAGCTGATAGCCCCTGACCCACTAATTACACCACTGAGACAACGTGCCCCACTATTTGTTGTTCTCTGAACCCATACCTTACCCACTGCACATGGCCCTGGCCAGTTCATTATCACCTGAACCCACTGGTCACCCGTGGTCGCAGCACCAGGAGACGTGAATCCTGTGCTGAGTGATCACTAAATCAGACTTCTTCCTAGCTGGGATGGGTAAATAGCCCCAAACCCAGACTCAAGTGAACAGAGCAGCTCAGCAAGAGAGGCCCGAGTACAGGACGCTGCTATCATCAGGCAGATTGGAAACACAGCTCCAAAGAACAGCAGTTGGGGTAGAGTTTTTACAGCCGCTGCACCCTGGGCTTGCTTTTAAAAACAAAGCCTTGCCTGGAAGCGCCTGGAGATATCCAACACTGGGCGCTACAGACACCTGCCATGGCCCACTTGAAAATAAAAAAGTAAGGAATCCCCGAGCCCGAGCGGAGCCCGTGGGTTTTCATTCCCATGGTTTTCATGCCAAGGAGCACAATGCTCCCGGCAGGCCGCGCGCTCCTGCGCTAACACGATTAGCCAGGCAGATCCACCATCCACATCCGTCACCCCCAACGCTTGGTCAACTTTGAAAAGTTCAGCAGCCCAACAGGTGAGGCCATGAAACCCGATCACAACAGACAATGTCGTCCCCCCCAGCGTCGTGCTGGGAAGAACTTGTCACGTGCGTCATATCGGGCAACACGCTTGAAACGGAGCGGAGCACTGAAACCCCAGCAACACGAATAATCTGTGCCATCTGTTTGAACAACTCAACCCTCCTCAGATCTAAAGGAATGATCCCATGCAAACACAAGGGCCTTGGTGACTGATTATAGCAGCCCAGCCCTTCTTTTTGGGGGCCGTTTTCCTCCCGCCGCCACACAGCGGCTCGGGACACATCGCGGGGAGCCGCCGCAGCGGCCGAGGGGCACTGAACTCCACGCGCCTTCTGAGGGCACCATTAAAAGTCCCCACTTGTTTCAGCACAATACAATACAGGGTCAATAACCGAGCTTTAAAACTTTTCTTTTTCCACATCAAGAAAATAAAATCCCAATCCCGAAACTGTCTGTCAAAACCTTCCCCGAGAAGGCGAGCGTCCTTTAGGAGATGCTTGTTCTGACCCAGCACAGCTCACAGGGGATGCAGTGGGTTTGCTCAGATGCAGTCATTTGCACCCAAAGTCCAGTTGGGAGTATCAGGACTGTTCCCAAACTTCCTGGGGCCAATAAACCGTGTGAGACTCAGTGGAAACCAGCCACAGTTCTGTCTCTGCTGCCGAGTCCTTGCCTCACTGGGAAGGCAATTCAGCAGCAGGTATTAAACCTTCACTAAAGCTGAGATTATAGAGAATGGCCAAACACGGGGGAAAAATCCTGCCTTACTCAAGGTTTAGTTCATCAGGGCTTTCATCCCAAACTTTCAACCATCATTTCCTTATTCTTCCCTTGCTCCCAGCCTGGCCGATTGCAAGCACCAGCTTGTACCCCACACAATCCTTGGGGGGGAAAAAAAAGAAGGCTCATGGGGGAAAATAAAAAAAAATAAAATAGCAAGTTTCTTCCAATTCAGGAATTGCTGTCAAGCAGCACTTTACACACTGAAGTCTAGACAATTTGGGAGTCTAAGAAATGCATGTTTGAAACAGTTTATCACGTAGGAGCAGACCACAGGGCCTGACCCTGCGGATCCAAATCACCCAGTCTCAGCAAGGAGAATGAATTAAGGCAACTTAGCAGTAGTGGGAAGACAAAGCACCAGCATTTTAAGGATTTTCCATAAGAGAAAAGAAGAAGAAAGGACAAGAGGTCTCGCTGGAGCACTGCTAGAGGCAGAGGAGCTCAGCCTAGTCCCGCTGCCGCCGGCACAGCCATGGCACAGGGGATCCTAGCAGAGAGCTACAGACTTGAAAAATAAATCAGTGATGTTGACAGGGGCTGGTAATGCCCCACCCAAGGCAGGAGGGAGTGGGCATTACAGCCCACTGGGCTGAAAATAATAATGAAAAAAGAAAAAAAAACAAACCCAAAAACATGTAACACTGATGGCAATATTTTTTTCTTACAATAATTATACGACAACAGGTTTTCAAGCCCCTGGGACACTTCAAAACGCATCATTGCTGAATCAAATTAAGGAAATACTAAAATAAATTCAACAACTGATTTTCTAGGCTTGCAAGAAACACTTTTCTTTCCTCCCCACCAAGCTGAACAGTAAACCCCAAAGAGAACAATGACATCACTCCCTGCAGGCTGCTCAGCCAGACACAGGCTTCGGAGCTGAACTCCCTAGTGCTGCAAAGAGGGAACTTCTCTACTATCCAAAAATTCAAGGCACTTTGTAAAATTAGTTTGCAATAGCGGCTGGATCCCATTTCTCCTCTGTCATGGTACATATTTTCACTAGAAGCAGTTAACATGCTATATTCATTTTTGGGGGGTGGGGGGAAATGGATGACCCTGCAATGTGCAATAATACAGAAGTTATTTCCAGCAAATTTTACTTATCTCACTATCGAAAAAAAACCACTTAATTTTTCCTGTTTTCCCCCTGCTTTTCAGGGATGACACTCAGCACCACTTGATGGTGTTCTGCATTCCACACTATGGAAACAAGCGAACAGATTTCCTTTCACTTGACAGAAAAGGGAGCAAGGGACAAGTTTGTGTTCCCTCCTTCTAAAGTTATTTTCGATGGATGAAAGCTTCAGACAGAAATAAGTTGTTGAACAGGATTAATTACAATCATCTCCAAAAATAAGAATTCATCTAAGCTAAGCAAGTTAATCTGATGCCTCTACACATTAAAAAATCTGGAAAAAAAAATATATTTTGGATGGCAGGAACAACTTAAACAAACCAAAACTTTTAACAAATACAAACAAATGTAGCCAGTCAACTAAAATACACTTCAAATGCAACGTGGGTCAGAAATTCTATCTTCATCTTTTCAAAGCCAGGCAATTGGATTTACTCTGCACTCCGGGTGCTGAGGACACAGGAACTCCCCCAGTTCCAAAGTTCAGTTGATTTGAGCAAAAGCATCTGAAAAAATCAAGATGAGGCTCGCCCAGCTCACTGCACGATGCTGACACCACGCACCTTTCATGGCATCTTTAATCCAGCTGCACTGAACCACTTACAAGAAAATACAAACACATCTCCTTATTGACACTAAGATAATAAATAAAAGCCTCGTAAGGTCTGGGAGAAATTAACATGTTCTCGAGGAGCGCCGAGAAGCCAAGGTTCACTGAAGCCAGCAAGAGCTCGGAGTTACTACCGTACAGTATCTGACTTCTAATGACAAAATGCATAGGAACAAATTCCTGCATCTAATGGTAATCGAGCTAGAAATAAGGCACAATATATAACAGCTTGTCTGCTGCTTTTCCTCCTCCCCCAAGTATTTTGCATTATTTAGTCCCCCCGGTTGGCCCAGGTGCCCGTCCCACAGACGGCCAGACACGGTCCCATCTACGGGCTGAATCACACACGACTGATTTTAAGACTTCCAGCGTCACTTACTCTCGCTGCTTGAGGGCATTACCATTCAGACCTCAAGATTTGTCAGATTTCAGCTGAAACAGCCCTTTCGCAAAGACACTAATGAAAAATTTCAGTGCATTTGCAGGGATAGGGCCGGTGCTGCTTAAAATTCAGCAGCTGGTAAGGTGAAGCTTTAGGAAGTTAAACACAATATCTATTCCCGAATTTTAAAATAATGTGTATCCTTTAAACATTGGCTTTCACCCACTACATCTGGGATAACAGATGAACTCAATCATAAGCATTATTCTCTCCTTCTCCCCTTCCACCTCCTACTTGTAAAAGATTAATCAACCATTTTATGGTCTAATTTAGGTGCCTAATTAAAAACAGAGTTCAACACATACAACACCATTTTGCTAATAAATCCGGACAGGTTTTCTGCTCTCTTATTTGCAAGTTCTCCTTCAAAATATGAGATTAACACTTTTTTTTTTTTTTTTTTTTTTTTTAAACTCAGAGCCGAATTCACAGAGGTTTCATTTGGGCTGCTGCGGGACAACACGCTACATCCTCCACCGAGGTGACAGAATTTCCTAAAACGAAACAGCTCTAAAAAAATTACTTCCCCTTCGACAGATCTTATCCTACACTCATTTCACTAACTGCTGAGGGATGGCAGCGTTAAAAAAGAGAGACGTAAACCGAATCAGACTGGCCGGGTGGGAGCTTCGACACTACAAACAGGTTACAATTCGTAACTTCACGGCTCCCAGCCAGCTTCAAAGTTTCCATCTCCGCTCCTCTAGCCTTCCCGCAAACATTCGGTAGAAAGGCAGACTCAAAATACTCCCGACGGAGGAACTTCAGTGGGAAAAGGGTGCGAACGGCACCGCCACCGGGTCCGATCGCGCTTCTCCCCCGCGGCCGAGCCCACCCGCACAGAGCCCCGGGCAGGGTGTCCCGCATCCCGCATCCCGCATCCCGCACGGACCGCCCCGTCCGCGGCAGGCAGGCCAGGAGCGGGCGATCCTCTCCCGCTCCCGGGGGCTCGTCCCGTCCCCGATGGATGCAGCCCACCCCGCTCCCGCCGCGGCTGCGATCGATCCGCTCCCGAGATGGCTCCGAGGAGGGGGGAAGCTCACGGGCACGGATGGCAGGGAGCGAGCCGCTCGNTCTTTACCACTGCAGGTGAGCTCTGCCAGCTAATTTGCCTGCATGAGCTCCTAATATACCCAGTTTTCATTCTAAGATATCAGGGCAAGCAAAATAAACGAGAAAAAAAAAAAATTAAAAAAAAAAAATTCCAATCGGGTAAACTCTCTCCACCGCGCCTTCCCCACAAAAATAAAAATTTAAAAAATTTAAAACAGCAAAAAACACAAACAAATGCAGACGGGTCAAAAACCCCCCGCAAGCGTGCGGTGGGCGAGCGCAGCGCCCGCCATCCCTCAGCAGCACCCCGGGCTGGGGAAAAACAGCTCCAGCAAAACCCTGGAAGCACAGTGGAACAAGAGCGTTTTATAAAAAAAAAAATAAAAATTAAAT
>VWZN01016999.1:16121-41107 GCA_013396955.1 Regulus satrapa | reverse complement strand
CAATGTTCATCATCAGACTACATATAATGGATATAAACCCTGTATCCCCCAAACCAGAATAGAAAATACCCCACTTATCTACTTTTACTTTCATCTCCATCTTTTTTTTATTCTTTATGACAAATGCATACATCCTTTGATTTCTAGTCTATATGAAAGTATTTAATCACACATCACTCCTTTTGCAGATGTTTCTTATATTTTGAAACATAATTGAGGATTTAGGAAAAAAATAATAAAAATGTGAGTAAAAATATTGGTTTTCTTAAAAAGAGAAACAGAATATGTTTTATAGAATAAAACAAATTTTATCACACCACTGTCTTCCTGACTCTACAAGCAGACTAAAATGAAAGTTATTTGGAACTTTACTCATAGAATTAACTTTGGAGCTTTGTTACAGTGGTTTAAATGCCTCTACTGCTAACTACCTCACTAATTGTTCTAGAATAAAGAAAAATAAAGGAAAAGAAGGTGCTTTTTATTCAATTCTTAACCATTTTTAATTCTTTTCTTGCTTACAAGCTAGAAAGCATCTTTTGCAATGATTAATTTCGAAGCTTTTATCGAGCCATAATGGCATAGCTAACAGCGTTTTGCTCCTGTTTTCTACATGAGCACTGATGGTCCCAGGTGTGCATAGAGCTTATGAATCCATCTACAAAGCTAAAAAAAGGTACATTAGACTCCTGTGCTGGTTTTGAAAGCCTTCTTTCACTAATTGGACCAAGACTTACATCAGACAAGATGTGCATGTGTATTTGGAGACAATCTACAGTCCAGCACTCTCTCGACTGAACACACTATCAAAAAATATGTTTGCCTTTTCACTGGAAATCACATTAAGTAACTCAAATATCCTGCTCTGATTTGATCCTTTTTTTTCCCCCTCTTTATTCAGTTCAGTAAAAACAGAGAACTTCTTCACAAAAGTCAAGGCAGCATTTCAACCGAGGTTGAACACAGGGTCCCTCACACCCTACTGAGATGTCTGACTGCTCCTTATTTGTGCTGATTTGTATCCAACAGAGCATATAACCAACTTAACCAATTGATTCCTCTGCTGAGACTGTTTTCCTGATATACAAGGAAAAAATAATCAAGGAAGAGAGAAGTAAGAAAAAATATTACACATAAAGAAAAAAATCAGATATGCATGGGAAAGAATATAAAAGAGACATTCAAAAGTAACTTACAGAATGGCATCCTTTCTAATTGCTTAACTATTTCTCATCTCTTTTAAATTGGCGTGGATTCTGTTGAGGAGCTAAAATAGCCTAAATTAACTCCACCATAAATAAATGAAAGCTACAGGAAAATTAACTGCAGTTTTTTTCTATATTCAGTGTAAACCTTTTAAATTCCCATCATGTTCCTTAGGACAGCATTCATTATTTAATTACACATAAAGAATGGCATGAAGTGCATAATATTAATAATGGGGAAATTTGGTACAAAACAAGTGACTCAATAATCTTCAAACTGTTCTTCCAAAGCAGAGAATATGTATTATATATTATTATATCTATTATGTGATGATGACTATTACATTTGTTAGGCTATAAATGTACTATTAAACTGTTGCAAAACTGACACTAATTGCTAATTCTGTGTCTGTGATCTGTCAAGAGTTGAGCTGTTTCAGGATACAAATGCAGGCACTTCTTTGCCAGTCCTATACCTGCAGAGGTCCATGTTAGGGGTATCCATGGGACAAACTTCCCACACCAAGCTGCAGGGAAGATGTTAGGGCTGCTGCTGGTAAATTCTCTTCAGTTTATCAAAACAGAGAATATTATGTAGATCAGTTCCCATTCATTCCCTAGCCAAAGGGGTTTTAAATTTCCATCCTACATGAATTATAGGAGATTGATGTTTTGCTTAACAATGCCACTTCAGTGACATTTGGAAACTGAGGTATTGTGTGCAACCAAGAATAGTAATAACTTAATATTATCTTTGATGTGTCTTCATAATCAATAGTTCAAAAAATACTTCTTCAAATAAGTTACTTTCATATTGCTGGACTAAGGACCATAGCTATGCCCAGGATATTTTTCTAGCCAGTATCAGGACCAAGAGTAACACTCCACCTCCCTTGCTGACCAGAGATTGGACAGACAGCCTTTTGAGAATCAAAAATATCCCCTCTGGGCTATGTGATGTGCACAAGACACAGAATAACTAATAATCAAAGCTTTTAATGAGAGCAGTGAAGACTGAAAATTTTGTTTTGTTTACGCTTCTGAATTTCAATAGTTTTTTTCACTCTGAATATATTTCACTTTAGCAATGTTTAAAATTTCCATAACAAAAAGGAAAAACATTTAAATATACAGTTGTTGTTGTACAATGTTTTGCTTTTTAATAGAAACTTGTACTTTCCTTAAAAGAAAAAAATGAAATATTTATTTTCGAGAAGGCTGAAATGAAAATAATTTTAGAGCCATGATTTTCCATGCTTAGTTTTCAATGGAGATGCAGGAAAAAGATAATCCCTTATTATCTTCAGTTTATAGTGCTGAAGTTTTACTACTGCAAACACATGCAGGAAATCCTATTGTAGACAATAACCAAGATTTGCAAAGCCATCTAAGGAATTTAGGTCTATATATTTCATGGAAGGTCTACAGGTTTGTTGGAAGTCATGCAGTAAAATAGCTCTAAACAGCTCTGGTCATTTCAAGAAATGTGTGTTTATTTAAAAGCCAGAATTTTCCCCACTGAATTTAACTAAGGAATGGACAAGTGACCCTGAATAATGAATGAGACTCAAAAGGCAAATAGAGCAGTGAAGAATGACAGAACAATAGGAAAGGTGCTTCAGATCCTATTTTAAAATAGATATAAAAAGATTTGATTTTTTCAGATCTTAATCAGTGATCTGATGAACACAAAGAATTCTAATAATTCTTGAAAGTCAGAAAAGAAAAACAAAAATTCTTATCCTCAGCCTCCAACTAGTACATTAGTAATGACCTTTTAAGAATAAATAGTAAAGTCAAAAAATATGAGAAGCTCTTGAGAAAAAAAAAAAAAACAACGAAAAAAACCAACAAAACAACTAATTATATAATCAACACATCATAGAGATTTTGTTTCCTTCTAGAAAAAGTTGAGTTGGATCTTCTCTGACCTCATTTGTCTATTTGTTGGATTTTGTTGTTTTGTTTTTTTTGGGTTTTTTTGCTATAGTTATGCCAAATTATCTGAAGCTCTTTTATACCGTCAGAGGCCATGAAGAGCTGTTAGTCAGAGATGATGCAGATGTGGCTGAATATTCATTGCTACAAATGCAGCTCTCATCAAATTGCATCATACCACCCTGGATTCTCAGTCCCCAGCAATGCATGAAAAGCACAAAATAGTAGGGGGAAAAAAAATAAAATAAAGCAAACCACAGTATACCAGGCAAATTTTTAACATGTTTGCACTCATGCTTTTTTTTGTCCTCTAAATTTTAGAAAGTCATCATGCACAATATGGCCAAGTGTTTTTCACTGTCTAAACAACAGCCAAAAGAGGTAAAATTTGATTCATTATTAGAAAGGCGGAGTCACAACATCACTGGTTGTTCGTAAATCCATTAAGCTCCTATACAGAATCCTGCTCGGAAAAATACATCTTCCAAGTGTGACAATCTGCATATTTATACTCTCCCAAGTGTCTCTGCCAGGTATATTACTGAGTCAATACATTGAGAAACAGGAAAAGATTTTACAATGATTCCTATCTTCGCAGAATTCTAATTTATCTCAAAGCACCTCATGAAACAGGTGCTAAACAAATGATCTCTGCATAGTCTAGTGTTTACATAGCAGGTCACTGCATTTTAGTAGAATTCTCAGAGCTCTGACGTGCATGCAGTCAGAGAAAGAAGTTCCCATAAGAGATTGCAGGAAAAAGACTCATTCATGTATGCAATGGTTTGTTATCAATAGACAACATGTACTCTAATTTATTTTGACTTGTTGGATTTGATTCACTGCTTTTGCATATGTTTGCTTTAAACTGGATAATCAAATCTGGCTGTGTATGAGCTGAACTTTCTGTCTCTATGAAAGTGTGCATTGACCATTCAGTGGCACTTTTCCAAAGGGAAGTACACACCTTTCTCACCAATGTGACCCTTCCACCTTACTTTTCCTTTCTCAGAACAACAGACTGAAAATTTCTTCGGAAGGCTCAGCAAGTCAAGGCTCAACTCATCCTTCTCTAGTCAGACTAGAGAAAAACATTGGCCTCTTTGCCTAGACAAACATAGCGTATACAATCATGTTCAGGGTGTGTCTCCCCCTACCTAGGTGGAAGATAAAATTAGTGATACAGTTTGGAGGGTAAAGGTCTGAAGGCAAATTAATTTCTTTCAAATATGAAGATAAATGGCTAGGGGAGGCCAAGTGAATCAGAACTGCCAATAAATAGGAATGCTTGAGATAAAGGCTCGGGTGCAAGGCTAGTATTAAATACAGAAAAATCTTCATAAATGTCCTCATTGAGGTGTCTGTCCCAGCTGCTAAACTTGGTGGTCAACAAGTCCAAATTTTGTAGGAAACTACACTCCATTGCTGCCATTCCACACAGAATCGCTGTGAGCTATTGGTTTAGTAACAATTGTAGAAGTAAACTGTGGATTGGAAAACTACACCCTGGAAAGATGCTCAACCTATTGGAGCAGAGAGACAAACTTCTCTTTTTGACCTCCTGATGCAGGGGAAGTGGTGCAGAGGACACTGTGACTTATGCAAAATATAACCTCTTAAATATGCTATTTATTTCCTAAAGCTTTTTCAGGAGGCATTGAGGAAGAACCCTCCCTGCATTCTTTCTGGGGCTCTGGCTGAAGAGTAGCAAGCCTGAGCATAGTCTCTATAATGGCAAGCTTAGTCATTAGGATGGAGTCAGCAACAAAACCCTCTGAGCAGGTTCTGTAATCACATTGCAGGTTCTGTGTAGCAGTGGCTAAACCGGCTGCATGGAGGGGAGAAACTTCCTACCTGCCCCTGTGGGTCATCTTTGGCTTGGATTTGCTGGTCAGGGTGTGAAGAGCACAGACAACACAAATCTGCAGCAGCAGGCCAGATGTCACTCAGGCAGCCTTTGATGTGAAAGTGTCACAAGACACAGCACACGCCTAGAGGAATTAAACCTGCAGGGGCAGCACTGTGAGTTAACTGAAACCATGCAGAGAGCCCATCATGGAAGCTGTGATACCAATTCACACTCATTTTAAAGATTCCTTGTCCCACTTTCCCCTCTCTGTAAGACAGAAATAAGGGTAAAGGACTCTGTATTCCTCAGAGAACTATTGTTAGAAATGAATAATTTCTGATATCACAGTGCACTGAAGGATTAACATTATAAAAGAACTGGGCATAATTTTAAATGCATTTTTTGTGTTATAATCTACATACATCCACAGGATACCATTACTGAGTATGTACATCCACTTGCCAACAAACCAGTTCTAGTAAACATGTCCTACTATACTCTGGATGATACAGTCTTTAGAAACCCCATGGAGACAGAAGCTGCATAAATTCTATCAGAGGATGCTGCTGTGTTCCAATGCATTATCCACTTTATCTGACAAAGCTGGAAAAACCTATTAAATGTAGAATTCCATTCTTTTTTGTTACTATATTTTCACTGGAAATAAGACTGTTTCAATTTCCATTTCTTCAATAAGTGTATATGCAACAAATAGAAGCTTTTTTAATATCCTTTATTATTTTTTATTATGTATTGCAAATAACCTGAAGAAAATTTTGNGGGGTTGGTTTGGTTTTGTTTTTAACTTGTTTGGTTAATCCAGAACAAGACTAATCCAGACTTTTTTCCTGTCAGACAGTAGTTGTTATGAAAGTAGGTGGGTGGACTGGTGATAATAGCTTATAAGGCACTTTTCATCAATAGTTATTCTGATTTTTTCCAGAATTTTACCAAATTTTCTGTTTTCTCCATTTTACATATGAACCAAAATATTTTTGAGGACTAAATGTAGGAGGATAATTAAATACTGTGCATTCAAATCTTACATTGTCTGCAGAAGTATAAGCAGATGAAAAAAACAAACAAACAAACAAACAAAAAAACCATAACAATCAAGCCACACTACAGAAATTGTTCACCATTTCATTGACTCAAATTTGAAATCTGAGGCCTTCAAAACTTATTTCCTTTGCTATGAAAGAAAATTATTGTTGTTGGTTTTTTTTCCCTTTGACAAACTTTTGAGGGAACGTCCCCATGAACATGATTATCAGTATTATTATTTGAACAACCTTGGGCTTCTCAGTGCTGTTTCAAGAGAGCGCTGTCCTGTGTGCGCTCCTCTGCTCCGGGGGATGCCTATGCCACCACTTACACAACAGGAACACCCATTTTTCAGTTTCATGCTTTTCATTAGACAACATGGTCTTGTCAGGTGGCAGTGCGTTTTGGCTCCTGCACACACAGCTGTTTTTACTACTCAGGGTATTTGAATGCTTACTCCACCCATTTGTTTAATGAGACCTGTAATCAGTTTCAATTCCAATAGGTCATTAACACCTCACCCACAGCAATATGAAGCCAAAATTGGACAGGTTTGTTATGCCTGTTACAGCATGCAGATACTTTCTGCAGGTTTTAAATGTCTTTATTATAATTCATGTTGGTAATAACTCTGAGCCATCCTCCTTGCTACTGCAGCAACAAAAACTAATAACTCTTCTTGTCTTTTTCCTGTGCAATTATGCTTTGAAGTGTATATCTTTTTTTTAACTTTTGAATTTCATTTCATAAATATATCAAGCAAATAAAAGCACTATCATGAATGAGTCTCAATATTTTGGTGCTTACAAGAGAAAAATGCAAAAGATTAATAAATATATAGAAACTACATCTGGCTTAGTGCAGCTTACTAAACCCCAGTTAGTAACTGGTGAAATAAAAGGTGTCATAAGTTTCTATTCTTGTAATCATCTGACAGTACCTGAATTTCCATGACAAAATACTGGGCTGGATGCAACCTGTGTGGCCTTTTCATCTTAAAGGATAAGAAATAGTTGTTACATAACATCTGAATTCCACCTGCTAAATGCACCTTACTATAGCATGTAGCACGAGGGAGCTGGCATTTCCAGAGTGGAGAGTGGGTATGTGAATGGCACACCTTCATTCATTCATGTCTGTTGTTTCCCTTTTTCTGTCTGGGAATAAAGATGAGTCTATTAGTATGGTATCTGCTTATGTCTGAGACAAAAATGGGAGTAACACGACAGAGGCAAAAGGATCGGGAGAAGGAGAAGATTCTTTACATTGTAAAAGTTTTAGCATATTTTCATTAACTTGAGCATATCTAAGCATTTTGCTGTGAACTGTTGCTGTTACATGCTATTCAGACAGAGGCTATAAACAAGGCTGAGTATTAGCAAGTGCTTTAGACTTAACAGTGGGCAGAGAAACAACACTGCACACTCCAAGCCCAGCCCCATGCCCAGGATATCTCTCTCACTTGTATGTTGCACCTCTGTATTTTACTGGCAGATTATACAGTACCTGTATATATCTATATATATATAGGGACTCAGAAAGGGACGAAGATCTATAAATGAGAGATAAAAAGGGTTCTCTTTCAGTGGATTTTCATCCTGATTTTATATCTATTCAGTTGCATGGTCTGGAGTCAGAACTACCTGAGAGATATGGAACCAACCAGAAATAAATTATTTGATTTCCAACAATGGAACATGTGGCTCTTTTACTCTAAGGGGGAGAAAAATTACATAGACTGACATAGATGGCTTTAAAAGATGGGCAACACAAGGCATTAAGGTGTAAAGGTTTGTTGTTTTGTAGTTGTTATTGGGGTTTTTGTTTTGTTTTGTTTTCATTTAGTTTGTTTGGTTTGGGGTTTTTTTGTTGGTATGCAGGGTGAAAAACAGGAGCATAGATACTCAGTTCCATTGGAGTTTGGTAACTGTCAGTATGAAAAAAATCTAATATTAATTTTGTTCCTTATTTCAGATACCTCATGAAAAGTCCAAGGACAGAAAGTACATGACAGTGGAACTCCATTTCTCACTCCCAAATATCTCCTCTCTGTCTCAGCTCAGCTGGTCTGCAGGGAACATATAGAACTCAAATTTCTCTGCCTAAGCCTCTAACTCACCTAAGTGCTCATTCTCCATTACTCTCACACTAATTCTTTTCCCAAGTCCTAAATTTATTTCATAACAGGAACAAAGAATTATTCCTGGAAGTATAAAGAGAAAAGTAGGTCAAGACACAGATTTACTTTGATGATCTCCCTTCAGCACTTTTGTGTAGTTGTAATTGAACTGTTCTTTGTAAAAGTATGCCCTGTTTTTTTTTGTTTTGTTTTTTTTTTTTTGTGACCAGTCAGCTCAGAAATGAAATTAACTATGTCATTAATTTTTTTTCTGCAGATTTACAACAGTAATTAATTATTTTATTGCACTTCAGATTCTTTAGAACCCATAACAACTGATGTATCCTTGAAAATATAACGAGGAGATAAATGGGGTAGAGTTCACTGAATACTGCTACATGCATTGTAAAGAGCTATATAGGCTTTAATATAATCATAGCTAATTTTCACTAATGAACATAAAATTGCCTGTCCAGTGGTAGTGGGCAGATTTCTCTATGCTCCTCACTTACAAAAGCAAGGAAATAAGTTGATTTAAAAATATGTATTTGGAAGAATTGTGAGGATATGGGTCTTTGAACTCTACAATATCTTCATCTGCAGATTCTAGAAAATGGCTTATGATTTTGACTGAGCCTTATAGACATTGTTACAGTAGAACTATAATCAGTATAATAAAAAATGTCATCACCTGCAGCATTCTTTGCTTCCTTCTTGTAAACCTAAGGCCATTTAATGGAATGTTTTTAATTAAGAAAAAAAAACCCCAAAGTATTTACCAATTTAATTTGTTAATCCCATAATTAAATAAAAAGAGAACATTTTGTTTTTATATTAATAATGTGGGGTTGGATACAGTTTGTTGTTTCATGACTCTAGTTCTTCCTTCATGTTCCCAGACAGCACTTCAGAGACAAAAGCCTTGAGTTTAGTACTTCAGCTGCCACAAAAATAAGTGTAGGTCATGTGACACAAAAAAAAGATGTATTTTTTAAAATGATGCAGATACTTGTTGCCCTGTTTGAAATGTCCTATTGGCAAGACTAGACTAGTTTAACCATACAAAGTGGCAGTGGTCCAAAAATACTAATCACCAAAGGCAGAAAATTTGCTTAATTTGGGTGCAGATGGCTTGAGTTTGCATGATGCTGCCAAGCTATTTTTATCATTGTAGTCAAGGTCTTGGCCAAAAGTTAGGAACAAAATCTAAGCACATATAAACTTCAAAGATTTTTTAGATTTGAGCTAAACCCAAACTTTGTTGACATTTCCAAGTCTGAGTTCTGAAGCTATCAATTTTATCGTACTTTAAAACTGTTGCATAAGTTTGTGTCTGTAAATAGCATTAGCGAAAGTAAGCAGAAGTCCATAGTGAAACAACAGAAATTTTTGGAACTCTAAGGATAATCTCAACAGAATTTTTTCCCTCTGTTGTTATATTTCCAGTAGGAAAAAAAAAAAAGAAAAAAAAAAGTGTAACATATACCTTATTAATAAACAACAAGGTGTGGTCCTAATTTGAGTGTAAGAATGATGGTTTATTTGTAGTGAAAATCTGTCTCTTAGTTTAAAATTTAATTTAGAATTCTGGTGGTGGCTAGTCAGGAAGTGCCTTGGTTTATAACAATGTCATGGTCAGGTCTATTCACCACTGATTGATTCTGTTTGTTTTTGGTGACTTTTCCATTGTATCTGTATGAAAACACTGAACATTTGAGTATCAGGTTTGCTTGTTTCCTGTGGGTATATGAAAAAGTACAGGATCGGCCCCAGGGCTAATTAGAAATTTACATTTTCATGGTTCTCTATGACATGAAACCCTGTGAAAAAACTGTTGAGTAGATCAGGGCCGGTCCTTTGTTTTGAGGTGGTATCTAAGCCATAGGATGTTGCCTTTGACAGCTCAGCAGGGCTGGGAAGCAGCTATGCCCTGAGAGAACTCCATGCATTTTTTAGTAGGTAAGGCTGTTTTATGAGAGGGGAAAGAAACACGTTACAAAAAAGAGTAAATATTTTTAAATGTCCTGCAAAATTCCTGGTGAGCACAAAGGTAATGGCAGTTGGACTAGTTGGTCAATGTAGGTTCCTTCCAACTGAAATATTCTCTTCTCTTCTATTAAGTAACTAAAAACTGACTGTGATCCATAATTTACACCCATCTTGCTCTAACTGTCAAGGCATGAGCATATACCTCTTCCATATACCTCCAGTTTGGGGAATGGGTAAAGTGCAACTGTTAAGAGCTTTCTGGAAATGTAATAGGAAGTGACTTTAAAAAGCATGAAATTAAAAGATGCAAAATTTCAGTTCTGATGCACAAGTTAGAAGGTGCCATGAGATGGTTATTAATATATAATATTCATAAATGACAGGTTTATGTCCAGAACTTGTTCAGATGGATTTTTATCTCCTTAATAGCATCTTATTACATTAATAGGTGCTGGAGACACTGGGGGTATTCTAGTCTTTAATGGTTTTATACCATATGATAATGAAACTACTAGCATGCTTCACAGCACTACTTTCATCTTCTGTTCATTGTCTATATATATATATATATATATATATATATATAGTTGTCCAGTACAAAGATATCAAAGTTTTGCCCTTTTGGCATACCCTTTTTTAAAATAATGAGACACTTCTAGAGGAAAAAGACAACTCACTTTGAATTAAGATAATAGAATAGGACTCCCACTACAGGAATAACCTCTTTCATCCTTCTTGTGATCTTGTGATCACAGGGTACAGTGATAATGACAGGGGAGGGAATGCATAGAGATTGCACTCATGTGGGAGAAACACAGCATTCTGTGTCGAAAGACCTTCTCTAAATAGTGCTCCAGTATCTCTACAGAGAGCACAGCTCATTCAGAATGCAAATCTAGCAGACATATCCATCAGTACAGCCACTTGTCTGAGAATGGAGCAGAAGTGTTTAGGTTTTTTTCTCTACTCTGAGGAGCAATTTATAACAACAATATTCATTCTGTCTAAGCAGTCTCTGGCACCAGGGTATGCATATCAGCAATTGTAATACAGTCATTCACTATTGGCACTTCAAGCCAATAAAGTTTATTTCGCTTGGAGTGCTGACATGGCTGTCTGCAAACAAGGCTCTGAGAACTAAGACAGCTGGAATGTCATTAAAGACTATTGACTCTCTCTCTTCTTTTTTATCTGTTTCCCTTTGGTGGAACTTTAGTGCATTTGAGAATTCTAGTTGCCTCCCAAAACATGAAAGCAAAACAGGTAAAATCTATTTTTATATGTTCCTTCAAGTATATTACAAGTAACATAAATTAGTGGAGAAGATTAAACCATGAAACAGATTTGGGGAAGAATAAAAAGGTGCCTAGATGTGCCCAGATGGTTACATCAGAGATTTCATGACATTTTTTTCTGAGTTTAAAACTTGCTGTGTACAGAGGGGCTGATTATTAATAATTTAGAACCTTTGGCAGGATCAATATGACTAATTTGTTATGTCTGCGGAGCTAATTCCTATTCCTTTGTGAACTGAAGCCTTGAAAAATTGAAGTAAAAAATTTAAAGGAAAAGCTCTTACAGAGATTAAGGGGAACTGATTGATCCTAGTTTAGTCTAAAAAACTCCCAGAGCTTAATACAGACTACAGGAATGCAGGAAACTTCTAGCTTGAAAGAATTTGTCCCTGGCTCCCTTTCTTTCTTGAACTATTATAATTTAACGAGGTTCATGCCACACTGATACTGTGTGTCCTTCATAGAGGTTTCTGTGCTGGCTCAGACTCAATAGGGAGAGCCCTGAAGAATAAATGTCACAGATAAAGTTTTGTGAGGGCAGAAAGCTGTCACACCCTCTCACTTAGGGAGAAGCAAAGGACCAAATCTATGGCTTGGAAGTTCCAGACCCTGCTACAAGTAGTATTTCTATCAATCTGCTCCATCTACTCAATCTGCTCCATCTGCTGCCTAAAGCACTCACCTATGCTTGACTCAGTCTTTGGTGAGGACCTTCCCCAGCTGAAAACCTGTGCCATCAGCAGCCCTCTATCTGGTGACAGCCATCACCATCACAGGGTAGGACTGGTGTCAAGCTCCTTCTCATTGATCCCCATTTTCGTGACCTCTGAATTAGCATTTCATACCTCCAGGTCATTCCCTGTGGGACAGACAGGATGCCTGTCTCCCTGCTGTGAATGCAGCATCTGCTGCATTATAATGGGAAACACCTCTCTATAGCATGGATTAAAAGCAAAGATAGAAATAGGATGTTTTATGAAGAATGAGAACAAAACACACCAAAAAAAAAAAAAAAAAAAAAAAAAAAAAAAAAAAAAAAAAAAAAAGACATGGAACAATTGGATCACATTCAAAAGGAAATGTTCAAGAGACATTAATGGTGAAATTAACCTCGTAATATTTACAGCTATTAAATACAGAACAGAATATTATATTTGGCCCTAGGAAATAAAAAAAGAATTATTGCCCAAATGACAGTTTATAGAGTGTCCTAGAATGGGTTCTGTTTCACACAAAGCAGAAACAAATCTAAGAATTCTTGAAAAACCTTTAAACAAATCCTTTAAGTCACTATATTATACAGTGCAGGGGAATTAACACTTTACACAGCTTGAAGAAATGCTAGTGTGGACTTGCACTACTTGGAGCAGAAAACTGTATTATACTGCCATCATTAAAATGCATGCATAAGATTTAAGTCATCAGGCACTGGTAAAGGACTGTGAAGCTCAAAATATTTCAATGTTTCAATGTTAATACTTGAACACTAGAAGGAAGGTTGCACTAAGAGCAGTCTATATTAAAATGTTCAACAAGTTGAGGTTTTTTTCAGGAGGTTGGTTTCTGGGGAGAAGGTTGGTTTTTTGGGGGCGAGGGGTGTGTTGCCTTTTGTTTTAATAATTGGCAGAATTTTAGATAAGACTGGACATTTGATCCCTTTTTGAATGTTTTATACACTTTATTTGCCACCAAGTACATCACTAACACAAACATGCCCATATATACATGTCCTTAAAAGCAATAAAGCCTGTTATAGCTCAGCATCTGCTGGCTTTGGCTTATGAACTGTGCAGAATAACACTGTAGATTGAGACAGTGATGTTCTTTTACATGTAAAAGTTTTAACTAAGTAAGTTACTAGAAAAAATGGAATAGCCCCTGCAAAATAAAGCCATTTTCATAGTATATGAAGTATTTTCATTTCTAATTGCTGTGATAGTGCATTTAACAGATTTCCTAAATAAAAGAAAATAGATTAAAATAATTATTTATAGCAGTGCAAAATAATCTGGTTTTATGCAAGGATAACCATGATCCTTGGATTACTAATAAGAATGCATACATATGCACTTATTTACTCCTTTGAATATATGTGCTGGATGTACAAGCATTCTGCTTTTCATATACACCTTGAAATTGTATAAAATTGTATAAACAATAACACTGTGCAAGACAACAGGGAGTCTAGGCCCTGTATGCACAGTGGAGAACACAGATTCTGAATATAAGATAAGAGCAAATGAGAAGTCTTTCTTTGACAGAAGTAAAGAAAAGCATGCTGATGGAGAATCCTCTCTGATGTAGTCTGCTAATAAAAAAAAAAAAAATCAATTATCAGAAATAAGAATTATAATAGAATTTTCTTTTCTTCAACATTACTTAGGAGGTTTTCTCATGTAGTCCCTGAATATTCTGTGTCATTCGTGACTCTATTATGTTGTTTGTTTAAAATCCTAAATGATTAAGTAAAGAGATTGACCTGAAAAATGTGGCAGCCTTCTAGACAGGGTTAAAATTCAGAGCTAATTTTGCTCAAATTACTTATATTTCAGGCTTGCTCTTACATTTCAGGCAGTTAATTCTGAAGTTACTACACACTTTCACAATGTTTCTACTTTTTCTTCTGTACTCCATTTCAAAAGTAAAATGTAATCACTTCAACCATCAAAACATTTGCCTAGAATTTTTCGTACGTCTGAAACACCGAGCAGCAAATTAAGACTATGACTGTCATATCAAGTAAAAAGACAAATTCCATGCTGGGTTCTTCTCAAGAGCACTCAATTAGCAATTTTTTCATAATTAAAGGGCCTCAGCTGACCTAGTACTTCAAAAACCCCACCATGGAGATTTAAATTTTTTTATAAAACTTAATTACAGCAAATAAATTTACCAGCAGAAACACATTGATTACTAACAGAAGTGAACACCACCTCAAAGTCTTTGTGTTCCAAATGGAGAAAACAAAAAGGCTAAAATTAACTTACTGGTAAAATTATTTCTGGCTACATCTAAAATAAAATACAACTTTCAGGGTGGTAAAAAGGTCATAAAAAATCTTCTTCAAGACTTTCCAATGCCTGCTGTTTATCAATAGCACAAAAAGCTCAACTTCATGATGTCCCAAATTCCTGGTGAATTCAGGCTTTTCTTTGTTTTTCTATTGAATGTAACATAAAAGCCTCTGAAGTGTGGTGGCTCTAAAAACTTTGTTTTGACTGATATAGTTTACATATTTAATTAGGAAAATCAAGGTGATTCCATGGGGGTTTTTATGCAGTATATTTTAAATGGGCATAACCAAATTAGAAAAAGTTGCTGAAGATGTTGTATATGCATATGCACACAAAGGGAGTAAATAATTATTTAAATAAGTAAATAAGTGCAAGTTTACTATGGCTTCATTGTATTTTAGTTCTCTTCTGATAGCTCATCAATATCCTTTAGATAAGTAGTAACTCCAAAGTCTGTCTATAACTCGAAGACAACCAAAGTGCTTCTCTCATGCCAACACCCCATAATATCACAGAAGGGGTTGCAAGTAGCTGTGAGAGTTTGGGAAGAGGCAGCAGAGACAGCTCTGTAACCCCTCAGAACACAGCAACCAGGGCCTTGCAGAGCTGTTGTATTCTCTTACCTGTGACCTATTTCTGGAGCTCCCATTCCTCTTGGTTCTGGACTTGCCTCTTGTGGCAGACAAATGGAGAATTTCCGGCACAGATCATAGGCAAGCCAAGTTGCACATTCCCCTCAAAAGAATCTCCATGCAACTCCAAATTCTTTTTAAGGTATGTTATGCTTTACCTCTTAGGAAAGGCCAACAGTGCATTCTTAGCCAATTTTGCTTTGAACTCTGCTGTGTGAGTAATTATGTTGAGGCAAAGTGTATTTTTTCCTAGTAGGAAAAAGAAATTGCTAATTACCAGAAAGACTTAATTGCACTCCTTTTAAATCAATAAAAAATATTTAAATTATTTCTATTATCTCTACCTCACAGACTCCTTTCTCTTCTGTCTATTTTGTTAGGTTTTTTTCAATTAATGTAACAGTTCAGATCAATAGATAGGTTTCCATATTTAGAGTCAGCAAAACAGGGCCTTCTAAATTGCACTACTGACTGAAGAACAGTCCTTTTCAGCTCATTAGACCTATTATAGAAAATTTTATTTGATTCACAGGTTTTATAATTTTTTTTCTCAGATGACAGAATTTTCCTCTATCAAATTTAGGTTAATAGTAGGTTATTTAGAGATAAGTAAAGAAACAATCTTCAGCTTTCCACCAGAGACTGATAAGCTAATTTGTCTCACTTAGCTCTGAGAGTGCTGAGAATATTTCACACTTTCTAAGGTTCTGGATTGTACTGTAAATGCAAAATCCTATGCTTGGTGAAATTCCAGCATTGAGCCCCAAGGGAGCACAGAAAACACACTGTCAAGGGGGAACAGAGAGTAGTTCCTCTAATCCTCAGCCCTTTATGGCTTTAGATCCATTGTCCTCTGATAAGGAAGGAAGCTGATTACTGCATCCAGGAACACTGGGCAATCTTTGTCCATTCATTCCTCATCCTGTAAATCTGGGTAAGGAATGAGAAGATGCTAGTCCTACACACTGTAGTTAATTTTGCTTTTTGCTTGTTGTAGTTTTATTGCCTTAGTAACTTGCAAATCATTTCATATCCTACAGCTATCCCACACAGTATGCTATGTAATGCATCCACAAGGAAGGAACATTTTTCACCATAAAATGATTGTTCTCGATAGAAATCTCCATTTGCAAAAATGCCCTGCTCAGGAAGGATACATAATTTGGGAAAGAAGGAAGCCTTTTTCAGTAATAGAACCTCAGAAAATGGCTTTAATTCTCTTGAAGGCAGATCATTTAATCTAACTGTTGCTGCAGAGCTGTAGAAAAGCAAGTATTTCTGGGTAATTTGACCAGAGGGAAAACAATTAGGCTACATTACTGAAGTCTAGTAATATGTTTTCTTGGCAGCAGACCTTCCTCTGTGGTTACCGCCACATACAATGTAGCCTCTTTAAGTACTAGAGGCTGGAAAAACAAAAAATTCAGAAGTGTACTGCACCAAGTCCCACCCACTTGAATACATGCTTGAAAACTGTATTTCCGTTGTGGATTCACAAACTTGCTTTGCCTCATTTCATGTATAATCAGACCTGCTGGTTCAGACACTCTATATTAAGGGAGAACTGGATCACATTTTTAAAGCTCAGCTAAATCATTATCGAATTCCTCTAATTCATTGGCAAAATGATGGAAAGAGAAGTACTGAGGAAGCATGACAAAAAGACTAGTGAAAAAACAGGTTAATACACACACTGGTATCTTATAAATACTTCTTCTATGCCTAAATGCACATGAAATGCTATTAGAACTTTATTAACACTGAAACATCTATTGATCAGAGTTGAGAATAAACACCTTTAAGATTACCTAGTCAACTCTATTTCCACCTTTTTTTTAATATATATTTACATTAAGACATTAATCGTAATTACGGGACTATGTGCTCTTATTTTTAAGGGCATTTTATTGCTTAATGCAAATGCTAAAAGATGGTTATTCATTTGGGAAAATGTCTAGAGCTGTGGTTTCAGTTAACCAAATTTAGTTATCACTGCAATGGCTCAGATTTTACCTACTTCTAAGAATCCTTATCCTACTTGTAGGCAGAATAATAATTTAAAGTGAATATTTATGTTGTTCAATACTAGAGATTAGTACTTGATCATTCATTACAAACATTCCTAAATTTGTTTCTACAACACCTCTATTAAACAAGGACATTTTAACTTCCAATTTGCAAATGCAGGACAGGATAGAGGAAAAGAATTCAAAGGTCAGAGCAACCACAATAGTTTAAGGTGCCAGCTTGTGACACTTATTCAATTTTCCCAATAAGCTGATGTTATACAGCTCTTCATGTTTTTCAAGTTCAGGTTCCAGTGAGTTTAGGTGTAGTTCTGAATGTAGAGAATTTCTCATAGGTCCTTAGGTCTCATGCTGAACATGTAGAACATGAGGACATGCAATTAGTGATGACCCCAGAAAAGTTTGGGTTGCATGACTTGCTTAGCATCACACAGATGGGAAGAATGAGAGAAGAAATTAAATTCCTCAGAACCATATTCAAAGATCTGAATCAGGAAATCCTTTTCTGTTTGATGTCATATTTTAGTTACAAGCAAACTCTTAATAATAAGATGTGATTCACTCTTTGCATATGCCTCTTAGGCTCTAAATGCATGAGGATTCTTGGGGAAATGATCACATCACTAAAAGCTGTTTCAAAATTCTTATGTATAAGCAGGCTGAATTAATACCACCCTAACAGCTTTATCTTAGAATTTTGTAACTCGTGAATACGAGTTAAGTTTGGGGTTTGTTTTCTTTCTTTTATGTAGTTATGTATCCATGTATATGTTTTGAGTGTGTATGTGTTACTTAGTGATTTCCTTTCAGCTGCAACCTGAAAACAGAAAAACTTTCTCTCAGGGCATCACCGTGTGCACTAACCTACCCTTGTGTCCTGAAAGTGGTCAGAAGCTAAAGGAATAACTAAAACATGGAAGTTGCAGGTTTTTAGGCCCTGTGAGCAAGAAATAAGTGTGTCACCCACATAAGTCCTTCTATTAGCAGATAGAAGAAGAAAATTGCTGACTAAAGAAATTTGGAATTTAAATCGAAGGTCCCTCCCAGACTCTAGCAGGAACTTATGTTCACTCCAGCCATGAGTCATCTTTTTTGCCCCCCTCCAAGCATCCTAGTTTCTTGTTCCCTCCTGTTTTCCTCTTTGCCTTTAAACTCAACATAGCTTATTTGCTGATTCCTTGAGTCTTTCAAGACTGATAAAACAAAACCAACAATAAAATCTCTTCTGTTTTCCTGTTCCTACAACCTCCTTTTTCCCAGACTAGTTTTACAGTCAGTTCCCACAATACTTAATCTCTTACATTCTATCTAAATTTTCTAAGCAATCTTACTTTCAGCCTTCTGTATCATGTGGTAGTTTTATTATTTGCCTCAGGAAGCTGTCTAATCATGCTTTCCTCATCATTTATTTTCAGCAAACCAGATACCATTTTCTCTGCTGCCTCCTTGATCCATGCTAATTTTTTTTGTCAGACCAACCTATACATTGACTCTTCACCACATTTGGGATGCAATCGCTCACTCACCAAACTCCAGTCTCATTCTTCGCTGCAAACCTCATGTAGTTTTTTTCCCCTCAGGCATCCAGTCTCATGCTTGATTAGTCCAATTTTGTGTTTTCTAACTGTCGATCCAAATTCTCCTCCTCCCCACTCCTATTGTTGTTTTTACTTATTCATTAATGCCATCTTACTCCTCCCTCACTCTTCTGCCTTGAGTTTTCCTTTATACTCCTTGGAGAAGAGCTTGAGAGAGGGCCAGGGGCAGACAAATCAGACTACACAGGATAGGCAGGTTCTGTGCCTGTGGTTGTGGTGGTAGACTCAGCTGCTGAGACATTCACGTAGGCATGATCATACACAGGTATTCTGGAGAATAAATCAGAGCGGGTCCTACAGGACACAGATGCAGGAGTACTGTCCACTCATAAATGTGCTTACATGGTGAAGAGTCTGGTACAAGGTAAATATTCTTGGGAAAAAAAAAAAAAGGTTAAAAATATTTTTAAAAAGGGAGGAAAAGACATCAAATTTATGAATTATTTGCTCTTCCTGCACTGTATTACAGATTATGTAGAAATCCAGATCAGATGCAAGTACAACTTAGCATGTAAGCATCTTGACCTCTATTAAAAACTGGGGGTATAAAAGCTCAGAAATGCTGAGTGGCATTGTGTCAATACATTGCAGGAGCATAGAAGAATTAGCACCTCCCTGTCAGAGTGCAAGTGTGTAAGAGCTCTACCCTGTACTCTGGGCTTAGTCCTTGGTCATTCTCTGAAAAGAAATTGTGCTGGAGTTCCTGAACAACAGATCTGCCAGCACCAAGGTTCCTGAGATTACAATAGTGGCACGAAGACCAAACTGCCAAATGCTAAACAAACAGGTCCACACTCAGATAAAAGCAACTATTTATGGAAATTCTGAGTTTTCCCATTTTACCTGTTAAGTCCAGACATATTTAAAATCTAGACAAATCCGTGGAGACTTTCCTGAGGGTGGCAAAAGGAAGATCCCTGATAGAAAGACTTTTTCCTTTTCCTTCAAATAACTTTTACTTTATTCTAAAGGAACCATTTCTCTTATTTAATATGAACAAAGAAATATATTTTCTCAAGCTTAATTTTCAGAAATATCCAAATCGTTCTGACTTAAATTAAAATGTATATAAAAATAATGTAATTTGGCCTAAGAAAGACAATCAGCTTTTTAAATGTCACCTCAATTATTTAAAACACAACAAAATTATAGGTTGCAGAGTACAACAACTTATAATTGGAATCTTAATAAAAGACAGTGTTACCACTTCCACCTCTAACACTGAAACTAATTTAGTGTGTTCTTTTCCTAGAGGGTGTTTTACCTATTTTGCAATTGTTTCTACCTTTGTTTGGTTTTCTAGCTTTTATCACTACTGAAGAAAAAAACAATAAACAGCAAGCAGAAACAACTCACTGTTTACATTCAGATTACAGTTGCAAACAGATCCATAATTACTGAAAGTTTGGCTCTAAAAATATTAAATGGAAACAGTTGCCCATCTGCATTGCTATAGAAGGGATTACCCTTTACAAAACAGCTTGGTTTTGGGATGCTCTTTTTGTGAATTAAACCACACAGAAATTCAATAGTAGCAAGAATCTGCATCAGCAATTTCACACTTTTTTTTTCATATAGGAAATTTTGGGGGATAGAGGGGGTAGAAAATGGTTCCTTTTTTTTTTCCTCTTCTAAAATATTTTAAAATATTTATAAATTATTCTGAATTCTCTTTCAATAATCTGCTTTGAAGGTCTTGTCTACAAAGAGCTGGCACAGTTCTAGTCTTTTCATAACTCACCAAAAATATCCCCCATAATGCCTCACCCCAACACAGCTTGTGTTTCAGCAAAACCACAGTTGTAAATCTCCTGTAAAACTTTTTAAAATACTATCTTGCCAGCATGCTGTTTCCATTATCATGGTCCTGTTCAAACCTTGGTATGGCCTGGGTTATGGGACCTGGTCAAACTCTAACAGCTGGATGTAAAACAGCTCAGCAGAGAGTGGAAAATCAAACAGTAGGAAAGATCTGAAGAACTCTGGGAAGATACAGGTGGCAGAGCTCTCACAAGCTGATAACCTTGGAAGGTTCCTTACTCTCTGTCTGCCTAAAACCTCTTTTATCAGTTTTGCGCAGGGATTAAATGCATTGTTTTGGAAAAATTGAGTAAAAATGAGATGGAAAATAAACCAATGACATTTGTAAGATTAGGACACATTTAAATGCTAGACTTTTTGTCTGCCTAATTTAAATACCTGCTTTCCCTCTCAAAATATATGTGTGTGTATATACACATAACAGATATACATATATGTGTATGCATGTACTATTTTGTTTATGTAAACCCTCATTAGCACACTGATAGCATAGTCAATTATTTCCAGTGAAAAGTGTTTGAATTTTTTTTTTCTCAACTGTACCTATTTACATGTGATATCAAACCTCACAATATTTAATTTAGTTCTCTTCAAAATACTCCTTAAAGGGTGAGAAATGCTCCTGTGGCTGGGGAACTAAAGAACAGAGAGCTGCAATTTAAGTGATTACGAGAATGTCTCCAATACAATAGAAACTGAAATAGGATGAACAAGTGCTTCAAACAGTTCCTGAGCTTTGATATTAAAATAAAGCCACAATTATATGTCTCTTTTAACTTACATACGAGTAACTTTAAAAATATTATTCCAGAAGTTAAAAAATCCTATGATTCAAAGTGATTCCTAAGGCTTCATTTTGAAAGGTCTAAATCATAATAAATAAGTAGGCATTTTTGCAAAACCCTCTAAAAAGTATACTAATCGTTTAAAGACTCATTTTGTTCTTTTAAAGATAGAATTTGGACAGAATTTTTTCCCAGTTGTATCCCCAGATTCTCAAGCTCCTTCCAAGTTCTGCTCCTCTTCTCTTAAATGTAAGTTTATTCTTTTAAGACTGAATCTAATTATCATTGTGCATGTCCATACCAATGACACTGCTCAAGTTGTATTTTATTGATGCTGACAACATCAGATAAAAAAACTAAAACTTTTTATTGCTGAAAAGGGCAAACAGGCTTAGCAAAAACAGCAATAAAAAGGAAATGAAGATGATAGAGATTTTAAAAATAACTTCCCACCTGTATGTCTAAAATATATATTATTTCCTGCAATGTACAGAGGTTTCAATCAACCTACATAAAAGATTATATATGTTGTCCATTGTTACTCCTTTAAAAACTCCAGAAGTTTATAGATCTGCTAAGTTCTTGAGAGGTGTGTTTTGTACTATTAACAGGTATTTATGGAATCCTTCTGTTTTGTCATAAGGGACTCTGGTCAAATCTGCTACATCTGAGAACATTTTCAAGACTCTTTTTGTGGATGTCTGAAAGCTCTTTACCCAGACTTCAAGCTTTTTGCTTTGTTTTTCACCAGAGGGCAAGAGAAGAACAGAGTCGACAAGAACCACAGCATTCTTAGAGACTGAGCCCTAAATGCTCCCAGAGAGAGACCAGTCTGAACATTAAATAATCTTTTGCCAACAGATGGTCTTTCATGTGATAGATGAAACAAATGGATGAAGGAAGATGGTGAAGTTAAGAAAGAGACTCCCTCTGCTAAATAATTTCTAGGGCATGTAGAACATTTTTCTTTACTTTGCTCTCAAATTTATTAAAATACTAATGGAAAAGCATTTGAAAAATAGGAAAAAGAGTGCCACTGTACATTTGTTTTGTTTTTATTTAAGTTTTTTTTTTTTTCTTTCAGAATCCAATTTACCTGCACTTTTAATCTACTACAAAAGTAAATTATGCATATTTTCTATGTGTAATTTTGGCTCTTTTCTCCAAGCATAAGATCTCTACACAGTGTTTTCTGAATATTTTCTATTTACTCTATTCTGAATGAAGTGGTTCAGAAGTCCTATTCTTTCACCCTTCATGATCAGACTGGTTAGTCTCAGCCAGCTTCTCAATAAAAGCCCAAAGTGAGGTCATCCATCCTATGTGAAGTTATGCATATATTTCTGCTGTCACCCGTCTTGTTCAGTGTGTACATGAGGTTGGTTGGGTAATTAGGATGAAAATCTGTACAGCACTGACACAGATCAATGTTCCTTTCTCAGCAAAACAGCAAACCCAGATGGCACAATGTCTTTGCCTTCACCGTGTCTGGGTGCGATTGAAACTTGGCACCCAGCTCAGATAAAAGAGAGCTATTTGATGAGGACAGGAGGGGGAGGAGGTGGGCAGCAAAAAGGAATGGTAAAAATTGGGTTTTCTCTCATTATCATAACTAGAGCTCATCTTTGTTGAATAAGTTCATGGTGTAGAGCTCTGCAGTGTAACTTACTGTAATTACTTCTTCCAGTACTTGAGTGTTAAGCACTTCCATCTATGGCCAAAACTACTTTTTATAAAGCATAGTTTTTTGCGGGATAGGAGAAAACCCCAGCCAAAGAGCAAACATACACAGGTTATTTTCATAAGTGCTTCAGCATGCTGATTCAAATCTGTACATATTCAGGATGTGTCTACTCAGGAGACAACCCTTTAGTGCAGTGTTAGGGCAGCCGTTCATTTTAAAAGAATCTCAAGAGCAATGTCCACGCATCAGACAAGCGAGCGCTTGGTTTGAAAACCATGGGAGGTGCTACACTCATGTCCCATCACATCTCAAGGGTTGAGGTGATAGATGGACAGCATGCTAATCATCAGAAAATGTGTGTTCCTCCTTTAGCATCATTCAGTATGAATTTCCCGGTGGAAGATTTTATACAGTGTAAGCAATGGAGACATAAGAAATATCCTTATCTCATATGGTTTTAGAGAAATACAATATATTTTAAAATAGTGACCTCAGTCTTCAGGCTATTCTGAAGTGATTAAACCCAGAGAACTTTAGTTACTGAGGCTTTTGAACCACTACTCTTTCTTTCCAGCAGCACTTACTCATTCAGACTCAACACTGTTGTAATGCCATCACATGCCTTGCATCCTGCTATCTTGGGACTGTCATGAGCAGAGAGACTCCTGTCTGCTCAATTTGTAATGTTTGTAAGTACCCTGAATGAACCATTAGCCTGTGATACAACCCATATTGTTCTCATGCCTATAAATCTGTGAACATTTTTCATAAGTATTGCAATATAAATGGTCCTCAGGGAAAGGACTCCAAAGCAAAGACTTTCTAAAAATTTCATTTGACTTTACAAAAACACTTTCTCCCACACAAATTATGAATCAACTTCAAATATCACCAATTCATATTGTCTCATCACTCATCAGACAAAATTAATTGTTGATATTTACAGAGAAGGACAAGTGCAAAAATATTATAAATGTGTTGATCCTCTATCATTCTGCACTTGAAATAGTTAAAAAAAAATCTGTGTGCCCTAACCTAAGATGGAACAGCAAAATTAAAACATACCAATAAAAAAAATTACATTATTTTATACTTACCTACAACTACACTTTTTTCTACACCACTTTTCTTGCTAATTATCTCTCTCCCAGACCATTAATAAACAAAAAGGAATAAACATCTACATCAGCATTATTTTTTCTGCTTTCTATGACTTTTAGCTAAATGTATGGTTATTATGTAGAAGCAGTAGAGCATGTTAGTTTCTCTTGAACAAAATGACAATCAGCAAAGAAGAAGAAAACATGGATAATGATGTGCATGTATCTGCTTATTAGTGCTCTGCACAGAAGCATGCACAAGCAGCCTTTCTGGTAGCCCTGTGTGAAAGTTACTGTTGGTGCACACAAATCAGAGGTACAGAGCACTTCCAATTTCAATAATTAACTACAAGGTCTACTCCTGCATGCCCTCCTGGGAGTTCATGAGGACATGCATCTGGCACAATGTTAATCATATTTGTTCTGACACACAGCAGTACTCTATTTCCCCCGGCAGATTACTTTCTATTACCCAATATAAAAATGGCTGACATCTTCAAATTGCTAATGAGAGATATATCAATTTTTTTTAAGAGCCTGGATGGCTTCCAAGTATTTTTAAATGTACTCAACAGATTGTGAAATACATTCAGTATATGGTTATGGATGCAATATGTTAACTTTCTTTGTTGTTGTATGCCTTGTAATCTACACTGGCAGAGATTAAATATGACTGGATGAGCAAGTGTCCCTGAAATATTGGTTTCTTCTTTTGCTTAATTGCTTGTTTTTCTTCAGCTATTTCTTATGCTCTAATTGAACAAAATATAGTATCTTTACAGTTGCTACATCAGCTTGCATCACAAAGAGGTCTGGCCCATTGCATTTTGAGCCAGAAAATGAAATTTTTATTGGATTACAGAAATAAAACTCCAAACCAATTGGA
>VWZN01016999.1:1905-12072 GCA_013396955.1 Regulus satrapa | reverse complement strand
TTTTTTTTGTTTTGTTTTGGTTTTTTTTGGTTTTTTTCCCCTGGATGTATTAGGCCAGATACACAAACCATTATAAAACATTTATGACAAATATCACTTTGACATTGCGTTGTACCGTTGTGGCCATTGAAATTTGTCGTAGTTTGACCCTGGCTATCAACTAAAAACCACACAGTGAGTCACTCACTTCCTTGCTGGTGGGATGGGAAAAAGTCAGAACAGTGAAATTAAGAAAACACATGAGTTGAGATAAAGATATTTTGATGGGTAAAGCAAAATTTATGTGTGCAAGGAAAGCAAAACAAGGCATTAATTAATTTGTTGTGGGCAGGCTGGCATTCAGCAGGGCCCCATCACATGGAATGGTTTCCTGGGAAGAGAGACACCATCACTCCGTATATTACCTCCCTTCTTCCTCTTCCTCCAGCTCTACACGCTGAGCATGATGCCATATGGTCTGGAATATCCCTTGGGTCAGTTGGGGTCAGCTGTCCTAGCTATGTCCCCTCCCAACCCCTTGTGCACCTCCAGTCCACTTGATGGTGGTGTGAGAAACAGGAGAGGCCTTGGCACTCTGCAGGGGCTGCTCAGCAACAAAGAAAACATCCCTGTGTTACCAACACTGTTTCCAGCACAAATCCAAAGCATATTCCCATTCTAGCTGCTGTGAAGAATGTTTGCCCTGCTACACTCAAAACCAGCACAAGGCTGTAGCACACTTGGTAGAACTGAGAAGAGCAAATATAAAGTGTTGGAAAAGCAACAGTTAGATGTTGACCCTCTCCCTAAGTTCAACTAATTTGCTGATAACTTGTTCTTAAACTCTGTACCTGCTGAATATAAACCCTTACAGCCTTATTACAGCTGTGAGATAGACAAATTACTGCAGAAAACAAACAAAGTCCGATAAGGGAACTCAGTTGAACCCATGGCCAGCTGATTACCCGTGGTGGGACCTCTTCCAGTTCATAGCAGTTTTGGCACATTGGATAAAGGACCAAAGCATGAGAAATAGTTATCCTACAAGCTGGGTGGACATTTTTGCAGTAGATATATTATTTACTGAAAGTCATTTTTGCATTTTAGAAATTATTTAAAATAATTTGCTTTATATATAAATTTAACTAATAAAATACTGTTCATTAAGTAATGTATTTGAAGAGTAGTAACAAACATTAATTGGACAATTTGCTAAGGATCATTTTTGCAGATATTTAATAAATTTTGGGTCTGGTCATGCAAAACCCTTTCCCTAATGATAGCACCTATATTTATGTGGATTCCAAATGAAATTAATAAGGCTGAGATTATATCTATACTACTGTAGTAAAATAAGATTGCATCTCTTCTCTTGCACCAATGCAATTACAAATTAAATGGTCAGTTTTAGTACTACCAAACACATTTAGTCTCTATGATGAGAAAATCACATGCAAACTGTCCTGAATTCTGTCATTTCATTCCCCTTGGCTAAACATAGTTTGGACAAGGAAGAATTGCAATATTGCATACATATTCTATACAATGTATGTATTAATGACAGTGAATTCCATGTGTAGATCATGTATTTTTATGCTATTTTTGAGTCACCATTAGGATATAGGACTTTAGGCTGACAGTAGCCATACATGCTGCTAGAGACAAGCAGTGATATCAAAGTAGTGTCTCTAGTCCTTTGAGTATGAGACAGGCATTCTAATCTTGTGGGGTTCAGAGCATTCTTGACTGTGTCAGTCATCAAGGCCTCCAAGGAGAAGGAAACCATGGAAGAATGCTCATAACCATGTGGATGAGTATGTGACACGATGGGAAACGAAGCAGTGAAACAAAACATGAGTAATCAGTGCTTCTTGAATGGGCTTTACTCCTGCTTTTGTGCCTGGGGGTCCCTCCTGGACAGCACTAAATAAATAAATAGAATGTAAGGTTAAGCAAAAGCTTAAACTATAAGTCTGGGCCGAAAAAGGTGTTTATTCATATGTTTTTTTTCTTTTGTAACCCTCATCTTCAAAGACTGATATTTTGGTGGGGGGTATATTTGACCATTGGACAGACATGTGGCACACAGTTAATATGACAGCAAGTTGATTGCAGGACACCTAAAGTTGGTAGACATTCACTGTGTTAACAGAAAGATCAAAAAATTGATTCAGTGACTTCAACATGCTCTATAAAGAAAACTGATATTAATGTCTCAGTTTAACAAATTGAGAAAATGAAACAAAAATTTGACCGTCTTATGCTGCTATCTGCCATCTGCCATTGCAACATCAGATAAAGATTCAATTTCAAGATTCCTAACCCATGATATTTCAATATTTTTCAAAGGAAAGTATTGGAATACAAAATATTGTAGAAATCATATTTTGGAGAGCAAGGCTCAAATCCCATCTTTGCTTGATCCTTTGCTTGAGAGAAATGAAACTTTCACTTTGCAAAGTGAGTGGCTATTTGAAAAAAATTATAGGATATTCTGATTTGCCGAATTTCTCCTATTCAAATTTCTCCATTCTCCACACATAGTTGAAGTCTTCAGGAAAATCTACTCACCACAATTTCTGTATCCATAGGAATAGTTTAAAGAAAGTTCATGTCAGAAGGTTTTGGACACAGTTATAATATATTTCAAGCAGGAACTTCTGGTTCACCATCCAGTTCAGATGAAACAGACTTTATATTTGAATTGGAATCTCTCATCTGCTAGGTGCGTACAAAATCTAGTAACTTTGCTTTTTAGGAATAGTGTCCTTGCATGGTGTAGAAACTATTAAAAAGATCAGAGAAGAGTGACTTCAACATGCTTGTTTTAAACAGAAAAGTCCATTGAGTTTTCCTGCTAAAATCAGAAAAAATGTCAAATTCCACAGAGTTTGAAAATTATTTCATAATAAACTAAAAGTATCTGCACTCCACAAACCATACAGGAAAAAAAATATAATTCGCTAAAGGTTTGTTCCTATTGAAAACACCATGAAAGCCTCTATTGACATAAAAGACAATTTTTTGAGAGTGTTGACTGCTGCCTACCCAATGCTTATAGATTTTCTAGATTTATCTGCATTTGAAAGTAAAAATAGTGACACCTGTTATCCTGAACTGTGGTAAGAGCCACAGAAGAAAATTCTGTGAATATTCTTCACAGAGATCAACTGCTTCGTTACTTTAAAATTATTTACTTCATTCTCATCTATTAAGATAAAGGCATTAAAATGACCACCAAGCTTAGGTAATAGTTGAGAAGGAAAAAAACAAGTCTGTCTCAAACTTCTCAACTGACCTGCAGAAGCCTTTGCTGCTCTTCCACAATGCATTTGTTAGCGTGACTCACTGGGAGCCATGACTGATCACTCAATTAACATTTCTTGTTCTTGCAGTTGCACTAGACAGTCCCAGATGTTCCATGAATAAAATAATTGTAGTGTCCCTGAGAGTGTCAATTTCTATTTGTCACTTCTCTTCCTGAATCTGCTAGAGCTCAGCCCAACTCCTTTAAAGCTGGTCTGCCCACCTTTTTGCCTGTGGTTTCTGTCCTGTAAGACACCCAAAAACAGAGGATACAACCATTCAAAGATTTGCTCATTTCAGGGTCATGGCAATGAAAGAACAGATTTGCAGTCAAGAGACAGTTTGCAATTTACATTTTACTAGTGGTCAACCCTAAAAATTTTTAAGTACTTGATCCCATTAGTTACTCCCTTATCCTTTTCAGGATTTAGACCCCTGTACCTGAAGAATGCAAGGTAGCCCAGATAAATACACAAACTGTCCTCATGGGTCCTGAGTCTGAGCTGTAGATTTTGTTTCTGTTCTTTTTTGCTTTACTGAATATTGTCCCTTTTGTAACAGACAAACTTGAAATAAATTCAATGCAATCCCAGCTACAATATCCTGAGGAAGAGTGGTACTAAGTCCTAAACTGTGTTCTTCTAAATAAAACATACTCATCAGAAAAGATTATTGTCCTGACGTTAATTAACATAATTTCTTTTGCATTTACAATAATGATTTTATCAGATTTCTATGTCTGACCTGCTGCAAATTTTACAGAGAAGAGCTATATCTTATTATTCAGACATTCTTGATATGATGCCATAGATTTTTTTTTTGCATGTTATTTTCTCTTTCTGAAGAATTTTAAAGAATCAAAACAAGGTAAGACAGCAATGGCTAGGAAATCACTTTACTGAATAATAAAAAGGTCTAAGTGGGACAGAACACAGAAATTCAGAATATATGAAATGTAAATAGTCAGGATGAACATAAGAAAGAAATAAAATGGAAAAATATCTGACACCATATTTAAGATATAAATCAATTCTTTCAACAAATCTATTCTTTTCAATTTTAGAAGAAATTTTAATGTGACCATCTACAAAAGGAGGAGTTGTCACTAGTGTTGTGAAAATCTCCTGACTGGAAAAAAATTAAGTGCCTATATGATAAGCCTGTAAGATAAGCTTTACTGTTGTTGGATTTGAGGAGGGGTGGAAAGTGTTAGGAAAACCTTTCCATTTACAGGACTGTTTATTCTCAACTTTTGTTCACTAATTTAAATGTCGCAGTTGAAGGTTTTTATCTCTACCTGTGTGAAAAGTGCAGGCAGGCATTTCACTTAATCTTCAGCTTGTTTCTGTGCAATGATTAACCAGGGTAAAACTTTAAATAGCTATTGATCATTCCATTACCTAAGCACCCAATAGAGCAGAGGTTAAGTTTATGGAAAAGTTACAAAGTTTTGCCTGGTTTTATCCTCTAGATTCTGTTCTCTGAATACTTTGCCTCAGATCTACAAGTGTGTATGAACTTGGGTGCAAATTGTGTCCCTGAAGTCAAGGATATTGTTTGCTTACTTAACATCAAATATATATTTAAGAGTTGTGATCGATGAAGGTCATATCTAATAGAGCATAATCAAGCCAAAATGAAGTTAGTGTTAAAGTTGATATTAATTTATACAGTTAAGAATTTTAAATTCCCACAGTTAAGAATGTATAATTCCTACAGAGGAATTTAGCTTTCACATGGTAATAGAGAATTTATTTTATTTTATTTTTTAGTATTTCCTGTTAGATTGTCTCCTTTAAGCTTCTCTGTTTTGATTAGATATGTGTTTTAGTGAGGCAGATGATGCTTGAAGAGCAAAAAGTATACAGGAAACATAAACCAAAAAATTACATTAGAAAAACTTAAAAGCTTTTTCTGCATCATGAAACTGTGACATTCACAGTTACAGTGTGAGTGTTCACAAACACAGTGTGAGGATATTTCTACTGCCATTATTATTTATTTAATTTTATTTATCTATTGCCATTAGTATTTATTAATCCTAGGCATGTTACTGGGAACTCCCAGTTTCCTTTATATTCAGTGAGTAACCATGTTTTACAGAGTATATCTGTAAAACTACTTCATTGAGTAAAGAAAGATAAAACTGTAGGGTGCCAGGTTTTCATCCTAATTTTAGTAATGACCTTTTACAGAACAGAAATAACATCTACAACCCACAAGCAGTAGTTTAGATGGGCAGGTTTCAATTTAATGATTTTTCTTACAAAGTCAGCTAAAGAACACCCAAAATCCAAGCCTTTTATACTAATATCAATGTATATTGTCACAAAACCCCTATATTTTCAATGTAAGAATGGAGGAACTGATTTAAAGAGATCCAATTCATATTCTATGCAAGAACTTTATTAAAGTTTAATGATACCAAAAAATGTGTATCATTTAATTTATCATTACTTTTACCTTCCATCATTCTGTCTCTCTACATTCTTGTCAAGCCAGGACATCACTGGAAGAATAGAGTTTGTAAAACTGATTTCTGTCTGTGATACATTCCTAAAATGATTACTAATCCTTGATTTAACAGAAATAAAAAAAATTTAAAAATAAAATAAATAAAAAAAAAGTTGTCTAAGATTTCATTTAAATGAGTAGTGAGAATTCAGGAATTACTTCAGATAAGAATTCAGAATATTCACTGTACTGGGAAGATGTGAAGGGGATGTATTGGAAGGAAACAAGAAACCCCCACAATAGTATTCTAGAATACTAAAAGTGTTTATTCCAACCTGCAGAATATGTGCCAATATTTTTTAATCGATATGGATCTTAAATTATAGTTCCCCTGTTACTGAAGTCATTGTTATCAATGGACATTCTGTCAGTATTATAATTTGGATTAATCCATTCCTCATTGCTTAATTGACTTACAGGTTTTGAAAGCTGCTGCAAAGAAATTGTAACTGCACTTTTCTAAGTGCAATGTGAACCATGCCAATATAGCAATGGTACTGTAAATATTGTCAGTACTTATGCCTTCAGATGAGAAGATTTATGTGTTAAAATACTGAAAATAAATTTCTTTTTGATTTAATTTGATATGAATAAAAATATTAATTGTATAAATGTACTTTTCTTACTAAGGATAAATTATGAAAAACAAGCATAACTGTTACTTGTTGTTGCTGAGTTTAGGGATTTGAGTTGTCTTTGTAGCCTATTTTTAGTTTAAGCCACTTTTAAATCATATTATGATTATCCTAAATATCCTAAATATGAGAAAAAGAAATATAACTGCCCAAATGACTTCTCTATACTAAAAACTTAGGTTTATTTTCTCCTGCCTGCTGGCTGTGTATGCCAGTTATGTCTTTACTCTCAGGCAGCAAACTCCTGAGCAGGAACTCCTGTCCTCCTTTAAGGGACTTACAGAGTGCAAAACCTACTTGATTTAGCCTCCACATGCTCCTGAAGTATATATTGCTTATGGTAATGTTCAGCTGTAAGAAATAGGTGATTAAGCTAATTTTTATTTTACACCTGTCTTTGGGAAAGTCATGAAGTTATACAATTTGTGACCATTCGACACAACCAACACATTGGTTTCTCATTTTAAGAAAGGCATCAATACAAAAAGCGTTAGGGATTTTTGAAAGGATGAGGCAAAATGTCTGTGTCAGACAGCCTGACTACTGATCACGTGAAGGTTATAATGCTGGTACCACCTCAGTAGCCCCAGCTCAAATATTGATCTGAGTGATCTGATAAAGTGATCTGAGCTTGGTGTTTCTTGCACTACACACTTAGCTTCTAAAAGTCTTCTCCTTTGCTGATATAAGAAAACAATTTAGATTTTCCCCTTCTCAATGGACTTGCATTTTAACAAAAAAGTTTTACTTCTTCCATTGTGGTGTTAAGAAATGGTCTTTTTACTCAGTTCTCATCGATGTGGGGAACATTTATTGATGAATCAGATTTCATGCTTCAGTAAGACAACTCATATGCCTAAAGCATTGAATTTTTTTGCAGAATTATGATACTAGTTATGAAATTATATTTCTTCCCTTCATCTTTTTGGACTACAAAAGCTGAACTAGTAAAGAATGTAAATTCTTTCAGCTATCAACTCTCCAAAGGTTTTCTTATATGAACCACATACTTGTTTCACCTGAGGTATCACTAGACCAGAATACACTAAATTTTTTGGTTTATGTAATACATTTATATTAAATTTGCAAAAGTTGTGCCATTATCTATGCATAGAAAAATAGACCTTTTAAAGAATAGCAATATTTTCAAGCCTGTGGACTTAGTCAAGAATTAGCTTCGTGTACATGAGTGATGTTACTAACTGATAAACTTGTAGGTGTTTCTAATCAGATTTCTCTAGAATATTAATTTGCCATTACTCACCCTAATGGGAGTTATAAAAATTACCATAAGCAGTCAATAATTTTGTATGCATAGAGAAATTACTTTGGAATTAAAATAAACAGCAAGATTTGCATTTCTGTATCTGGTCATATCCACAGAACTAGCAGTTATTCTTCAAAGCCATTAGCAGAATATCCAAATCAAGGAAAAAAAGATTGGTGCCATCTTTGATATTGGTTTTCATATTTTTGGAAAGTCAGCACAGAATGTCTCATTCAGCTCAGATCTAAGTCTAGGGCATATGTAATACTTGGCTTATGGAAAATAGCAAAATTATATGGCTCAAATATTTACTATTGACTATACATGCAAAAGTAATGATGCAAGAAGCACTCATAGTCTTGAATATTTGCCTGTTAGATGCAAAAAAGCTATATTCTGTGGTTCTATATTGAACTGTTTTCTTTTCTCAAAGTAATGTCAAACTTTTTCCTGTTCATGGTAAGTTTCTGAAAGGCAAGAAAAAGAAGACATGGTAGCCCCCATTTACATACGGCAGCATTGAGCTGCAAGCTGTGGATCTGAGTCAGAATGATTTGAGTTTAAAAGGAACTTAAAGATCATCTTGGTGCAACTCTTCAGTTGTGGGCAGGGATACCTTTCACTAGACTAGGCTGCTCAAACCCCATCCATCTTGGCATTGAACACTAGCAGAGACGCAGACCACACAACCTCTCTGGGCAACTTGTTCCAGTGACTCCTCAGACTCACAGTGAAGAATTCAGACCTGATATCTAATCTAAACCTCTTCTCTTTCAGCTTGAAGCGATTACCCCTTGTCCTATCAGTATATGCCCTTGTAAAAAGTCCTTTTACAATTTGTTGAATACTCTTTAGAATCTGGAAGACTGTTATTTGTGTCATCAGCCTGTAGGAATGCTTGTGGCAACTGAACAGAAAGAATAATAAAGCTGGATGTGTTCTCCCTCTGTCTCATTCCTTCCTACAACACCTACCAAATCACCTGACCAGAGTAATGAATTGGGTGGAGTGCACACCTATCAGGTTTGCAGCTGGCAGCAAATTGAAGGGAACTGCCAATATACTTGAGGTCATGGCTGCCATCCAGAGGGACCTTCTGGAGGAATGGGCTCAGAGCTGCCTAATGAATTCAAGGACAAATGCAAATCCTTGTACCTTTTTGTTAGGAAGAGGCCCTTGGAACTGTACAAAGGATGGGAAACAGTTGTTTAGATCCCCCCTGGAGATCCTGGCAGACATTAAGTTGAACATGAGACGAGAGTCTGCTATGGCAATGAAGGCAGCCAGCAGCATCCCAGACTTTTGTAACACAACCTGTCAATTAGGGAAGTGATTATCTCCATGTGCACAGGACTTGCTGGGCTATCTTAAGTACCAAGTTCCTGCCTAGTTCAGGCCTTCCAATAAGGAATACACAAATATGCTGGACTAAGTTTGCCACATATTACTGTCAATGCAACTTTTGCTTTGTCAGAAGAGCCTGAGGGAAGCTGAGTTTCCTCCTCCTGGAGCAGAGACGGCTTTAGGAGGAGAAGGCAGCAGCCCTCAACACTTACAGGGAGTGTATTAAGAAGGTGGAGTGCAAGGAGACAACAAGCACTGTATGAAATAACAAACATATGGCCAGATATAAGAAAAAAAACTGTTTCATGATGGGGACATGTCCAAGGACGATGTACAACTTCCATGGTTACTGATTTCCAAAGCCAATTTGACTAAGCCCTGAGTAACCTGTCTGGCCTTGGAGCTCATTCTGCTGTGAGCAGGAGACTGAACAAGACATCTCCTGAGGTCTTTTACCTGACCCATCCTATGAACAGCCTGAACCAACAGGGCTTTCATGACTGAGAATAGTGTTCACCAAGGAAAGACTTTGTGGTCTTTAGGAGAAATGTGTCTCTTTTCTATGGAAAATAGAAATTTACTGAGATAAAGTGGAATACTGTGTCCCAGGGTTTTGGCATAGGCATGAGACATGTTCATGCAAGTCTCCGAACGCAACAGCTGGAAACTGCTCTCAAAAGTTCACACTATCACATAGGAAATAGAAGGTATGGAAAACAAATTTGTAAATTTGGCTGATGATCTTGGTGTAGTGTGGCACAGTGGCTGCTATTTGAACAATTTTCATGATTAGAAGAGAGACAAGCAAGCTGTACTTACTGGATTTAGGGTGCACTTTTGCTGTATCAAATTTCACACTTATCCACCTCATAAACATTTTTTTTTTAAATTCTGAGCAATAACTGACCTTCCAGTTTATTCTCTGAATGTGTATTACTTTATTCTTAATTGTAATGTCACTGAATTTCAAACAATTCCTTATCAGTCATATTATTTTGGCTTTGGAAAAGAAATCTTACTCCCTCCCTATCTTTCTCCTTGTGGGGCAGAGAGTGGCAACAGGTGGAAATCAGACAAGCACGTTGTCAAAAAAATACACTACAGTATAAACATGTTTCTTAT
>VWZN01016997.1:564664-583070 GCA_013396955.1 Regulus satrapa | reverse complement strand
ATTGCAATTACTAGTTTGCTTTTCATTAAATATTTCTTGCCAGAGTCCCCCCATGCCATCCCATCCCCCTCCTCCTCCCCATGTGAAGAGTTATCTAGGCTCACTGCAGTACTGAAAATTATCTAAATGCCCACTGGGCTGAGGGGTCAGCTAGTTCACCAGCCATAACAATTAAATTCTGGTTATTACTCTTTCATTACTATACAAACTAATCCCATACATCTCATGAGCTGGTGTTGAGGTGACTTCACGCTCTTTAAAACTCATGCTATTAATTAGAGTGCAGTCAGCTCTCCTCTGATTTGCAGCCCCCCTTCTCCCCAGCACCTTTGCACACCCGTGTCCTGCAGCCACAAGTACTCCTGGCACCCCAGAGCTGGGGTCCCCATTAACACCCCCACCTGTTTGCCTTGCTTTTTCTTTGTTATTCTAGTCTTGGATGCTCCTCCGAATTCTACCTCTTATCTTGAATTTGAAGCTTTTCTCTCTCTTTTCTGAGACCCTTGCCTATTAAACCAGCTTTTGCTTAAACAGAATTAGCTAATCATATTGAATTATGCCAGATTTTAATGTGGCTTCCTACACAGACACATGCCCATAGGGATCCAGGCTGAGAACACCAAGCCCACATCATCTTTGATCTAAGACACTACAAGATATAAACCCTTGATCATATTTCTAATGCTAATTAGTCATCACCTTCCCCTTTTCATAAGATATATGTGTCTAAGAACACTGTTGCTGATTTGGTCAGGCCAAATTAATGGTTGTATGTGCAGTATGTAGTGGCATTTCTATAAGAAAGTTTAATAGTAGTGAAATGGTTGCATTGAATCAAAAATTATAAACTTTTGCAGCTCTCCTGTAATTGCTATTCAGGGAGTCATTGTAAAAGCAAGACTCCAAAAGAAAATGAGCAGCAGCATTTTTGTAATGAAAGCAAAATGTCTTCCGTGAAAACCAGAGTCCCTGTCCTTGGAAAGCTCTGCATTATATCCTGAGAAACGCAGACTCTGATCTAAAACTGAAGCTCCAGCCCTAAAATATCTTATTACTTCTTGTAATCCCTACACTCAAACTGTTATCATGTAAACCAACAATTACAAAAACAATAATGGTGCAGGTTTCCCCACTGCCATTATTTTCTGAATAGCAGTGGCAACATATCCCCAGCCAGCATTAGGAATCACACTACAGTTCATGCTCTTATGCTACTGCAAAATGATCTCACATAATGAACCACGTACAGTGTAATTGATGGAAGCCATATAACTCATGCAAACAAATGGATTCCAAACAAATAAACATTTCCAAAATGAACAAGCACTGTTTGTGTGTTCAGCTGAGATATGAGCTGCGTCTGCTGCAGGTGACAGACAGAAAGTGACAGAGACTGGCAAAATAAAATTAAAACCTAAATATTTACTAATTTAATAAATTCTTTCCTCCTTCTTTATGTCTAAGGGAGTGTACTTTCTAGAAGTCTTAATTTTAGTCCTAAATCTTAACTCCAGTCCTAAGGTTTTGTGGAATCTGGTATACAGGCATCAGAATTGCCCCATAGATAAGGTTATGTTTGGAGATTTACACTGTCTGATGCATAATTACTGAATTCAATTTTCAAATTTGGCATCAGGGAAAAATTGATTTGTTAAATAATGGCTATAGTTGAAGATTTAGAAACTCTTAGAAAGTAGACATTTAAAGATGTCCATTGAAATTCAGACCTGTTTTTCTTATATTTCTTTGCGTTTCACTATCTTAAATCAAATATGCTGTGCACACATCATATTTCACCCAGTATCTCATCTTTACAATCTTTCAGACATGGGGCGGTATTGGGACTTGAAACGAAGACCTTTAAAAGTTATTTCTATCATTTTTTGCTACTGGATTTAGCCTGGCAGAGGAAACCAATAGATGTGAGGGCTGTCATCAACACCATGCTCTGCTATGCATCAAGGTGAGAAAGAGACCTTTGTGCACAATGTAGTTTATGGACATTGCATTTCACTTAATGAAAGGGAGTAAAATACAGATGCTGTTTCCAAGTAGCAAGGTCTCCTCTTGCTTCCCTTTCAAGCATATTTTCATTGTAAATGGAAACAAGCAAATCCCAACCCCAAGCAAACCATGTCTTCATTAGGAAAAAAAAAAAAAAAAGAAAGAAGTTAGGCTCTTAATTCATCCTGACTTCATATGTGTAAAGGCTTATAAAGATGGAGCCAATTGCAGAAAGTGCAAACTAAGACTGGATCCCAGCTCCTTACTCATCTCAAAACAACAGCTGCTTTGGTTCTCCTAAGATTTTCTCTCTGGTTAGCTGCTGTCTTTCCTTGCCAGGAGAAAATACTGCTGGGATGTCTGTAGCCTAAGAGCAGAAAATGCTGTGGGAACCTGGCTCGGGTGCACGTAAGCAAACAGCTGTGCTGCTCTCAGAAGTCACCTCTCTCTGGCTGCCTGCTCCCAAGTCAGTCTGCTTGCCGTAGCTGCTGCCACAAGAACTTTCCTGGTCTTTAGCTGCTGCCACACTCAGCACCAGCCCAAAGCCACCCTTACCAGCAGTTTTTGTTGGGGTTTTTTGGGCTGTCAGCTGCAGTGACTGGTCAGCAAGTAGGCCACATCTGGTTTTTTTTTGGTTCCACAGTGAGATAGACCCAACAGAAGAGTGGGGCAGGCACCAGGGGGTGGCTGTAGTAGCAGCAGAGCTGCCAAACACTGAACACCAGAGCTGCCAGGAACATTTTGTTGCCCACACTGAAACAAAAGCTCAAAGTGTCATCTGAGGTCTTGCTTTCAAGGGAGAGCTCCAGCAGTCACATCAGTGTGGATGCAGATACGGAGTTTAGCAGAATGAATCCCAGCATGAGCACCATTATCCCCATGTGAAAAAAAAGGTCTTAGGGGCAGAAAGCTGGGGTATTGCAAACATTTTCCCAAATAACATCAGCTAACCTGATGAAATAGGCTCCTCTAACAGCAAAAAAAAATTGCACCCTGTACAAGGATTATACCCGTAAACCTTATCAGTTTAAATCTACCTCTGCAGTCATATTGGAAGCACGTTCCCACACAGGCAGAGTCTAAGGAAGGGATAAGGCACACACCAGGAGGACCTGCTGGTTATGCAGGACCAGGGGAGAAGAGCTGAAGCACAGATTGAGAGGAAATCTGGGGGGGCAGGTCTCTGACATGCCAGCGTTTAGGAGTGTTAGGGAAGATAAAACGCCCTTCAGGAGGAGGTTCTTGGGGATTATAGCTCTACACCCTTGAGCACACTGCTGTACAGCAGTCATGGTAATAATTAATAACAAGGAAATGATTCTCACCCTGTTCTGGCCACCTTATTAAAGTGAGGATATTGTGGAAATGGAAAAATCCCAGCAGGACAGCACCTAGGATGATAGATGGATGGGATGCATTTTTAACAGAGTTCACTACATTTCAGGAAACATATTTCTGAAAGGAATGTGGCTGCAAAGCTTTTATCCTTGCCTACTCTGCTGCTACCAGCTTCTTTCAGAAAAAAGGACAAGACAATGCAAGGTGGATGCTGGAACTGAACAATTTGTGGCCAGTAATGCTGTGGTGTGTGCTCCTAAAATTTAACCACCCCTTCTGGTTTGTTTAAACCAGAAACCCTGTCTTAATTTTTTTTCCCGTTCTCCTTTGCCCTTTGTGTTCTTGCCAAAATAACTTACAGAGCCTGTATTTTTTTCATGGACAGAGTGGCACACAAAATCTAGAAAGAGATGCTGTTTGCTCTGAAGGACTCCTAGAATCCAATTTGCAAGTTTAAGGCCAAGCTGTAGTTCCTGTTTTAATAAAGGATGCTCCTAAGTAGTCCCAATGAACAAGAAGTCAAAATAGGCTTTGGGTGTATATTCTGCCATGGCAAAGTTGATTTGAAAATAAACAGTGGCTTTTGACCTACACAAATGCACAGGAGGGAACAGATTTTGGCAAAGCTGTGCTATGCTTTTAGCCACAGGCAGTCCCCCCAACAGGAGCCCTGCAAAGCCCAGAGGTCATCTCCCTTGTATGAAAGCAAACCAGGAACCCAGCAAGGAAAAATGTCCATAAGATCTTTCAGTGCCTTTTGCTCTGCCCCTGCAAATTCAGTCCTAGACTGCAGCTTCTCCTGCCAAGGCTTTTAGGTGACATGGTGCGCTAAGAGAAAGGGACATTCACCCTGCCCTCAGTGAGACACAAAGCACAGACCTTTTCCAAGGATCTGTGTTACAGTTTAAAGGGGTCAGGGAAAAAAAGAAAGAAACAAAAGAAAACCTTAGCCCTCCAAAACAATTGAACAAATATTTCCCCAGTTAATAAATAACGGGCTCAGCTGGGGAGTTGTAATTGTGTGTATAATGCATCTCAGATCTACGGTATAATTACATTCTGGAAACCATTGACTAATAAAAGGCACCAGACAGGGGAAAGGATCTCTTCTTGCCATGGGTTGACAGGCAAGCAACAAACAAGGTGCACTTTTTCACCTTCTATTCAATAAAATCGGGGTATTAAATATGCAGGCAGAGCACCTCCATTAAGCAATTCACTTCCTTCCTTTTCTTTCTCTTTTTTTTTCTTTTATTTTTTTCCTCTTTCCCTCTTTTGTTTCCATCAAGACAGAGAAGGTTAAAAAAAAAAAAAAAAAGCTATATATGAAACCCCTGGCTATACGTGAGCTGTACTTTAATGAGGCTGCATCTTAGTCCCTCTGCTGTACTAAGTAAACATGTTTCTCCCCCTGCAAAGAAAGGCTTTACTTGCCTGGGCCGAAGGGAAAAGAGCTTAGGGAATACTAGGAGGCTTTTTCTCTGCCCACACCCCTTCCTCCATTCCCTCTAAAATAAAACCCTTCCTCGCATTACAGAAGGAGTGTTCATTCACCAACTTCCAGCAATATGAGCTATTTCCATGTTGCTCACAATGCATTTGAGCCTCTACAGGAAATCAGAGACCGAACAACTCACCTAAAAATCATGCTCCAGTTTCTAAAACTTATCGAAATCCAGGAATCATACCTGTATGATTATACAAAACAGCCAGACCTTTTTTCTCCAGGCTGCTCTGAACTGAAGCACTCGAGTCAGTGCATATCTCCAGCTATTCTGCCAGCGGCTCTCTCAGCCATTTATGATTTCAACTCTGAAATCAACGGAGAACTGAAAAACAGTCTTACGTGGCTACGTAACAGGACTACTTGCAACTACGCACGACTCTTTCGAGGTTCTGGGAAACATCTGGTGTGGTGTTTTGGCGTGGAACCCGCAACATGCTACAGAAGGGTTACAGCTTCAAAATACAACCCAACCTTTCTCACCCTTCACTGCAGCAGTGAGCGGGACCGGAGCACGTCCCTGACTTTGCCTCCTCTTCCTGGGAGCTGAACACTCAGCTGCTGGCATGTCTGTGCAAAGAAAGAGGAGGCGGCGTGAGCCCTCGCACTTCCAGCCACCCTGGCACTCAGGAAGGGGAGCACTAGCATGAATCCCTGCATCCTTTGTCCCTGTCGTACCCATCACAAGCCTCTGCATCATGACCGCTCGGGTCAGAGCTGACTGAGCCCTCCCTCGCTCACGGTCCGTTCGCTTTTTGCTTCTCAGCTCCCAAGGAAGGAAGAGTCAGAGACGTGGCTCCCACAGAGTGAGCAATCGGGCATTAAACCAGAAACCTGCATCCGCATGCACCGAGCGGGCTGCTTGAGGAGCACTCGTGGCTGCAGCCGCTGCACCTCATCTCCCAGCCGGGCATGCAGGAGGGCGAGTGCAGTAATGAATGACCCCGCTGGGCTCGCCGGGATGCGGAGCCTGGCCTTGAAACACGCGAGGGAGGGCAACTGAGCTGCTCTGGCTGCCTCCCTGCCGGGCCCGGGGAGAGGGGAGCGGGGCTGGGGATGTTCCTGACTCAGCAGTGCTGCGCTCCTCGGCCGAGGCGCTGCCGCTGCTAATAGGTTGTGGTAATGGAGAAGCGTCTCGCAGGCAGGACGGTGGGAGGCTGATCAGCTCCAGCAGAAGAAGTGAGGTCAGTGGTAATGAGCGACAGCGATGAGGAATGCAAATTGCAGGAGGATTTATGGAGCAGTTTCTGCTCACCGAGCAGATTCCGGGTAAGTGGACTGTTAATAAGGCAAGCAAGCTCTTCGGCAATGCCAGCTGTTGGAGGGGCACTTTTCTGCCTGGTATTCACACCAGCCCAGCTGCAGGGGTGCCGAGAGCACAAACAACACTGCACACACATCCCTCAGCACGCACACTGGGGTAGCACACGCGATATGCTGAAAGAAAGCAGGGATAGGTGGCAGAAGGCTGCTTACCAGCTCACAAGGGAAAGCCAAAAAACAGCACAACTTAGCAGACTCAAGCCCTAACCAAAGCTGGTTTTTACCTTTTCTCCTCTCAGTCCCTTCCTTCTTCCTCAGAATACACCGTGGTGTTAGATGAGCATCTCTCACTGTTCCTGCCAGAGATTAAGTGACCTGAAGGCATGCACAGAAAATCCCAGCAGAGCTGGGAAGGACAAGCTTACCTTGCCCACCTCTTGCCTGCACTGGCTTGAGTTTCTCAGGATTGTTGCTGCTGTGAATTACAAGTGGTAGGTGTCACAGGCTCTGCTGAGGAACGCCACTCTCAGGGCAGTCTGCAGGAGGATGTTGGTGACATACTAGAAACCCCTTTCCTTTTAGTAGTATTCCTCCTAAAAGCTGTGGGATTTTGTCACAATAAAGCCTCTCAGCATCAGAGGAATAGCAAGTTTCTCAGCCACAGAGCTGCCACCTCCAGCTGCTTGGTGTGGTGACACACCCAAGCCTGCTGAGTTTCCATTCCCAGCACTGGCCTTGAAACTTTACTCCAAGCAATGTGCCCACCAGAAAGTTGTTAGATTCTAGTCTCCAGGTTAAGGCAGCCTCACAGACAAGGTGCCACTGAACCCTTGTTGATGATAAGAGCAAGTCCTCCCCATCAGAAGAGGTGAGCTGGAAAGCCCCACTCAAAGTTCTTGGTGTAAATCCTGAGCTGGGGCTGCCCCAGCAGACCGTGCTGGGATGGTCCTGCCTCAATAAAGAGAAGTGATGGGAACAGGCTCTTCCTGACAGACCATCCCTAAGACAAAGGAATGGCAACGGATCCTCTCTATCAGTGGAAAAAACAGAGCAAATTCCCAGGCTAAGGACCCTCCACTGGGAGGCTATCCCCTCCTATCCACGTTCTGAGCCCGTGGAGAGGGCTCTCACAAACGTGCACACAGAGGAGACATGGCAGGGGTCAGTGGGTGACATGGACAAGGGATGTTGCATCCTGCAGCAGCCACTGCCCAGACTGTGTTATTTGCAGAACCACAGCAGCCGTGTGTGCTCCTTGGCTTCCTGACAGCACCAGGCCTCATTTGGGCACGTCCTTCTGGAGCAGCAGAGGGACAGGGCGGTGCACATCTGCATCTCAGCTACACCACAACAGGGGTGTGAGAGACAGAAACCAAATGAGCTCATTTCATCCTGAATACATGAGACTTGACAAGCCTATTAAAGGGCTGTAGCCTACTGTGTCTCGTTATGAAAAATTAGTGCTGTCCTATAAAAATACTGGAGACAGTGTGTCACTTAAGGAAAGAATGTCTTGAGGATATGGTCTTTTCTTAATAGGCCCTACATCATCAGGGACATACATACATCAGGAGTGAGCCGAGGGAATTTGGACCTGGGAGCAAGTATCACTCAAGTCTGACACCTTTAGGATACTCTAGTTTGCCCATCTCTCCCTGCTTGAATGAGGAGCAGCTGCAGTAGCCAGGGGTTAAATGGACCAAAGAATAATTTTGCTTGGTTTTTGCAGTGTCTCAATGAAAAACACAGTAAGAAAAAAACCAATAGGTTGGATTCAAACAGAAAGGACACTGTGTAAAGGTTTTCAGCAAAATAGAAGTAAACCAGAACCATTTCATCCTTGGTCAAACCCAAACTGGGTCAGTTCAAACACAATGTATTTTTCTTCTCTGGGTTATTCAATTTGCTGCCTAATTTTTATTTTTAATGTAGATCACTGTTAATGCCATTTCAAGAAACAAAGATATTTCTGTGCAAAGAATGTCAAAATTAAATATTTGAGTGTTTCAAAAATTAAATATTTCAATTAAATCCAAGATGTTTTGACATTTACAATAATTCTTAGCTTTTTTCCCCCCAGATTTTTTGTGGGTGTGGTGGTTTCGATTTTTTGCTATAACTCTTTGCCAGACTTGGACTAAAGACTTGGATAATTTTAGCTTTTTCATTTTCTCCCCACCTCAGACTCTGTCACACCTGTTCTAGTGTTTCTTGAAGGGTTATCTCCACTCATCAGGTTGAACCTTCTCATGGCTCTGGAGACTGAGGCAGTATAAAAATAAGAATGAAAGTGGTTTTCACTCTGTCTCTTCCCCAGTATTTGGGAAAGACCCCTGTGCCATCTTGCACCTTGCTACCTTTGCTGTGACCATGGGCAAACGAACACGTCAGCTCCGGGTAAGCGAATGATCAGTGGAAAGGCAAAGGTGAGTCTTACACTGTGCACCTGTACTGGAGGAATGCATAAGCCACATGGGCAGAATAAAGCTATCAGTCCCTGCTGGAGTGCAGTAAAACCCTGCCAAGAAACCTATGGCTGTAACGGGGAGAAGAGCAGCAGCATCTCATGCAGTAAGAGACAATGGTCAGCACGCTCAGACGTGAGACCTTCACATCTCAGGTATGTTCAAACAAAGGTTAACTCAGGGCCTTTTTCTGGCTCTATTCTTATAATTGAAGAGAAAAGATTTCTCCTGCCTGTTATGTCTCTAGGAATGTTGCCTTCCAGACAGGCAGAGGAAAGAACACACATATGACAGCTGGAAGGGAAACCAAAGCGCTTTGCCTCACAAAAGAAAATACAAATGAGCAATCTGAGTGCCATCAAACCTGCTGTGAGAGAGAAAGAGAGAGAGAGAGGTAGGATCAAATCCCTTGTTAGACCTTAAGCTCTCTGGAATTAGGCCACTTTAAGAAGTAAAAGGACTAGAGTTTAAAGGATTCTGAGAATTTCCCATTTCTTGAGATAACTATGACCTTTACAAAGAAAACTACAAAGAACCCAGAGCATAAAGGAATGAGACTTCTGTGTCTTTCCCTTTCTTTTTCTTTCTTTCTTTTCTTTACTTTTTTTTCCCTTCTCTCAGCTTTCTTTGTAGAAACAGGTAATTGTGCTGCCCTTTCTTGGAAGATGCAGTTCTCCTTCAGCTGGATCTTCATAATAAAAGTGCCAGTACCGCCGCCCTTGGCCCAATGGAAAATTTGCATGGAGAATACAGCCATGTGAGACTTATTAAAAAAAACCTGCCTTTACAATATGCTCTGGAGCAGAGGCAGAAAAGATACGACTACTGGGGTCAACTCTAGCCTAAGTGTATTGATGCCTTAGCCTAAGTCCACTGATGTGTAAGTCAAGTGTCCTAATGAAGTTGGACAATTGCTGGCACAGGTTATTACCTCTATTTAAATGCCTCACAGCTACGAAGGCATGAAGTGGTATACAGTGCCCATTTCAGTTCCTCTGGGAGCTGGTACCTTGTGTCCACTGATGCTCCACTCAGAGATGAACCAAATCCACCTGCTGGCATGTACCCTGTGCTCTTCTGTCAGTCTGCCACAGAGGTTTACATGCTTCAGAGAAAATGCTTGGAAGAAATTCCCTATAGCTGCAACTACCTATAGACACATAATTACAAGCTACTAGTATGTGAACCACAGAAAGCAGGAAGAGGATGAGAAGGGAAAAGGAATTTAAAGAGTTTGCTTGCTGTGGAGAGAAAGGATGTATCTCATCCAGACACAGGGCACGTTGTGTGGTCGTAGGAGTACGGAGCACAACACGCCCATCACAGGTATACACAAAGGTACTCTCTGTGGCACCCCTGCACACAAGGCTTTCACAGGCACACAAGGGACTGGAGACACTCAGAAGGACACCCTAAATGGAGGCAGTCAAAGCTCAGACTTGCACAGACAACTGTTACCAGAAACTCAAGTGCGAATAAAAACGCCTGTGAGCATGCAGTGATTTGCACAGGCCCAGACAACTCCAGGCATGCATGTCAGCAGCCAGACACACGATACAAGGTACCCACACTCTGAGTGACAGACTCCATACACCATCTCATGCTCTCAGGAGCATGCACAGGCTCCAAATCCCAACAAACCTACATAGAGCGACTGATTCACACAGCAGCACAAATGTAAACCTGTTCCAAATAGGTTTCCACAGAGACTCAGTAATAAGCATCCACACACATCATTGAATCTACACCCACAGGTATTCCTGGCCATGACCCGTGCAGGCACAGAGAAAGGAGACAGTTGCCCACCCAAATACAAATCAGTTGTAGGCACGGGAATACCTGCTTACCAAACTGCTACCAGGAGTCAAAAACCTCACTAGGCAAGGTCTGCCTAGCTCTTAGGAACTTGCCCCTTCTCTTTGAGGTTCAACTTCTTCATCCACTTGTTGTTCTTTGCAAAAGCTCTTTCCATTCCTCCATCCCTCTTTCCTTCTGAAGCTCTGTTCAAAGAAGAATAACAGAGCTGAACTGGTAGCCCAACACACAGCTTTCTGATGGCCTCCCTTTCATGCTTGCCACTTGGCCACATGGACAAATGCATATTTAGCTGCCAGTCACAGCACAACAAAAAAAAAACCAAAAAAACCCCCAAAAAAACAAACAAAAAAACCCCAAAACAAACAAAGAAAAAACAAAACAAAAAACCCCAACCAAAACCACAAAAACATTAGAAGGTAAATGAAAGGGAGAAAAACTCCAGGACTAAATCCCTCATTGGCTGCCAGGCAGCTAAAATCAACAGTACAACACCAGGGCTGAACTTGGCCCAGCATGGTGTTTTGATGAGCTAAACAATTAATTAAGAAATATCTCCCCAGCAGATCTATTGCAGCTGAGTATGCGAGGAACACACATATCCATGTAAGAGTTCTATCGCCACCATTACATGCTGGAGAATAGCATATAATTAATTATAATGATGGCAAAGATTAGATCCAAATTCCTTTACACAGTGTGTACACAGCCCAAACAGACAAAATAAATCAGAGTGCCCGTACCCTAATCCAGCAGCTTCAGAGGATTAAATAGGTGCATTCTAATCACAGGCTCAGAGCAGCCCCACTCAGTATGCACAGAGCTACCCCGTGTGCAACCGTGTCTGAGGGATCCCAGGAAAAGTATCTCACTTCAGATGAAAAACATAATTTAGGCTTTGATCACCTACCACCATTTATGATGTCTTGGCTTGCTTTCCCTCCCTAGATTTTGGCCTACACACCTCAGGCAGATTCCACATTCATCTCTCTTGAAGCCTCTCCTGCGATGCCGCCTGGGGAAGACACGTTTTCACTGCTCTCTCAGCATCCCTGGTGTGCTGTGCTTTGTTCCTTAGCAGTTGATGAACCAATCTTGAGGTGGCAGCACTGAGGACAAAAGGCAGGGAAGAGTGGGGTTTCTCCCCGTAAGACATCTTATTTAAAGTGAATTTTTTTTTCCTTAATTTTGTTATTATGGGCTATACAAGGAGGCTGAGGTTACACTGTTTAAAAAGCAAGTAGGTCTCCACCCTTCAATGGAATAGTTTTCAAATTCCCATGAAAAAACTAATTCTCAGAATGAAAAAAAAAAAAAAGCCTAATACAAATAAAATCACAAAGAAACACATCTTTTCATGCGACAAAGATAAAATTCATTACTTCTGTCACTAATCATTGGGTTAACTCCATTCCTGGAGTGGTTGACACTGAATCAATCCCATTACACCTGCTGCATAATGTAAGGTACTCTTATGTTAGTTAGGAATAGAGGCTTAGGAACTCTTATGTTAGGTAAGAATAGAGCTGGGTGGTTCAGCCCATGGAAAACATCATAACTTGTCAGAATAAAAAGCTTAATTAAGACATACTTTTCTAAAGGAATAAATTTCAAACAAACAACCCCCAAACAAACGAACAAAAATCTAACCCACAACTGGAAATACAGTATTTTTTTTCCATTTCTACAATCAAAAAAATGGCTTTTGGCATTCCTTGAAACCAAACATTTAATCTGGGCATGTTATACTGAATGTTTCACAATACCTGGCTGCTCTCTGACTTTCACCCTGCACTGTTCTGCTCAGTCAGTGCAGATCTGCAGAATATTATTGGAAATGTGTCTCAGACAAGCAGATAAATCTCTGAGAGGTACAATGCATCCAAACTACAATTCCCATGAGGGCCCACAGCCCCATGGGCAGGCACCACCTGATTTGAAATAAATGTACAGCAGAATGCTTTGATTCATTTCAGCAAGTGCAAATGTTTCAACCAATCCAAGTCAAAACATTCTGTTCAGAGTCTAACATTTTAAAGCTGTCAAAAGTTGCTGTATTTTTATTATGATAGTAAAGAAAATGGTATTTTCCCTCAGAAAATCATTTCCATGGGAGAACTCATTCCCAGGGAAGATCTGGAAGATAAAAGCTTTAGTAAAGTCTCTTCTGGTCTTTCACATGGGCAACATCTTCACTGCAATTATAAAGCAGGGTAAATTGCAGGAAGTATGGACATACATGAGCTAGCTTGACCTCACATGCTGCTGCTGTGGGTAGCAATAGAGTTAAAACAGGCCTGCATAAGTTCATCTGAGAAGCTGTGTAAATGAAGTATTGACTGACTTTAATATTTATGAAGTTCACCACAACTCTAATTCAGAGAGGGCGCTTAATTTCTATTCATCCTGAAATCCCGCTCCTGGCTCCAACAGGGACATCCAGGGGCTGGCTCTGTCTCTAACAGAAAGCAAGGCACGGTACCCAGGAACATCCAAGTGGATGAAATCAGATCCTCCAAAACACTTTTTCTGAGAAGGATTACCTCACATATGGCCTTAAATGAAAGGTAGCAGGATATTAAGACAGTGTAAAAAGAGTTTATGTATTCTAAGGCCCCCATAACACACCTGAAGAACTCTAACCACCTCTGAATTAAAAACAAAAAAAACAAAGATAAACTCAATCCACATGTCCTTGCCTATCTCCCCCTCTCTTTTTGTCTTTCTAAGATAAAAGGTGCAATATAACCTTCCATCATTTCATCACAGCCTCATGCTGTGAACCAGTCAATAATTTTTATTATCACTTATTATCACAAAAGCTGCATCACTCTCTGATCCATCGAGTATGGATCAAGGTCCCATTCCACCTGGTGCTGAACAAGCAGAGAACAAAAAGAAAGACTTTGTCTAAAGAAAAATCTAAATATAAGCAAGAGAGTGGCTAGCTAGAGGCAGATGGGGAAGCAGGAGTTAATGAGATCCTTAGAATCTCCTAGAGATTCTCTTAGAGAAGCATAGAATCACAGAACAGTTTGTGTTGGAAGGGACCTTAGAGATCATTTCCTTCAAACCTTGCTGCCATGGGCAGGATTTGAGGGCAGAACACAGAGATGCTTTTGCAGATACCAGCAGGGAAGAAGGCAGGAAGATGCTCTTCTGCAAACCTGACCCGTGTGTGACTGGAGCCAGAGAGAGGAATTGGCCAGGACACAGAGCTGACCCACCCAGCTGAGCAGGGAGGCTGTCACAGGCCCTGAGTCAAAACCAACTCATTGTGCTAGAGAGGGATAAGGAAAGCTGGACAGAGGGCTGTCAAAGCAGAGCAGCACAGGGCACATTTTGTCACAGTGTCCTGCAAAGCCCTCGTAGAGCTCCAGCCAAAATGTGCTCTAACGCCCAGTCTGAGAGAGGGCTTAGCTCCGAGCTGAGGCCCTGGCTTGGGAATGCTTCTCTCGAGAAACAAACTGCTGCTGTAGAGTCTGGGGAGGGTGTTTGGGGTTGTTAAATTTTGCCCTTTTACCATTATGCTGGGCCTGACTACTCACAGTTGCCAGCTGAAAGCCAGGAGGGAAAGGCTGAAAATAAAGAGGAACCCTTATCCCAACCCTGGATTTTAATGATGTTGTGTGAATCAAGCAAAAACCTGTAGCATAGAGGATTGGATTCTGAAATCTGAAATGCATTTTAAACAGCAGCTTTCTCAGAGTTTCCTCCTAAAGTGAGCAGAGAAGCATTTGGTCTGCCTCCTTTTCTGTTCATTCCCTTTTCCTCTCTAATTTTTCCATTGTAAAGACACACTGAAACCAGAAGGATCTCTGAGACACCAAACCTGATCAAGCATGGGGCAGAATCTGCTCGTTCCAATTATCTGCCAGCCTAATCATAAAAATATCACAGTGCACACTCCATATGTCATTTTTATTGAATTCATTCAGGAGTTTCTCGATTAATCTTTTATTATTCCTTTCCAAATCCCAGGGTTCCCATAACAGGAGCTGATCAGCTAAAGCAATTCTCACACAGAGAGGAAACAGTGATAATTATTTTGGCTCTTGCATCCTTCAGTCACGTCACCAGAATTCCCCATGGCCTTTTATTTGAGTGCCTCCTGGCTGAAGAAGACCCCGTGCCCTCAGTGCCTCAGCCCCTTGGCCCTTATTGCTCCAGACAGGAGAGCCTGCCCCCACTAAAGACTCAGATAAAACCTAAGCAATATCCCATCTGAAGGAGAAGAAACGAACATCCTCATGGTGAATAATCCCAGACATAAAAGGTTCACTCCCAACACTTCTGGGAAGACCCGGACCAGCAGTATTTTGGTGTTTGTACTAAATGGAGTATAGAATCAGTGGCATCAAGTAGATCCAATGCAAGGAAAACACAGGACCCGTTTCGACCTGAAACCTTTGCCTTGCCTTGTCTGAGGAATCTGACCTTTCATGGCTCTAGCAATGGCATGCCTACCAACATGATTTTTAACTCCACCTCTGTTTATCTCTGTGTTAGCAATTCCTATGCTGCCAAACGCAGCAGAGAGGCTCTAGCACTCCTTCCCAGCCAAAGCTCAATAAAAGAGGCAATAAAAGAGCTTTCCATCCCACATCTGGGATATGTCCCACCTGTGCAATTCCCTTCATCTAGGCAGAATGAGACCTAAAGGTACTGAGAGTTTCCCCAGGCAGTTGTGTTGTCAATGAAAAAAATACTACTGGGAGAATAGTAGCTAACTTTATGTTATCTCTAGGGTAGGATATTCCTGTCCCAGTATCTTGTTTGGCATCTTCATCACCACCTCATTAAAGCTTCAGTTCATTAATTAAATATTTAATACATTAAATGAGGTTCCTTTTGTACGGAGGAGCTGCGATCTTGTTGCTGGTGAGCGTGATGCTGTGTATCCTCCTGGGAGGCTCCAATTTGCCATACTAATTGCGCGGAGACTCTTCAAAAGGCCCCGTGCCGCAGCCTCGGCTGCCGAGAAAATTGTACGCTCCATCTCCACCGGAGAAAAGCCTGAGCTGGGAAAGACACAGAGCAGCAAGTCACTCTTCTCCTAAAGACCTGGCAGTCTGGAGAGAGCACCTGTGTGACAGGGCACAGGGCAAGGCAGCAATCCCAAAATAATTTCCAGTTCTCATCTACACGGTGGGCAGGGCGAGATGCTGCAGATCCCAGCTTTGCTAAATCAAGGAGGAGCCTTGCTAATTAGGACTGTTAGATGGGAACCAGTTAAAAGCTTTCTATTTGCATTTTAAAAGGTCCCACTACTGCACCAGAGATCTCTACTCTCTTGGTTATGTACATTGGAGCTGTATTACCAGTCGACTCAGAACAGCAAAGATAGACTCTGGTAAAAGAGAGAAAGGGGAACTTGGAAAAAAGGAAAGGGGGCAAGAATCTCCCAAAGCAGATGGGCTGCTGGTGGAACAGAACCCTGGGCCAGCTGTAAAACCATATTCCTGCCTTACTCTGCCCTCATCTACACTTTTTTTTTCCCCAGCCTGCTGTTTGCTTCCACCTCTGTCATCTCGGTGAGAAATCAACTATTCACGTGGCTGAGCTGTGATAGAGAGGGTTGACACCACTGGCAAGAGAGGGCAGAAAAGCTAATTATTTTTTTTTAACCTTTGTTCAGCCCCTTCCCCTGCCTTTCTCACACACACCCATCCCTGGTACCTATACAGAAAAATTATTAGCCTTACTTCTATTGATATCCACATAAAGCTAAGGATCCACATTCCCAGTGGAAACTACAATGGCCTAAACCCATAGTTTAACTCTTAGACCCATTTTCTAGGCTGAAGGAGGGACACACCATTAGTGTATTAGTGAGAAAAAAAACATCTTGTAGTACTGTTTGAAATCCAGTAACTACACTGCAATGTCTGTAGACAGTAGGGATTAGGACCCCAGACTTCCAGCATCAGAAATCTGGCCCTTGTAAGATAAATAAATCCTCTAGGAACAGGTGCCAGAAGGAACTGGAAGGATCTTTGCCTCCCCATGGTAAAAAATGGGATCTACATGCATGAGCCTTTTAAGAGGTACATCTAACTTGGAGGATTAGGTAAGGAAGCTTTAAAAAGAGTTTAAGGAGGGTATTGGGCATGAGTTTTGAGATGGAAGGGCTTTCCAGGAAAGGGAAGATGTAGGTGGATTAAGGCTTTAATCTGGGAAGATGAGAGGAGGAGGAGGGATGGCAGAGAGAACACAAATTACAGTAACAGGCTGAAGTACAGAACACGGATTAAGAAACAAGCAGGAGGCTTTAGGTTGTCTGTGGCTAGGATGTTCTTTGAAAAATGAAAACAAACTGCTAAACAGAGCCAGCAAAGCCCTGTTTTACACAGTGATAGGAAGGGTCTCCCTTCCTGCGATGACCTGCAACCTCAAAATACATTTGTCAGAGTAGGTTTGTCTGGGCTTCAAGGTACTTGACCCAGACTGCTTTTCCTGCCCTGCTCTTTTGTTGCTTTTCCAGGGCTGGTTCCCCACAGCTTGAGTGTGAGAGGTCTTCATGTGCCTGGATCTTGAATAGATCCAGCAACATCAACCCCCTCTTTCCTCTGACCAAGAAATGAAGCTAATGGAGAAGAGAAACAAATCTGAGGGCACAAGTCTCTGGGTGGGGCTGCATAGGTCACCCAAAGGGACTGGATGTCAAGAAATCAACTTCTCAGAGCACAGAGAAGGGAGAGAACACACATGTTTCTGCTCTGAAACATTTTTTTTGTTCCCTTTTTGTCCTTCCTTTTAATGCTGNGAAGGAAAGCTGAGAGAATGAGAGAATATTAAAAACTGATGAGAGATTTGGGGGAAGACAGACATGATCGTCCTTTGGGATGGGAAAATGACTGGATGGAATAACAATCTGAGTCATCGTTGGTGGCAGCAGTGGGTTGCTGTGCTCAGGGGGGGAGACAGAAGGGGTTGTAGGGTTCTTCTTTCTGGACACCAGGGTGGAAGCAGAATGCTCGGACACTGAGCCTGACACAGAAACCACTGTGATGAACAGAAGGGGTGAACAAATTCATCCACAGCTAATAAAACACCTCCATGGGGTTAGGTACCACTTGGTGCTCAATAAACAAGATTTAGTACACTGGTGGTGGACAACACTTCAGGGGCTATTTGGCCATGGGTAAGGGCTATTAAATACAGATGTAGGAAGTAAATAATGGAGACAACACAGTCCTCATCCAAGATTATGTTGCATTTCAGCGATGAAATCAGGGATCCAGCCCAAGCCTGTTGACCTTTGATTTCCTGCTCTGCTCAGGAGATCTACATAATGTCTCACTAAAGCCAAGTGCCAGACATGAACAACCCTGCTGAAGTCAATGCTGTTATGCTGTCATACGTTTTGCAGGACTGAGAAGGAGTTGGAAGGACAGAAGGTCTTTCATGGCACAAAAAGCAAGGCAGGGAGGAAAAAGCCTCTTGGTAGGGCTAGGTCTGGATAAAGGAAAGTTTGCTCATATAAAATTTAGAAGGAGGTAGTATCAGACCATCAGTCTCCACATTCCTCCATTTGGCCCTTTTCACAACACTAAATTTATCTGAAACCATGCACGCCTGAAAAATCTCGGTGATGTCCAGCCAAGAATCTATCTTCCTCCAGCTTTCTTCAGAGAACATCTCCCATGACAGTCAGCAATAATTTTTCTTCATGGAGAACATTTTACTCCTAATTACTCTAGAGGGAACAACTCTGATGGTGCAGATCTTTCTCAAGTAAAATCCCTGGTGTAGTAGAGTACAAATAGCTGATCACATGCCCTGGCCCAGTCCATATCTCATGGATAAAAATTGCAAAGCCCTCTGTAGTGGACTTAAGAACAAGCTCTGCCCAGGATCACAGAATGAGATGAGTTTGAAGCAATGTCAAAATACTCCCATTAAACAGAAATTAGTTTGTACCCAGATTTCTCTTTGTCAAAGTTTCTGTGACACATACTGTCCAAAACCATGGTTTACTAGGAAAGGGGGCAAAGGTTTACTATATATATATATA
>VWZN01016997.1:542342-564647 GCA_013396955.1 Regulus satrapa | reverse complement strand
ATATACATATATATATATAATATAAATTTTTTTCCTGGCTAATTCTTAAAAAACCATTAACAAACCAGATAAGTTTGATGGTTCTTACCACTCAGGATTGACACATTCTATTTGCTTGGATCTAATGTATTTCATGCCCTTTCCACTGAAACTGCTGCTGTGCACTAAAGCTGCAATAAGTTAGGTAAATCCCAGATTACTCTAAAACAAACACAAGATCTGAGTTGTGAATGCTTTCCTTCTCAGACTTTTCCAGGCTGGGGAGCAGGATAGTTGTCTCCCTTGTGCCAGCTCTTCTTTTCAGTACAACTGAATTGTTTTGAACTACATCCTTCTGGTTTTGATTCTTCAAATCACAATTCCACCTTTTCCCTCCATAAGACTCTTTCTTTTAAGGCTATTTTCTCATTAAGAACAGGAGGCAAAATTTTCCACTGTGCAACCCAATGAAGGGATACTAGTGGAGAATTTGCTTGTACAGGATTTGAAGTCCATTAGATCCCCAGCACAAAATCTTGGCTGGGGTGCAAAGCTGTGCGGGTACTGAAATGACAGCCATGATACTTTCCCATCACCAGTCCATGCTAGCAATTTATGGAGTTTGGATGCAATTGCTGGCAATGACTTAACTGCCAGCATGGCCACAACAAATCACTTTCAGCATCATGTCAGCTTTCTGTGATTAAATTGTGGATCTGAGAAGGCCCAGCCTCATGGGATCTGTATATAAGGGCAGACAAAGGCAGACATGAGTGTTGCCAGAGCCACATCCAGGAGAGAAATGGATAGGGGCACAGTTCTGCACAGCCACACAACCATTCCTGGGCCCCCTGACTTGGAGCATGATGTCAGACAAAGCTAATGAGGGGGAACAGACCTGTCTGAGCCCTCTCCTTCAGCCTGTGCGAGAAACTCGTGCCTGAATGTTACACAGGGAGATGCCATCTGTTTTGTCTGGGTCAAAGATATGCTGCCCTTCAATTGGGGCAAATATAAGAAATTAAACTGAGGCTGATGGAGACTAAACCCAGAAGCAGGGAGTTAGAAGAGAATGATTTTTTTTATACCTGTGGGTCTAGTCCAGTTGGAATCAGGTGGGAGGGTGAGGAGGACCTGCCAGCTGAAGTAAGCATGGAGATGGATCCTGCCCTGAGGACAGGAGTGAGGAGGGGTAGGAAGCTCCTGCCAAGTAGGGCTAAGCCACAAGAAGAAAGATTAACTAACAGCTGAGGAGCTGACAGCAACAGAAACAGCCAGTTCAATCAAATAACTTCCAGCATAAAGCAAGAGCATTTATCAGGTGCTTACAGGCTACCCAAAACCATAGTACCTAAATGGTTTCTACAGATGGTAGCATATCATTAAAATTAGCCCTGTGCTTGCTTGCCCAATGCACTATCTGCAGCACATTACCTACTCCACTATCTTATTTACCTAAAGAAAAGTCAGAGCTGTATGATAAAGCTAGAAAACACTGCAATACAGAAGACTGGTTTAAATAAGCCTAGTCTTCCCTTTTGTGTCCATAAATACCTGCTGTGACGCTTCTGCATGTGTCCATGAAACCTCTTGCAAATCCAGAGTGGGATAAATTCAGCAAATGAACAGAAGATTTAAATTAAAGAATGAGCAAAGGTAGTGGAAGCAGTGAAGAGTGATCTGTCCTTCTCCCTTCCACAGATAAGATGCAGCAAGCAGAATGGGGGATAATTCTCATTTCAGTTATACAGGCACAACTCTGAAGACAGTCCATAATCCTTCAGAGGGCATTGGTATTATTGGGACCAAACCTGCCCAAAGGCTGCTAAAGGTGAAACTAACTTCTATTCCTGAAATATCCCAAACCTCAAATAATCTAGCAGGACCATGGTCTAGGTAGAGGATTCAGGAATACCCCAATTCTTGTATCAAATCTACCCTTATCAGTAGCTCTAACACTGGGTATAAAGCTAACGAGATATGTTGCATGAATAATATGTCCAAGGCCCTTTTTTGCCCATTTAACTAAAAATGACAAATCCCACACACTCCTCTTGATTTCATTTTCATTGCACATAACTTGAGCATTTCTCCCAAGGTCTACAAAAGACAGAGGCTGCATTCTTCATGACTCACTAAGCTATCATCTGGTGACTGAAGGTGTAAGACAGACCAGATGTCTGCTGGGGCTACTGTCTGCAGGGCCTGCAGAGCTGCCGGTTACCAAATCTCAGGGGAGGGTGCCACCCTCTCAGACCTGCCAGGGAAATTGCTTACATGATCATTCTCTAATCCACAGCAGTTAAAACAAAGCAGACTGGAGCTGAGTGGGGTCATCTTGATGGGCACTGCATTGGCAAACTGCTCACACTAACATCTGTGTGGCAGAGCTGTCTGTAAAGGGGTGGGCAACCTCTTCCTTTTCTCCAGCTGGATGCAGGAAGGATGTGCACTCTGAATCAGACTAGGGCTAATCATCTTATTTCTAAAAAGAATCAGAAGCTTCCTTTTGGCATAATCCCTTAAATCGTTCTAGCTCCTTTTCTGTCTCCCAGGGCACACTGCTGCTAGAAGAATGCTGACGCGCCCTTGCAGCGAAGGGGGAGGCTTGCAAGAGAAGCCACCAGATTGTCTGCCACAGTGCTGATGACACAGAAGCCTTTCTTTCACTCTTTCTTTCCCCAGAGTTTAGGAGGCTCAGTTCAGTTGCTTAAGCACAGTCATCTAGAGCCATGGGACAATTCCCACACGACCTAAAGCTACCACTCCAGAAGGGCACAGGTGTCCTGATGGTCTTTGGTAATCTGCAGCAGTTTCAGATTCCCATGAGCATCTTTAGCAGGGGAAAAGGAAGCTAAATTGACACATCTGAACTGAGTATTAGGTCAGCAATTCAGAGGGTTTTTTTCTGACAAGTACTATGGCAAGGGTCAGCCATTAGCAAAAGTTTGCAGACCACATTCAATAAACACATTTGTAATGTGAAACAATGTGGGCATTGCATCTGAAAAGGTAAAAGATGCAGCTAGACACATTTGGGTCTTTTCAAAAGTGTTTCGGTAGCCAGCAAGCAGGATTCTAACTTCTACACAAAACTGCTCAAAGGAAAATTAAAGCATCCTGTCACCTCGGTGACTTTCAAAATTCCAGCCCATAGCACCCAATTCCATCATATAACAACACAGAGTTCCAAGTAGGAGCAGAGTTTACAATCCCCAGACAGAGGTGTGGCACAAATGCAGTCAGCATTAGGCACAGGAGCATACAACTACATCCTCTGGTGCTGCACAATGCTCTGCTAAAGGTGCTGAAATACCCCTGTCTACACAAGGGCAAGGATGGAGCCACAGCTTTCAGTACTCTGCAATCAGCTCTGTCATAAATTCATTGAATGGTTTGTGTTGGAAGGGACTTTAAAGTTTATCTAGTGCCACTCCCCCTGCCACCTTCCATTAGAGTAGGTTGTTCAGGCCCCCATCCATCTTGCCCTTGAACACTTCCAGGGATGGGGCATGGAACTTTATGTGAGTGTGATGGGAAAAAAATTATTTCTACTCTTACCCCACCATGCAATTTTTTTTCTTTTTCCCTAATAGTGGGACCTCAAATTTAACTCAAAAAACCCAAAACTCATTTCACTCTTCCTCCTTTCTCAAATTATTGATTCCCTCTTCCAAAGCACAATGGCTTCTGTGTGCCTTCTTCATTTTGTTAATTACTCTTTCCCAGCCAGAGGTAGGCAAGGAGGCAGACCAATGCTATGTGAATGGATCTGACCCATCACCTTTGACCACAGCAATACCAAGCGACAAACACACTTAGGAAATCCAATTAGTGGGAATCCACAGGATGCAACTGTTCATAAGCAGCACTCATTGAATGCATTGGCAAATACACATGTGAAATGAAGGTTTGTTCAAGAGTGGATAAACATGCTGCATTGATTAGACAGGCAGCTGTTAAAAGTCTGTTTGTCTCTCTCAGATTAGTCAAATGAGAGTATAGATAGACAAGCAGATAGGCTGACAGACAAACATAAAGATAGAATTGTTCCTGCAACAGTGAAGGTTGGATTTTCAGGGAGGTGGTTTGGGTAAAATCGATAAGCCAATTTCTGTAAGCCAGAGCGCCACCCGTCATTAGGAAAAGGCCTCTGAAACCACCCCATGCCCGGCTGTGAGATCTCTCTTCATGGGTTTCAATGAGAGTGAAATTGAGTGACTTCAATAATTTCATGCCGGGTTATGGGAGGAAGGTGAGGAAGGGTGAGTTCCCAACCATCTAATAGGCCTCTAACAGCTCGATAATTGGCCCATCCTGTGGGTGATTAAGGATGAAAATAACTAATTTCCGCTCATCTTACAGACTAATCAGATCACCTCACCCCTATCATTTTCTCCTCTATTTAAAGATGCAGTCTCCTTCTTTCTGGCATCAAAGGCTAGCAGGATGCAATTATTTAAGTTAGTAAAGGAAGTAGTTCAGGCCAGGCTGGTGTTAGTGGGTTTAAGATACCGATTGGTTGCTCTGTAATAAACCTTTTACTTCTGGTTTCTGTTACTGTGCTACAGCCTCGTGTGCAGCATGGGAATCCTGCTACCAGAACCTATTGTTCTGTGCTGGAAATAGACAGGGTTGGGCTCAGACCTTGGACACAAATCTGAATATTACAACACTTGGGCATCATCCCCAGCTTTGGCTTCCTAGCCATGCTTTCAAGAGTTTGTATGGCTGGTGATTTCTTGTTAGAAAGGCCAACTTTCAACACTATCACTACCACAAAAATTCCTTATACAGCAGATTAGATACAAGGCACATGTTCTGTGTGGTGCCACTGAGGCTTCTTGGCCGCCAGGAGTAGGCAAGAGTCCACAAAGATGAAATTAAGGGCTGGAAAAACCACACTGTGGAGTGGACATCTCATTTTACTCCTTGCCTTGAAGCTGTGCTCCTGATTGCGTTATTTCCTGCATGGCTCAATGCAACACTGAACGTTTGTTTTGTGCCAGTTCGGGCCAGTCCTTGTCTTGATTCACAGCTGTGCCTTTACAGACCCCTGAGGGAGGGTCACAGACATTGGTTCTCCATGCCCCACCTGAGTTCATAGGTCTGAAGAGGTGTTCTGGTTTACATGGGCAGGGATCTCCTGGTTTAATGCTAAACTGAGTGCTGGCACTACAGGCAGGAAAGGCACAAGTGATGGGAGGACTGGTGAGACAACTCTCTTAGACTAGTCCACACTATAAAGGAAACAGTGATGTCCTTCTTCGGTATAAATATTTGGGCTTTCTTTCACCAGATGTTGCTGTGAAAAACTCCTGGAGACCTCAGAGAAACACAGGGAAAGCCCTCAAGCTTCATGTCTCTGCTGCTATATGAGAAGCTCACAGTACACTGCCTTAAATCATAAGTTTCATTCTCCAGATTCCTCTGCAGAATACCTTGTAGTCTCAAAAGATTTCAGGATGACGTGACCCATGCCACTATAGAATAAAAATGCAGTACTTTTCCTGAGAGAGGAACAGAGAAAAAATAAATTCTGGTTGGCAGAGATTTCTTCATCATGCCTGCCATTCTGAGTACCAAATACACTCTTCTACAAGTCTGCAATGGGCAGACTGTGGTTCATACAGGAAACTCAAGCACAGCTGTTTCAATACCATGGGTGTCTCTCAGGAGACCAGAGATCAAGACAGTGGAACTGAGACTGAGACCTTACAGTGGTGGCCTTGGCACTGCTGTTCCTTTGCATTGTGAGTAATTAAGCAGTACTCACAGATGGAGAACACCAGTCCTGGAATTGAATTGGGTCAGTTCACTGGCATAATCCTGATTATTTCCAAAGAAGTCCAGTATCAGGCCCTATTTCCCTGAATGTAGCAGAAATCATAATGAACAGCAGTTTTCTCCCTCGTTATTTTCAGTTCTGCTTCTCCAGTTAGTCCTGTGTCACACATACCTTATCTACCTGTTCGCTTTCAGTGACACATCCGCAACTGCTCCCTCACTTCATTTCATCCATGCTTTTGCTGCTATTATCCTGGAAACCTCTTGGCCCTCATAATTTTTGCCTCATGCCTTAAGCAGTAGCCTTTTATTCATCTCCAAGAAAGGACAGCTTCATTTTGCCTGGAAGGAAACATCCAAATCTCAGTGACCGGCTTTCATCATATCTCCGCCGAGAAGGATGTAGCTGCTGTGGCTTCTTGATAGGACTTCTTTTTCAGGCACATTCTTCATCGGTTCTGCTATGAAACTAAAGTCATCCTTTCCCCAGAAGAAAGCCATTGATGAACTCTTAGCATTACACACGCTCATTCAAAAAAGATGAACAAAGCTGTAGGTATGACAAGCCAAAACATCCTACCACTCATCCCACTCTCATCAAAAGCACATCTTTGTTCAGGACATAATGATCCCATAGCAGAAATAGCTGCTATTATTCCCTATCATCACAGCTTCCCAATTTCTCACCAAATGTACCCCATCTCCAGCCACCATATGCAGCCTGGGCAGGTTGCCAGCTCATTTTGTGTGTGCTGCTCTGCAATGCTGGGATCTGCAATCAGGAGCAGGCTTGTTAGCTAATGGCAAGCAGGCCTGCCTGTGCAAGGACATCTCCCAGTATTTTGAATTTCAGTTTGGGCTCCTGGGTGTTTGCTAACACCCTCCGACAGCCCATCAACAAAGATGATGGAACACCAGTCATTTGCAAGGCAGGGGTTGAAGGCTGTATTCAGCTTTACCAAGGCTTCGGTGCCCATTACAATGTGCAAGAACATTCCTGGGTGCTCTCTGGGCAATTGTTTCAGAGGTTCAGGGAAGCATAGCCACAGGGCTGTGGAGCTGTCACAATCTGAGTGAGTGAGATTTTAAGCTTCTCAGCTGAAACGTGTGGCAAAAGTAAACCTCAAAACTACAGCTCAGAGAAGTGAACCCTCCTGCACCTCTCAAGGGTACCTGTTGCCTACAACATGGGCCAAACACTTGGCCCTGAGATTGTTTTGAGAACGCTGGGAGAATTCTTTATAGCATCCTGATGTTTACAGAGGTTAGCCAATCTATGCTTAGTACAGGATTCTGCCTTATCAATAGACCGTGGATGTTTTGGACAGACGGACATTACTGCTTGCCTGCATGTATGCTTGCTGCTTTCTCTGCTCTTGCATATAGATCTTAATAAATAATCACATTTAGCCTTCTGATCATGAAGTTTATGTAGTTTTATTGCCCCAATCAGGGCCAGAATTCTCCTACAGGTTTGCACGCCTCTCTGGCAGTGGAAAGGCTACTACCATTAACTGCTTCACTGCTGGCTCATAGATGGAGAAAGCAAAACACCTTATTGAGAACTACTGTGAGGATCTCATCTCGGCACCTCAGCATGGTGTTTGCATCTTATTGGTGAGGCTTAGTAAAATTTTCTCATTTTCATTCCTTTTCATTCTATCCTGCCTGCAGCATTTGCATGGGGTTGAAAGGAGACCACAAGCAAGATGGGAGCACACAAAATAATCAAAGGCAGTGCCTTTGACAAACTAAAGCAGAGTAAATTGTAATAGCAAATACTTTGCTTCATGAAATGTGAGTCTTTTTCTCCTCTCTTTCCAGCTTGTGGAAGATCCCTGTGCAAATGGCAATTTCCTTACATCTATAAGCTATTAGAATTTATATACTATTATATAAGAAATGTACTATTTTGTCACATATTTTGGTGGTAGAGTGACTCCAAATATTCAGTCTGTGAGCTGCAGTGCTTAGTCCCAGTTGACCACACTTGGCAACTTCCTGCTTCTCCATTATCCTGCTGATAAGCATTTCCAGTGTGAAAACCTACTTGTGGGGTTTTCAACTAAATTCTCTTGATTTCAACTCCTTCTCAAAGTCCTCAAGTTAAGTGAGTTAGCAATCCAGTTCTATGTGTCAGTAATACCTAAGAGCCCTTGTGTTCCCAGACAGCACACTGGGAAGAAGAGGCTGTGGAGGAAGGGAAGGGAGCCACACACTCAATAAAGGCATTATGAGAAATTTACACAGTTGTGAAATTACTTTTTTTCTTAATGGTTTGCCAAGCTCCAGTTTGGAGCCAGCAGCAAGATAAGAAGTGCAGAGTCTTACATACTTTCAGGTTTCCTTGCAAGTATCTCATATGGCTCCGATCACCCATTCAGTATGTATTCGAGTATGTGCTTAGAATTAATTATTCCCAATGCCCAAAAGGCTATTCCAGCTTTTCCAGAGAGACCTATTCTAACAGCTTTCAGCACAGACATTAAGAAACCCAGGCTTACACACATGACTGAACAAAGGCAGGATACTGATTGAGGTCTTCACTACTAATTATGTGTGTGTGGGCACAGACATATAAGCAGGATGCACAGCTCAACTTACCTGCTCCACTGCACCACCAGTTTTCACTGCAGCTCAGCTCCATCCCTTCTCCAGCACAATGTGCCACATTCACTCACAGAACCCATCCGCCCTGAAAACCACTTCTCTCACATTTCTAAATCTCTTGGCGTAAAACCTGTTATTCTCCTGACATTAGGCTATTCAATACCTGTCACTTCCCCCCTTCAAAAAAAAAAATTGACTTCCGAGTGACATTATATGATAAGCAGTTATATACTGAGACTTCTAACCAGATGGAGCCCTTCCATCACTAGAGGCAGCACGGAGCATGAGGGATAAATGCTCGCTGTCACAGAGTCCCTCTGCTTGCTGCCTCACGAAAGGAGCTGCTCCTTGCCCACAAAGCCCTGCTGTCTGAACCTGCTCTGCAGCTCTGAGGAGCAGGCTCTCTACATGAATATCTGCAGTAGTCCCAGTGCCAGAAAGGCTGGTGCTCTCTAGGTTATTCTTGCAAACAGATTAAAATCTTCTTTTTTTTCTCTGCTACCCCATTTTACTAGTTCATGCCTCCTATTTCACCATTAATGCTTTACACAAATCTGATCCAGCAACTTTTGGGACTGGAGCAGAAACTCACAGATTGTTCCAAACCTGGAAATGTATCCATGGTGTATCTTACCCTGAGGAAATCCTAATCTCTTTCCAAACAATGGGGATGTAGATCATCCAACACTACCAAAAAAAAGCCTCCAGAATGCAAAGGAGTACAGAATCATGGTACACATGAGTTTGGACTGAAAGCAAAGCTGGATCTATGCTGCACTGAAAGCAAAGAGCAAACTGCAGAGGGAGGCTGGGTATGGCCAAGACACCTGGACTCAATACCTGATTTTCTGGTCAGTAGGTCCAAGAGGCCCCAGGATCTCAGGCATGCTTTGCAGATGATTGCAGGTATTTCTGTGACCCTAGTGCCCTGTCCTGCCTGTACAGAGCACTTCTGCCAGTACAGAGCACTTCTGGTTAGGCCTCACCTGAGTCACCCAAACTCCCTCATCACCCTGTGTTTTCGTGGGGGTTGCTGGACTTCTCAAAGGTTAATAGTAACAAATATTATTATTAATATAATAGCACTCAAAATAAGGAAAAGAAACTCATACTTTTAGCATCTTAAAGTAGAGTTTTCAGGTTGTAAAAACAGCCCACCCAGCCAGCAGTTTGTCATGGAGCTTAGTTCTGCCATAAAATGCTAATCAGCCTGAACAGTCACGTCCCCCCTGCACCATATCTTTTTATGAGCACATTAACGTGGTCGTTAGGAAGAGGGGACTCATATGGACACAAACACGCACCACAATCATTTATTTCCCCCTCAGACTCCATCCTTAGTGACTCTAATTCATTAGCAGGAAACAGTTTTCCTTCTCCTCCTTTGAGGTGTTTTCTGGTTTCCGGAAACCCTGACCAAATTGTTGTGTCCCCACAGTGCAATCATTTATTCCCTATGACAGATGTCACAGGAGCAGGTGGAGCCATCTCCTCCATCATGAAGAAGAACCTTCGTGCTCTCTCTGGAATCTTCATGAGGAGTAATGTTGTTGAAGTAAAATACAAATGAGAAGGCTAAAAGTTATAAATTCACGGAATCACTGGAGTATAGAACAGGACAAATAAAAGAACTTATGAAGAATGAGAGAATAACAAAACCTGTAGGAACCAAAAGCCATTACCTGAGAAGTAAGAATAGGAGGAAGCTATGAATCAAACTACAAAGGCAAAGGACAACTTAGCTTGAACTTTGTGATCATTAACATAGTAAAATGCCCATCCATAACCTATGATCAGCCCTTACATATATAAGCCCCTTCCTCTCAGAGCATTCATAGTAAAATAGATGTGCACTGTATCTTTAAACCAAGAGGAGAGAATGAAAAGCCAATTACTCTAGCTTTAGGTCGTTAGGCATACAGAAAATGGCAGGTTTTTTATTGTTCAAAGAGTACAAAAATGAGCACCTGGCATACTGAAGGGGTGGTAGCTTTGTGGATTTAACACCTATCACCCATCTCTGTGCAGACATGAAATAAAATCAAATATCTCTACTCTGTGTGTGGACTGGCTCCTTGCACGCAGGGGTAAAGAACCCTGTGCTAGGGACAACAGTGTTATGTGGATCACTAGACGCAGCTACTTTTTGTTTGGAGTAAGGGCCTGTCAAAGATTTGATAGAAGTCACCTTTTTCCTTCAGATACCAAAAACGATCCCTCTGTATGTGATATAAAGATAGAGCTGGGAATAAAGTTTGGTGATTCAGATAGAGAGATACAGGTCACTGCCACTCAAGCTAAGAGAGAGCTAAAGCCAATTTTAGGAGTAGATAGCCAATCTCCAGAGGGCACCTTCAAACACACAGGCAGTGTGAGGTGCAGAGTAAAGGAGAGCAAACACCTCAGAGCAAAGAGCACAAGGACATTGGTCTTGTGGGTGTAACCCCCTGACTGGCAGAGAAAAGGCTGAGCCCCATCTCTGCATTCATGGCACTCAGAACCAAAGCTCTGCTGACAGGCCCAGTGACTGCATCCTGCCTGCTTAGAGCTCTCTTGCCAGATCCCATACACTTGGGCTAAACAAGAATAAGGCAGTAGGAGCCTTTAGTGCAAATGATTTCTTTTTTCCCAAATTCTTTCTTTTCCCCCTATCAGTGAATTGTCCCCTCTTTCCATCTCCTATTCATTCCCTATCTCACTGTATGCAAACCACAATCCCCCTTTTCTTCTTTCTGCTTTATTTTCCTGAACACTCATTAACTACTCACAAAGGACCGTGCCTGGCAGATCGGAGCTGCAATTATCTCCTGGTTCTGACCCGTGTTCAGCGGTCAGAGATTAGCATCAGCAATAATAATGGAGTGCAAGATGCAGGCAGCTGCATGCTGGGGATTTGACAAGTGTCCAGACCACTGGAGCCAACGTGAGGGGAAGGGACTTCACGCAGGGACTGTGTCCTCAGGAAGGTGGATGTGGACATTTCTGGTTTTCCAGCACATCCCTGATGCCTGTTCAGGAAAGATGATCAGCTTGTCCTCTGGCAATCTAATAGTAAATCCTATCCAACTCCCACTCATTCTGATGCACCCATGAACCTAAGGGAGGCAGGAGGCCATTTCTGATACAAAAAGTTTCAAACTACACTTTTTTTTTTCTTTTTTTTCTTTTTTTTTTTTAATTTTCAAAGTGCAAAAGCCACCAAGAAAACAGAACTCCAAATCCTACACATTAGCAAGGAAGCACCTCTTAGACTGCTAGAATAAACAGCCCTGCCTTTTCCCACCCCCAGTAAGGACAGGAAAAATATTTGACTTTGCTAACTTTCAGAATGCCTTCCCAGTGAGGGCCACCATGCAACATTCATGCTTTCTGTCCACACACTTGTCTGTTTCAGGCATCCATCCATCTCAATCCACCATACTGTGGTTAAGATTCCACAGCAGGCTGCAGTTGGGTCTCCTTCTCATTTCTCTCAGCTTTTCAACAGCTTTGTTTTCTTAAAAAATGTGGCTTTGTTTGTGTATGTGTTTAGTATTTCTTGTTTTCTGTTACTGCAGGCAGGCTCTGACAAACAGGTAAGTCCTGTAATAAGTTTGGGAAAGCAGTTGATCTTTGGCTCAGTCCTATCTCCTCTATGCTTCAATATTTTAGGGTTGTCTCTGTGTCACATCCTTGGCTCAACCTTCAACATAGCAAGTCCAGGCTGTCCAAACTTTCCAGGCAATGTTGGAATTTCCTTGTCACCGAACATCTACCACCTTTGTTTTTCCCTCCCTCAAAGGGGAAAAATTGTAGACAAGATTTCTAAGTTCAGCGATGTATGAGTTCAGGATAAAACTTAGTTTCTTTATCTATTTGGTAATAATATTATATGCTTAGCTGATAGGGAGCAAAAAAACCCCAACCAACCAACTAAAAAAGCCCAACAAACACAACAAAAAATGATAGGTACAAGTACAGCCATCAAGAGAATGGCTATGAACTTTGCTCATACCTGTTTCCAGTTAAGGTGCTTGACCCACTCCTGGCTTGATTTGCAATATCCAGACTTCTAGAAAACAGGAAGAGTATTCTCATCAGTACCATTTTTTTTTTTTTTTTCCAAAAGATGACTTCAAATTCATCCTGCTTCTGGTTATCTTAGAAATAACATGAGAACAGACCCTATCAGAGCATATCACTGCTCTCTGAATCTGGTATCTGCAGATACCTGGACATTTGGAAGTGCAGTGATAATGAAAAAGAAAAAAAATTAATTGAATCTTTCAGAGCCTCAAAAGCTGTTCAGCTTGAGATTTGGAGAAAGTTCAAATTTGATTTGCATTGTAGCTGATTAACCTTGTTCATCCTAAAAATATCTCTCAGTATATTTTCTCAGTTATAAGACATCTGAAAAAATGACAGAAAGAAAATGCTAGAAAACAATTGCTTAAGTTGATAAAATGTTTGCAGTTCAAGTGGCCTCACACCCACTTTTGAGGTTAAATATAAATTATTTGTTTTATTAGTTTTTTACTGGCACAAAAACTTACAGCAATTAACTTTAGATTTCTATAGACAAGTGTTTACACCAGGAGCTGCTACCTGCTAATTTCCCTCAAGTAGAAAGCAATATTATGTGCTAGATGACCAATCACAATAACAGATTGAGTGAAGATAGAATGATCCATGTGGGAAAAAAATTTAAAAATTAGGGAGGACAGTAGTAAAGCAGCAGCATTCCACATTTCCAAACACAGAATACGAGTTGAACAATGACAAGATTTCAATTAATTCCAATCTGCCCATTTCAAAGCCAAAACAGGTTCAAGATTTGTAGCAACACCCATGGTTTTCACCTGGAGGATACCTGGTTCAGACCAGCCACAGATAGAATTTTTCACATAAACCCTTTCTAGTAGCTACAGTGAAATCATTAATTAATCATTTATCACCTCCCTGGAAATGAATGAAGTTCCAGATCTGCTCTGACCCTTGCTGTTCAGAAGGGCACAGGATTTTGTCACTGAATGGACTAGGCAGACAACCCCAGACTTTCACATATACGCAGCCTTTTTGTTATATTAAGTTCAAGGCATGCTGCTCCTGCTGAGTGCAAGTCTGAACTCCCACGAATTAGTTATTCCCATTTAGTATGTGAACAGGAGATGCTGCTCTGCAGGGCTGTCGATCCAGCATGAAACTCACTTTGGAAAACTGTTTTTAAAGAGAGTATCTGCATAAGGGAGAGGAGAAGGTGGAGGAAATAAATCTCCTGGTACTTTTGTTCATTATTTAAAGCAACTGTTATTTTCTCTCTCATTTTTGCTTTCAAATCTGATATCTAAGAGACAAGATTTCTTCTACTAGGCGTCACTGGGGGAAACAGAGCGTGCAATCCGTTTCAGAGAATGCTTTATTCCAGCATTTCAGGCAGGAGAAAGGTCCAGAGGAGATGAAAGAAGCAAAAACCAGGAATCTGAAGAGACTTTGAAAGGCAGCTCTGATCTTTGCTTGTTCAAACCTCACACAAGCCACTTCTTTGGGTTCCTCTGTACAGCATAATAATAGTTTGTTTCAAGAATCGTGTGGCCAGCAGGAGAGGGCAGAGATTGTCCCCCTGTGCTGGGCACTGGTGAGGCCACACCTCGAGTGCTGTGCCCGGTGCTGGGCCCCTCACTGCCAGAGGGACACTGAGGTGCTGGAGGGAGTCCAGAGAAAGGCAACAGAGCCCGTGAAGGGTCTGGAGCACAAGGAGCAGAGGAGCAGCTGGGGCTGTTTAAAAGAGGGCTCAGGGGAGACCTTATCACTCTTTGCAACTCCCTGAAAAGAGGCTGTAGACAGCGGGATGGGAGGGCTGGTTTATTCTCTCAGGCAACCACTGATGCACCATGAGAAAGTGTTCGAGAAATGACTGGATGTGGCATTTAGTGCCATGGTCTAGCTGACAAGGTGGTAGCTGCTGAAAGATTGGACTTGATGATCTTGGAGGTCATTTCCAACCAAAATTACTCTGGGCATACACCTTGTCTAGTACTACCAAATACAGAGTGCAGGGAAGGGAAAGCTAGGAAGTGGGGTTCGTTAATGGGATAAAAGTCTATCAGGGGCTCCTCCTGATAGAGCTCAGAAAGCCACCTTAATGAGCATCTGACCAATACACTCAGGTCCCCACGTCTCTGAATGGTCTTGCGGCTCATCACTGACTGCTCTGCTCTGTCAGGACTCACCAGGTTGCAAAACACAAACATTAATGAAGCTGCAATGGCTGACTGTGTCCATCAGCTTCTTCCAGAAGCTAATAGCCGTGTTCCTCAGGAGGCTTTAGGTCATGCTGAGCACAACTGTCTTTACTGAAAAAGCAGTCTTGGCTCAGATCTGACCTTAAGACTCCGGAGTCAGCCCTTAAGATACTTGATGCATTCCATAACTGAACTTTGCAACTTCTTCTGTCCCTAATGCCCTAACTATGGACCAAACAAATATCCGTATCAACATGCCACTTGGTGCATTTCCCTTTTTAAGGCCAGCAGCTTGCCAAGGGTAACTCACACACTGCAGACAAGGCCATCAGATAAATACAGAGCACATAATAACCTGGCATGCCTTTATGAGACCAGGAAAAAAAACAGTATATCATGGGATTTCAGGCAGGGAGTACGGCATCTGCAAGCTGGAGGGGAGAACATTATTAACGAAGCACTTTCTCTGAGCTACTTGATAAGTTTGGATGAGGTAAGCTGAGTCTGGAGGATATGTTAACTTTGTGCATATACAGAATGGGCAAGCCTTGTGACTCTAATGGCTTTGTTAAATCATTTCTCTCAGCGAGTCTGTCTGTAATAAAGGATTGCTGCAGCTACCCTCATTTTTTAAGCTGCTTTGAGTTTTGCACATGGAAAGTATTAAGTGCTGGCATTACATCTGTAAAATTAAGGCCCTAAAAAGGTCAAAGTCATCAGCTTAATTTTTGCAAAGAGGATTGAGCAATACTGGGATCTCAGGGTATCTGATTAGTTATACCTTACAGTTTTTTTCTGTTGTCTGCTCTACTGTACTTAGACTATGTTTTCTCTCCCAAAGGTTTGTGGAAGCTTTAAGTTAATTTTGTGGTAGCATAAGGTACCAGACTGCCAAACTGCAAGATTAAAAGGATCCTGCGTGTTTAGATCTGCAAGCAATATCAGCACCAGCTATTCTATCCATTATCCCATCTCCCTTTCCCACACTCCCTTCCTACCCTAAAATAACCTCAGCAATTAAACTGAGAAAGGACTCACAGAAGGAAGAAAAACTGCAATCTCTGTGTCCCATTTTGTCCAGCCTTCTCTGGCTCACTGCCCAACAGGAAGGCTATTTATACTTTTTTTTTTTTTTTCAGGAGGAGGATGAAGGGCTCTGCTATTTCTCATCTACCCATCTGATGGGCAACTAATCAGCCACCAAATCATAATGATTTTCAGATGTGGAGCAGGGTCGGAAGGCAGAGGTGAGAAGCATTAAACAGCCTGACAATTTGCATACATGTAGTCACCTGAGCTGTGGAGGGTAAAGGACCTTAAAGATCATTTACTTCCAATGTCCCTACCATGGGCAGGGACACCTGCCACTAAATCACTAAACTTTGTTTGAAGGAAGCAAAGATGTTCTGGTTGACAAAGAAAGGAGACAACATCCACTCCAGCACACTGCTATTGAGTCACATCCACCCCAGCCTCAAAGGAGAAAATAAACAGTCAGCCAAGCCTTTTTGGTGTGCTACAACTGCAATACCAATGACCTTTTTCAGAGCTTGCTAATCCTAAACTCTTCAAGATTTCTGTGGACTCTGTCACCTTGGAAATCCCAAATTCATTTGTTCAGTACAAAGACTTGTGTTATTTAGCACACGGAAAAACATTGCTCCATGAACCATCAATCCAGCCTGAAATTCAACGTGCTGAAAGAAAGGAAAACCTGCATGTTGAAAAACAAAGAAAAAACTAAAAACCTCCCAAAGACAGTTGATACCAGGGGAAGTAAAGATATGGTTCTTCTATCTCAAGGCAAGGAAAAAAGGGTTATTTATAGTGGGCAGAGGAGGGGAGAAATAAACCTGCTGAGGAACTGGTCCTACCAAAAGTATTCACATGCAGGTTTCAGAGCAAAATGAAAAAAGTCATGTAAGATGAAGAATTCCTCTATATAACCCTTCAGAGGTGTTTCAGGCTCTCTCCAAATGCAGGTAGAAACCACTCAGGTCTGATTTACAAAGGTTTGGATTTCCCTTCCCCTGACAGCAGGAGGACTAGACATGGACAGAGCCCTGTATTTCACTACCAAAATTTACCAGAAAGCATGTTTTCAACAACCAGGGGGGGCATATAACCAATCCATCCACCTTCCACACTCCTTTTAGCAATGTAGATCTTCTCTCCTGGGGCCCACTGACTCTTTCTTCAAATCCAATTCCAGCATACATTTCTTCTTGAAGTTGCTTAAGAAGTTAAAGTCTTTCCTCTTAAGCAGTTGCATGGAAAAAATCCTACCCACACATAAACATCTAAGAGCTATTTTAATGTATATCACATTTTTCAGAGTGAAGGAAGGGTAATAATTTGTTCCCTTCACCTGTCATGCTGCTGGCTCCACAGGCCTCTGCAGAAAGACTTTTCAGAACAACCCCATGGTCTCAGGGACAAAGTTCATTTGAGGAACCCATCTTCATTGACACCCAGACTACAACTTTATTGATACTACAGCAGCACTGTAGCAACAAGCTATCTTGAGTTAGACTAAATGCCTAATTTTCTTCCTCAGGAAACTGTGCTTGCTGATACTGATTAAAAAAAAAAAAAATTTAAATTAAAATCCCTATTTTGTACTAATCTGAGAGAAGTTAGTAGGTTTAAGGATTACTTTGCACATCTCTACCCAGCATGTCAAGTACTGTACATACTAGCACCTGCCACAGAGCAAACAACAAAAATTTAAAGGAAATTTAAGTAACAAGATGGGTCTTGTGGAAAGCTGGAGAATCTCAGCAATTTCTAATACACTCAGAGAACTTTATTCAAGAAAAAAAGGAATCAGTGACCTGCAACTCACCTACATTTGTCGCTTTTCTTTCTGTGACTTCAGCTTGATAGTACTGTGGAATTCTATTTTACTGATCTTTCCTTGAAGGGATCATTTGACTCAAAAGATCAAACCTGCTTCCCCACCAAAAAATAGTCTCTGTGTGGGGACAGATGTCTTTGCCCTGTCCATGAAACAACTATCAGCTGGATCAGATTTGAGGTAACTTATTTTAATACTTTTGAAAAAGAGGAAATAATTTGACATCCCATATATAAAAGTTGCTAATTAAAGTCAGTTAGAATGTGACTGACCCATAATCATATTAAACTACTTACAGCAGAACCAAATTGTCTCTGCAAAAAAGGGGGTTTTGCATTTGTGCACACATGGGGAGGACAGAGGAGAGTTGAGGGCAGTCCCCACTGTGCAGATGTTTTCCTGAGATTATCCAAATGGGTACATCTGGATGGCCTGAAATTTGACAAGAGAATTCAGCTGTACAAGGACTTCACCTGTCTGCGTATTCCACTGGATGGGGGAATTCCACATGGTGAGCATCCCTCTCACCATGCCACAAAATGACTGTCAAATTACTAAGGGCAACTGACAGAGATTTGTCTCCTGAACACCCATCTATTGTTTATAGAATTATTTACTTTCCAGTTACTGAGCGAGCCTCCACAGCTTCCTACCACCCACCCTCCTAGGTAATCATCCCTTCACAGCATCTCTGGGCATGCACTGATCCCTGTCTTTCAGAAGCAGTAGGGTCACAAAAGCCATGCCCAGTGCTAGTGCCATCTGTACTCTTAGAGTGGAGACACCAGGCTATAGCCTCTGCTTTAGTGCTGGCCAGAATGGCGCTGCTTTTAACCACAGGTCAAAATATGCTTAAATTAGGGCTCTGAAGACAAAGGGCACGGTACCTCTTCTTTTTCAAGGCAGCTAAACACCAGCTTACAGAGGAAGCAGGGCATGAACCAGGCTCTCTTAAACCCTAAGCTGACACACTAAATGCAGGGCTATTTTTTTTTCCTCTACTGCTTACTTCAGTTTCTCCTTGTGTTGTTGCTATTCTAGTTACAGAGAAGAAAAAACAGTACCTGAAAATTTGCATCTGCATCAACATCAACCCAGCTCCTTCTAGGGATCCATCCGTGTGCCCACATTCTTCATTTATCTTCATTTCACACTGTCATTCCTGCCAGCTACATTGTCTCTGCCAAAAAGCTTTTGGAAAGAAGAGGTGTCATGAGAACCACTGCAATTATAGATCCAAACCTACACCAGCTGGGTCAGTGCAGCCACTTCAAAAACTTTTTTTGTGGCTAGGACCACATGTTCCTATACATACATCTCTATTTTCACACGTGTTTGTTTTTTACTTCTCTTCATCAAGAAAAAGCCACCATGCTCTGCAAATTTACAACAGTTTTTGCTGCCAAACTCTAGATCTTTGCAGAAATATGATGTTTGCAGCAGAATGAAAACAAGCTTGCTGTGTAAATGCTGACTTCGTGGCACGGGTGCATTTTTGAGCAGTGAACTCTGTGCAGGGAGATGATACAAAGCAATCCTCAGTAAGCCTGTGAAATTGAGCTGATGAGTAACACGTACAAACGTTGTGGGTAAAGCAAAGGGGATCCTGGTGAGCTCTAGGAAGAGCTGAGCTTTGACAGAGCATTGTCACAGGGATGGCTGTAAGCAGACAATTAAACAAAGGGTTTCAGCTGTTCCTGTCTGGAAAACCCAGCTTAAAAAATAAAATATTCCCAAATGGTGTGTGTTTGCCTCCACTGCCTACACAGCATGAACTGTAAAGTTTAACTTTCAATCTACCACCCTATTCTGCCCCATGTGATCCCACTAACTGCTGCTCCAGGGTGGCAGAAAGGGGAGCTCAAGGGTGAGAAATGCTTTAAACCACCCCATCTTGTCCATACACAAGGACAAAACAGCCTTGGGAAGACACGGCTCTGTTTTCTCTCTTGCCTATGCCTACAGGTGCCTCACTGTGAGGACAAGGGGTGCAGCAGGAAATGCAATAGGGACACTTCACACCCTGAGCAGAGGCCAAATGGAGCCAATAAGGTGGAAGTAAAGGGTGGGAGAAACAGACCATGGCTGCTGCAGGGTCAGCCTGTTTCCCAAACCATTCCACATCACCTAAGCAGTGAGCAAACCTTGAGCTGGATCTGGTCTGCTGACCTGGAACATCTCAGGGGCATTCTTCTGGAGCTTGCTCTTGTGCGTATCCTGACTTTCTACAGCATTATGCAGGCTTGCTGTGCAAAACCCTCCTGGATTCCATAATAAAATAGAAATTCAGGGATAAAAAAATAAAAAACAAAACCAAAAAGAAACCACAAAAATAACCAACATTCCAGTGCTTTCAAAAGGAGCCAGAGCTTGATTTAGGGCTTTGTGTCTCACCAGTGTCAGCTCAGTTGGGAGTTTCAGGATTTCTGCAAGGAGAAGGTTGTTTTGAAACCTCCTGAACTTTTTTGAACCAGAAGGTGGTCTGAACATAAGGCGTATTTTCTTTTTCTTGTTTCTCTCTCTTTTATTTGGTGCACTCTGTGGCAATCCCCCAGTGAGACATTTGCTGGCCAGCAGAAGCAGAGATTCAGTCTCTCTGCATCAGTGCAGGATACAAACAGCAGCATGTACCTGTTTGGGGGCAAGGTCAGGGCAGGCTGGGTGGACCTGTCACAGCAAAAGCAATTTGTCAGTCATGCAAAGGCTCAAGGGTGCAGCAGCCTCACCTTTGCAATAACCTGTCCCCCCTAAGTATGCCCTGGGAGATGAGCTGTGCACAGCTGGACCTAGGCCTGGCTTGTACAGACAGGACAGAAACCCTCCAAGGCAGGTAAAGCAGGACTAGAGCTCTGGCAGAGCACAGTCACTTCTTGGAGGCTGGTTTGCCCACCTATGCCAACCACTGCCCTCTCCTGCTATCTGAAAGGTTGGACTGAGTGTCCAGAGCACCTGAAAACATCCATATCCTTTCTCCCACACATTAAACACTATGAGTCATTTTCACAGCTGCCTTTTTTTGTCCTGCTATTACTCATCTGCCTGTCACATCTGCCTTCTTTGTTCCATTTCTCCAAGACTTCATGCTGCACACTTGGAGGAGAAAGGCCGCTGTGCTCAGTGTTGCCTTCCCTTCCAACTCAGTTCCCTCCCTCATAGGTGCTAACCACAAGAAGCCCTCCCACACACAAGAAGCTTTCCTCAGGATACCCAGGCATTGCAGTAGGAGGTTCCCTGCACAGGACACATTCCGAGGCAGCAGTGGCTGTCCTTGGGAGCATGTTGTCCTTACGCTCACACTGCCTGGCCCCTCTCGGCCCCCATGCAGCATCCACACAGGTGGTCCAGTCGTTCCCATCATTCTTCTAGAAACTTTGACTAATGGGACAACAGGCAGAATGTGCCTGTTCTTGTCCCCTCCCTGCCACAGCCCTCCCTTTCTCTGTCCCTGCCAAGCATAGGTGATGTGTGGCAGTGCCAGATGACTGTCATATCCTCATGACTCAAACCTTACTATTTGCTCCCAGTGCATCAGTGGTGCCTCATGTTGTTTCCTTCTGTGATTTCAACATCCAATTCCTGTTCCCCTTGGTTGCTTTACTTGCAGGAATGTGGCAGGACAATACCCTCTAGCAGCTCCTCAATACATGTGGTCACTCGGATTCCTTCCACCAGAACCCCTCAGAGAGCAGAGCAAGGTGCCATAGTAACCCACATGTTCAGCTAACACAAAACCCTTTTAACAGCAGCTCTTTTAAAACCTCGGGCTAATCCTATTAACTCCTAGCTGCAGGTGCAAAGGGGTTGGTACCTCCAGTCCTGTGCCTCCCACAGGTACAGAGATGCTCCTGGGGCGCTCATGCCCGCACAGGCAAGCACACAAATGTTCTCCAGCACGCAGACCTGTGCTCACACTCACCCCACGCAGCACTCACCCGCAGTTCTGCCCAGTGTCTTGCTGGGAGAGATAAGCCGCACATTCCTTGTAGTGGTGCAAAGAGAAAGCAGAGCTCCGGGTCTCCATCAGAGGCTTTTCAGAGGAAGGTTTCAATGCCTGCCTCCGATTTTATCTCCCGTGTCCGTTTGTCGTTAGCATCAATTGCCGGTTTGGTGGCATACCGATAGCATGATGTGATCTCTGTTGTCTCTCTCCTTTCCTCTGGGGTTGGGCAGAGCTTTTTCTCATTACCTTTTTGCTGAAAGGCGTTTATCGTGGCAGATAATCTGAGAGAAAGCTTCTTCTTTAAATCGTTTGTCTTTTAGCCATAGGAGTAGGAATTGTCTCACAGTTTCGGTCTCCCCTGCCATTCAAGAGAGTCATTCTTCTTTCTTATACTACTGTACTTCAGCACTGGCTGTTCCAATTCTAAATTGGGGTCTGTATCTTTCCATGTGTAGCCAAAAAACCCCCCCAAAAAAACAGTCGCACTTGGCATAAGAATTTGGGGTGCAAAGGAATCAATAGAGGAGGTCAAATTCCTCAGTTCAGGCTCTCCAACTACCTGTTGCACTAAATCTGCCTTCAGTGGAAGGTCTGACGATGGCTGACTCAAACCTTACCAGTCCCAACAGTGGTCGTCTGCTCCATCAGCAGCCTGGTTAAGGGAACAGGCAGGGCTTTACAGAAGACAACACAGCTTTCACTCAGATTTCGGTTTTGAACCTCCGGTGCTTTAAGAGCACAAAGCTGACTGGCTCAAATCAAGTGCCACGAAGTACTGCAGATTTTTCTGTGTGTTGGTGAGAAGTGGGGAAGGAAAACAGCTCTGTTCTATAGGTAATTGTATGGGGGTCACCTTGTCATGCAGAGAAAAACAGTGAGATTAAGATTTGTTTGGGTTTTTTTTTTTTTTT
>VWZN01016997.1:521388-537985 GCA_013396955.1 Regulus satrapa | reverse complement strand
GCTTGGAGGAATGGCTGGTGCACCAGAAAGCTGTGCTGCCACTCAGAGGGACTGTGCCAGGCTAAAGAATTGAGATGGCAGGAATCTCAAGATGTTCGAAAGGAAGCGCAGAGTTCTGCACCCAGGAAAGAAAACCTCATGAACCATTATGTGCTGGGGTTCATTGGGTGGACAGCCACTCCACAAAAGAGGCTTTTGGACTTCTATTGCATAAATAATTGACAAGGAGCCATCAGTGTGTGTGGCAGTCAGCAGCCTCTTGAGAAGAACAACAGTGACAGAAAGTCAAGGGAGGTGATTCTCCCCCTCTCCTCAGACCTGAAGGTACAGAGTTTGGGGTGCTGTGTCCTGATCTGGGCTCCCCAATGCAACAGTGACATGCTGGAAGAAGTCCAGCAGTGAGTAACTAAGATTATCAAGGACGTGCAGCATACAACACATGAGAGAGGCTGACAGAGTTGGGATTGTCTAGCCCCAATTAAAAACAGACTAGAGGGAATCTCACCAATATAAATACCTGATGGGAGGCAGCAAAGACACAGTCAGACTTTAGTTAATGGGGTCAGTGAAAGAGCAAGAGGCATAGGGTGCAAAATGAAATACAGAAAATTCCCTTCAAATATAAGGAAAGCAAAGTGGTTTTTGGGCTTCTTGGTTGGGTTTTTTGGTTTTTTGTTTTGTTTTTTGTTTTTTTGGGGGGTGGGTTGGGCTTGTTGTTGTTGTTGTTTTGTTGTTAGTTTGTTGGGTTTTTTTTCAAGTGAAGGTGGTCAAACACTGGAACAAGTAGCCTAGAGAAGCTGTGGGGTCTCTAGCCTGGCAGCTGTTCCAATCCCATTCGGGCACAGTCATAAGCAATGTGCTCTATCTGACCTTACATCCAGTAGAGGAGTTAGACTGAACAAGCTCCTTCCAGACTTAGTAATTCTTGTGACTGGAGATTCCTTGGTCACTGAGCACATTTCAGATAGATTTCAGAACCGTCTGACAGGAACCAGGAATCCAGAGTTGTTCATTTAACCTAAAAATAGGGCGCGTCAACAAATTCAGGGTGATTCCAAGTAGAATAAATCATCAAAACTCATGCCTTCAGCCACAGTTTGCTGTTCAACATTTTGCAGCAGATAAATGGCTCAGCTTGCTCTGCTTATGTTCTGTCATCATGCAGCATCTGTATCTGGAAGAAGAAATGTTGGCTCACGTGGAACCCTTGGCCAGTGCAGGAGAGCATCCACAGACAGGGATGTCTACACTTGCTGCTTCTCTTTTTCAGGTACATTGCAAAAAGCCCATACCACAGGGTATCTCTGCCTAATCAAGGCAACCAGTTGGAAAACGAAGACATCTCATCATCATGGCATTTTCTGCTGTCCATTGTGAGATTTAAGCTTAGGTGGTTGTTAAGATGACTGAACCAGGCCTGTGCTCTCCAGCTCTCCAAATATCTAGACTATTAGGACATATATCCTTTCTTCAAAACTTAACCAAGCTATACATATTTAAATCTGTCCTTGCAAATAAAGGCACTCCAGCCTTTGATTACATTCTTTCTCTGCACTCCATGCAACCTGCCAAATATTTTGGAAGTCAGGTATCCAAACTGCAGGGCTGCATTTTAAAAGTGGTTGCACCTGGAGCTGTGTGAAGAGGATGTTCCTCCCACCTCCGTGCCATGATGCTTTCACACTTGATGTTCCTAACTGGAGGAATAAATCTTGGATTTACCTTTGTTTAGCAGCTGCCATAGACGCTTACAGCATCACCAGCTGCTGTTTTTCTTTTCCTTGGCCAAAATAAATGCTTGTTTTGGATGGGATAAGTAAACTATATATATAAACCTGTTCCATACACCTATGCATGTGTATGTACATATATTCCTCCTATCTTTGAAAGCCAATCATTTGGAGTAGGACATTCCTGAACCTATGTCCAGCTCACCCAAGTGTGCTAGTTAAAAAGCACTTTCAGATTTCACCACACCTCTCTTTGATGTATTAAAAGCGTGTATTTGGAACAACATGTTATTTAGAATTCTAACAAATTTTCTCAGAACTTTAAATCCAAACCAAATAATTTCACAAAGAACGAAAGAATGTGATCCCCCCTAAAACCACAAAAATTTGTCCATTTCTCTCAAAGACTTTTTTTTTTTTTTATAAGGGAAAAACATGGACCTTATTGCAGACCTGTTTCTGTATTCAGCCTTAATCCATTACAATGACTTGCATTTGCTCATTAAATTTCATCTCCCTTCTTCTTTTCTCTAATGATTTGGCTCCTCATTTGTGAGTTCATACTACCTTTTCCACCATATTGGGTGCTCTCAAATTGTTATTTGAGGTACCATGCCTACCTAGCTTGGTGAGATCCTGCCTCAAGTCAGACACCCATTAATTACAACTATTCCAGTGGAGAACAGGTGTGACTGGAACACTAAAAAATAGAACAATTAATAAAGATCAAGGATGGGGCTCACTCAACAAAAGAGAAGTGATGGGGCAAGATATCATGCAAAACTTCATTAAACAATTGGGCTATTGAATGTTCTGTATGTCTGTGGTATGCCAAGCAAGGACCTCCAGGACATAATTGCACCTTCTCCTGGTCCTTCAGGTCCTCCCCATTACTTCTTTCTTTATATCAGTTTTGGCACATCTATTAATTCTCTTTCATCCCTCTCAGCTGTGCTACCCTTAGTGCACCTTTATTCATCCTATACTAAAGTAAAAAATGCACATTATTAACCTTCCTCTTTCCAATCTCCCCTCAAAACAGCCAGGGAAGTGCACAGTGAGGACATTAACAGGAAAGTGTCATATTTAGGTATTTTTTTTTTTTTTCCCAGAAAGCAGTGATGAACCAGCTCCTTGGGTAGCAAAGAAACAAAAAAATAAAACAAAACAAAAATCTAAGGGTCTGTCTCCTACTATTAATAATTTCCAACTTACCAGGGCCAAAAGGCATTTTGACACCATTGCTTGTGATTTACTAACTAACACCAGAGCTGAAGTGCTACACAGGGTATTTTCCTTCAAAGAGAGTCAGCTAAAGCAATCCTGTGAATCCCAAACTGTGAGATAAGCCACTGCCACCAAAGTAGCTGGATGGGTGTGCAGTGAATTCAGGCATGAAGTTCTGCTCCTGGACCAAGCAGGCAGTATGGACACAGAGCATTAGCTCTACATGACTCTGTAGCCAGATTTACAGACCTGCTCTCTATGAAGAGATGAGCTAAAAAACTGGGAGGTGAAGCTGGATTTGGGACAGGTAAATAAACAGGAAGCTACATTTCTGCCTTAAAGAGATAAGCCTGGCACTAGGGAACCTATAAACATCAAGGCAATCCACATCACTGTGAATGGATCTTTTTGTTGCAGAGCTTTAACACCCTGATGGGAAACCCAAGAGTGAAAATACCATATATTACCTCTGCCTATGGTCCAACATTACTTTTCAGCTCGATCCTTGGAGCTGTGGTATCAACTGTTTCAGGGGGAAATCTGAAATAGGTGATTTTGAGAAGGAGGTTTATTACCAGGGGTGCCCAATTCACCCCATCAGAATCTGTACCAATTCTGGCATGAACATATCCACAGTGCCCACAAAGGGAAAGAGCCTCAAAATTGCCACTCTAATGATTACACTTAAATTGCTGATCAGGTTGGGATTCAGAAAGCTAAAATTTCAATTCCAAAACATAGCCTGAGGCCACAGCATGTCTGAAGCACAGGTTTGACAGAAGGGGCTCTCATAGTGCTTCACTGACTAATGAGATTAAAGGGTTTTCATTAAATCAGTTGTAGCTATAAGGCTCTCCCCCTTATTGCACTTGCATCTTAAAAAGGTAAGTGGTACTGTACAATTTGATACATTTGACTTGGAAAAGATTAGCAGCCAGTTTGAAGTTTTCCATTCAAAGTAATCCAGTATCAAAAGCCTCACTTGAGCCCCAAGAGTTTGGGAGTGATACTGTTTTGAATTTTAGTATTCGGACAGGGACAGAGATCTTTCTTTATGGTTTCTGATCAAAGTATTTTTCAAATGAAAACAGCCCATATTTCTATTATGAGTTCTTATACATCTATCTATGAAGACAATTCATTTAGATGTGTAACTAGCCCAAATTACAGAAGCAGTGACAATTGAGAGTTCCAAGGCAAGCATTGAGAGTCTCGGGCAGGGATCTGGTAACAAAAGTTGATAGAAGGCAGCTGATGCAAACCCCTCACTGAGCAGCCCTGGTTTCCCCTATTTCTGCTATGCTACACTTTTCATGATATCAGAAAGTTCATCTACTGCCTGTTGGTAGTCCACTGCTGGCAAAACTAATTCTGAAATTTCAAATTTTTCTCTCATGATCAAATTCTAAACAAAACACAGAGTGTAAGGAAAAAGGTACCTTGACTAGTGGCTGACACAGAGGAAATCAGTGGATGCAAATGCAGGCCTCAGAGCTCAGTCAATTTGTCCCATCTCAAATCTGTATCTTCATTTCTCCATTGCACCAGAAGGGGAAAGTTCACTGTGCACATCAATAAAAAAGCTTCCACATGTTGAAAAACTGGGGAGAAGACCAGGAAGCAGGGGAAGCATTTTATTAGCACACACATGCATATTTTCCCAGCTGTATTTTCACAGGTGGGAGGAGGATCCTGTGGCATTCCCGTCACATGAAGTTAAGGCCCTGCAATGGGAAAGAAAGCATGGCAGCTGCAGCCTGTCTACACATCTCACATAGGAGCTACTCACATTAACAGCAGATGATACCTTTTCCACCATAGTCTCTGCCTACTGAAGCATTTGTGAGACATTAGAATGCAGCAAGATGTACATGGAGAAGGCTTTTTTACATTAGAAAGCGCCAAGATCTCCTCGGGCAGTCATATCAACCACTGCATATTAGGGAACAACAGTAAGTACCTTTTGCCACAGTCCCCCTGGCCACAGTATTGGCTGTAGCTGCCAGTCAGAAACCATTCAGACTAAACTCCCAGCAGTTGTAACCCTACCACCATCCTTCTTTACCCTACCCATCCCTGGGCAGCCACCGTCCAGATTTTATGATCACCTGGGTAGTAGGGCAATAGGCTTAAACCACTCTCTAAGAGCACAAGTTTGAAAGAGTCAGCAGATATTTTACTGAGCATCCTGAGCATATTTCACAGTATATGGCTGTTACAATTAGCAAAATATTAAAATAGAATGTGAAAGAATTTGCAAAAAAACCCAAACCCTTATGTACTACAAGAGCACTTCAGGTTAGGATTCTGAGTTAGTGATCCAGTAAAGCAGGTCTGCTCCCTGCTCAGCATGGCAAGAAGATCCTGTAACCTATTTAGCTCCTGGTGATTGCTATATGAAGGAAAGCCAAAGCATGGGTCCACAAGACTTCATTTGTCACAGGAGGAGCTGGAGTTCCCCTCAAGTAAAGCCAGTCAGTATTTGATGCAGATAAAAGCTAGCCAGGATACTCCCAGAGATCCTTGTACAAAAGAGAAGAGTGGCACCTCTGTGTCCTGCAGATTTTTGTTTTGTTTTGTTTTTATTGTCTCAGCATTGCCCTCTCCCTCTGCTCACAGGGAAAAGGTTGCCCACATTACCTCCATATTCACTGGAGTAAGAGTGTATCTGTGATAGGTACCATGCTCCCAGACCTCATAAGCACAGAGGGAAGCAAGTTTTGCAGTCTCTACTGCCTGGGCCATGCCTTTCCAGAACATTTCTGAATTACCCCAAACACCTCTGTGCAGTCACTCAATATTTCCATTGAACTACTGTGGCCTTTTGGCTACTGCCCAGTTTCTCTGGCAAAACAGCCTTTGTTGCACCTCGGAGTGAAAGACTGACCAACCCAAAGGAGAGAGGAAAGGCAGGAAAATAATCTTCAGATTCTTTAAAATGTTCAACCACTCCTTTTGGAAAGATAACTGGAAGTAAGCTATTGACAGCAGAGGTTAGAGAGAAGGAAAGCATATTTCAGTGTAGAGATTTATTAAGACCTGTCTTTTCTTTAACTTCAGCTGTACTCAAGATTGACATACCCTGTAAGCTACCTTTGATAAAGTCCCTAGACTTGCTGCAGGAATGCAAGGAAGGCCATTTCATCTGCAGTGCATTTACAACTGTAGTTTACAGGATATTCTACTTTCATATCCCAGCCTCAGTTGCTAGATGCATCTCAGGTCAGTGTTTTACTAGCTTTAGTTTGTCAGCTGATACTTGCAGTGCTCTACTTGCAACTTCCAAAATAAAACTAAAAAAAAAAAAAAAAAAAAAAAAAAAAAAAAAAAAAAAAAAAAAAAAAAAACAACCAAAAAAAAANAACAAACAACAACAAAAAAAAACCAACCAAAATAACAGAGGGTAGAGTTCAGAAAGTAGATGGCTCTTCATCCCTGACCCTGAATGGGAGACTTACTTTAAGTTTGATGTACAGTGATCCTAGAGACAAGCAGAAAGATGGGCAGAGACTGTAAATTCTGGTCATGTCTCCAGCAGTGGCACCCCAGAGGACAGTCCTGGCACCGCAGCCACTCTGCAGTCCCTACCTGGCGAACACAACTTGCACACAGAAAGGAATAAATGAGGAGCTGGTGCAGGAAGGTCCCAAAGCCACTACTCATTTTTCTTGAATGGCAGTTTTGATTTAGAAATTAAGCGTATCTTCTCTTGAGGTCAAATGAAGTAGTCATAATCTGATTAATCATTGATAGATCATTTAAAAGTAGGGCCAGAAAACCCCTCCTATCCCTTCCTTAAGGAAATGGAGACAGCCCAACCTTGGCTATTTCTGAAGATCCTTATCCAATTACTTAAAAAGTAAGAATGAGTCTAATGCCTTCTTGAGGCACCTATTAGAGTAAATGGCCTGCTCTTTATACTCTCCTCACCCACACAGAGGGTAAGATACTTAACATTGTCCCCTCCACAAAGTCTTCAGTAAAGCAGCCCTCTCCTATTTCCATTTCTCTGTTTTTGAGGGAGGATAGCCTCTCAGAGGAAGCATAATTCCCCCTTTTCCTAGAGCCCTTTTCTCCAAAGCTATTACCAAGGTTGAACAAGAGGCCCCCACTAAGGTCTCCTTAGAAGTACTGCCCTCTTTCCCTACGACCAAAACTGTTTCTCCCCTCCCCCATTTCTTTTCCTTTGGAGTTGGAATAAAGCTCTTGACTTTTGCAGATCATTTAATCCAACAGGTCTTCCTCAGAACTGCTGCTGAGATCACCATCCCCCATTTGTATTCACACATTCAATTTCTCATTCCTAAGGGCAAATCTCTACACTTGTCTTGAATTCCATCTGGTTCATTTTGGACGGTATCTCCTCTTGATCAAAATCCTTTTGAATTCCAAATCAATCTTTCCTAGTCAGTCTCAGCGAGCCCGAGCAGTGCTAGAGCCCAAAACCAGCACGGAAGGAATAGAGCAGGGTTGTGCTGCAATGGAACTGGGGTCACTTGGCTGCAGCATGATCACACACAGCCACCATAACTCTGCACACGTGGCTTGACTTGCGACAAGGAAAAATCATGCTCAGCACATAAATAGTTACCTGTTTTATTGCTGTTGTAGGCAGCAGCAAAAAAATTAATGTACTAATACTTAATATTAGCGTTACTTTGTTTTCAGATTGAGGTTGGCCTTGTGTGAGAAACAGGACTTGGATGTTCCAGGTTGAAACAAACACGGGGCCAAGAGGCTGCAAACAATTGTAGGGGCTGTGTACACACTTACACACATGTCACCTGCTCATACAAAAGTGTTGCTCAGCTGCCTTCAAAGAACAGAAAGCAAAAACACAAACAAAACAAAAACAAACAAACAAAAGGCAAAAAAAATACTCATTCTCTTTTTTTTTTCTCAGCTGCTTCCTATTAAGGAGCAGTGAGATCTCATATTTTCCAACTTCCCTTCAGCAATTCTGGGACTTGCCTTTTCACCATCACATTTCTTTAAGTGTCTGTAGTATATTCCGTACCTTTATGATGACACAGGGAACAGTTAAAACTCAACTGCACCTAGTAAGTACCTTGACTTATACTGTAGGAAATAACACTCTCTACAAGCACAACACTGTCCTGCCCTCCTGCCTTTGACTTCAAGTTCCAGGTTAGTACCTGCAGCTTTTCCACTTTTCAGTGCTTGTTTCAAAGCTACATTTTGAGCTAATATCCCAAGAGCTAGGCTTGGACAGGTAAGAAAAGGTTTAATGAAAGAAAGGTTTAATTCTCTCAAAAAAAAAAAATCACACTTCATAAAAATGGTGTCCTACCTTATAAGCAAGGGTCAATATTCAAAGTGTGCAAATAGGCTTCATGCTGAGTCTTAAATTCTTCAGACACAAGTAAATGGTACCGTGCCCTGAGGACACTTGTGGACTTAACCAGGCCTCAGAAGAAATACTTAATGATCACAGCAGGCTAGACTTTTCTCCTTGTCCTGACCAAAGAACAGGTTGGTGGTAAGAGACTGGAGCCCTTTCTGCTTATATTCATGAATATTAAATTAATAGACCAGCAAGGATCTTAGGCTGTCAGAGCAGATGAGGGCTAGAGTCTCTGCAGAATGAAAATGCACTTAAAATATGCATGAGAGGAGAAGTTTTGAAACATGGGGGAAGAGAGGAGGGAGGCTACAGAATTAGTACAGAATTAGGGCCAAAAAAATCTGGGTACAAAATAGGCAGGAAGAGAAAAACACCAGATTTTCTTTTTTATATACTTACAGATCAGAGGAACATACTTTGTTTACAGAATCATCATGACCTCTAAGAGTGTTCTAAGCACTTTAACAAACTTCACATTCGAGGGAGCAAGAGCAATTCAAAGATTGTCAGAGCTTTGGTAATTCAGAGATGGGGATCCAGGTGCCACAAGTATCAGAAGCAAAACCATTGCTTCAGAATTCAGAATTCAGAAGCAAAGCTCTGCTTAAGCAGGACTTGCCTCTAGAGCAGCATAAACCACTACAAGAGCTGGTAAGAGAAGCCTTTTGGTGAAATCCAGACCTGCAACAGGAGACAGAGGATCATTCTTCTGCTCCTCAGGATGGCACTGCTGTTACAAACATGGGTTGTTCCCTCTCAAGATCAACCCTTTGCAAATGTTCACTGTGGAGTCAGTATTAAGGCAGACACTGTACCATGGAAGGTCTTGGGTGGGACCAAGATGTTACTCTATCACCTCAGATGAGTACCTGGGGCTGCAGGTAAGGAATTCTCTGGTTTCCAAGAAAATGGGCATGGCTTCCACTGGAAAGGAATTTTCCTTATTATTTATTATCTTGGGGTCTCTGGTGATCATTTTTGCATGATGAATCCCCCTCTCTTTCATATATTTTTGTTATTAATATTCTTGCTGTTACTGTTCATCTTAATTTCTCACGGGTGTTTCTAGTAAACTGTTCTTATCTCAACCTATGATCTTCAACTTTTGTGCCTCCAATTCTCAACTTTGTCCCTCTGGAACAGAAAGGATGAGGGGAGGCAGGAGGAAGCAAGCAAGCAGTGTGTGAGAGTCTCAGTGGGGCACTGAACTGGGGACTACAATTTCTAAACCACAAGAGAGGACCTCTGGTTACTTTACATGCTTCTACAGGAGAGTTCATGTGACAACAACCCATGGGGACTTACCCAAAGGAGCACAGTAGTTAGTCCCCAGCTATAATACTTTCCAGAGTTCATAGCTTGCTACAGCTCCAGGAGGAACACAAGAATTTGAAGACACCATTAAGTGATCCTGTTAAGTGTTAGGATAGGCCAGAGTATCTACAAGATGAGCCTAGATCCTGATGAGAAATTGGAGGTGGAACACAGATGGGCTCAGTCTTCTCTTTCCAGTCACTTGGTTAGGAGCAACTATCCTCTTAAAGAACCAACTAAACCCACAGATCAGTTAAGCTCTCCTATTTAGATATGTTTTTTTGCAAATGTTCATGGCTTTCCACGCCATCTCTCATTTTAGACTGAATAGTATTTAATGCCATTTCATTCTCAAATGATATAGTGGTTGCCTTGAAATCAGTGTAACCCCACCTTTTTGTTCAACCATAAAAGCTCCAGAAAACAGAGAAGCATCCTGGATGGCTAATACAAACACAAAGATACACAGATAACCTTCAGCTTTCAACACTCTCACTTCAGAGATCCCTGAACAGTCTAAGCTGGTAAGTCTAAACTTCAAGGCACAAGGCATTTGAAATCACACCTTCACTGCAGCAAACAGCCTTGGTGCCTCCTATTTTTGTAATCATTAAAAAAAGAAATAAAAAAAGGCAAGCAAGCTTTTTCCTCTCAGAAGGTCAGTGAGGTATGCAGGATTTCATAGCATCTGTGACACAGGCTGATGCACTATGGTGAATGTAAACCTAGGAGGAAAGAAACAGAAGGAACTGAAGTGAATCCACATGGGCTATTAGCCACACATTAACACTTAAATAGAGCATTATTTCATCATTTGCCAAAGTTCAGATGAACCCTAACCTTTAGCAAATAACTCAGGAGGAACTAAAATGGGGGAATAGCTGGGGTGGTTTTAGCCCTCTAAAACAATGACATGAAAACAGCAAAGTCCGGATCAATAGATAGAGAGAAATTAAATTATAATCTTAAAGACACAATTTTAAAATCAGGATCTACCTGAGGCTTTTTTCAACCCAGAGCTCCACAGAATTTCTGCAGAGGAGTTTGTGGTATCTCAATACCAAGAAGTGGCATAAAAGCAGAGTTTAAGCCTACAGAACTGCCAATAATCTCTCCCTCCTCCAAAACAAAACCAAAACCAAACCGAAACAAACAAAAACAAATAACCCCCCCCCAAAAAAAAACCAACAACAACAAAAAGAGTGTTACTACAGAAATATCAGATTGATTCTACTAAACATAATCAGTTTCTTTTTAATAACCAGAGCAGCTGGCCTGACACGAGTGGTAGAGGAGCTTCAAACTAGGTGAAGCTTACCAGTCCATTAAGGGCCTGCTACAAGGTAGAATCCACCAAAGCAAAAGTGCTACCAATTAAACACTTTCCAGAAGAAACTTGCAAAGGAAAGGGTTTGTCAAGTCACCTGTATTCTTTACATCTCCAGAAGGACAGGATCATCTATCCTAAATACCTCTCCGGTACAAGATTTTCCAATGAATTATCTGAAAATGCTACTCTGTGCAATAGTCCCAGTATTTTGGCTTCTCACATCAGTATCTGCCACCATCTGATCTTCATATCCTGTGCTCTACAGCCTTCTGCATAGGAGAAAAGAGTAAAAAAAAAAATCATTGCAGAAGTGTCAAAAAGGCAAGACTTCAGAAGGAAATTCAAACGCCCTCATGAGCATCCATCCCTGCATGTGTGGGGATGCAGAGAGGCTGTGAGAAGAAAGATGAAAAAGGACACTTTCATGACAATCTCACCAGAGGAGACCAAGACACATAAGGAAAATATTTCATTCCCATTTAAGTTAAGAAGTAGAGCTGAAAAAGATGCAGCTGCAGTTGATTCTACTGCATTCCTTTCACTCATTTGATTTCTTTTATCTTAAATATCCAAAAAAAGGCATGAAATTATCTTAGTGCCTTTCTCAAGGGAGACTGATCTTATTTTATATGATTTACCCCAATCCTAGAATACCTTGAATATGAGAAATAAGATTTCATAGAAAAACTTTAATCAATCCCTTCCTATCTGAATATGGTTCCACCAGGAGAGATGGGGATTGTTACTGAACAAAGGCATTCTTTGGTTGGTTGGTCAGCAGCTCTCAAACAGCCTCCTGCTGAGATGAAACAAGTCCAGGTTAGTGATGGCACATTCAGCCCCATAGAGGCCACAGAGAAGTGAGCATCGGGGCACTCTGGGTTGTTCCAGAAGGACAGCAGGCAGTCTTTGCAAATTATTATTTCAGAGTTGTCACCTGTCCCCTCCTCATACTTCCGTTTGGTCAGGAAGAAAGAGAGCAGAGCTGGCTCTGGCTTCCCTCTTTCTCAAGGACCTGCTTTACACAAATGCCCCTTCCCTGCAGACAGCTGGTCAACAAGTGGCCAGGCCACATTCCCACAGGAGGCTCCAAGAGAAGGAGGGCTAATCACTGCGGCTTCTCAGGGCAGACATTGTGTTCTGCCAGGGTAAGTTACACAGCACAGGATCAGGAGTTAAACCAGCAGCTGGAGCCAGCAACACACCAAGTCTGCCAGGTCTGATGAAGCAACATCTTGCCCATCATCCCTGAAGTCTGCAGGTGCTGCCGATGCCCAGCAGTAAATGGTGAGGCCATATTGGGAAGTTGTTTCACTTAGTGACATCCATCCTTGTGGCAAAGGCAAGCCCAGAGGTGTCCTGCTGGACTGCTGAATAACAGAGTCAACGTGAGGGGGATACCTCAGCTGCTTATCTGATCGTTCCTGAAATGGCCACAGACTGCAGGTGACTTAAGGACAGGTTTTGTTTGTTTGGGGTTTTCTGAAAGCCAACAGTTTATTCTATTACTTTCCCAATTTAGAGACTTGAAATTATTCCACTCGATGGAGTGGGAATAGCAGAGTGCTTCCTCGCACAGTTCAAATCACTAGATATTATGTTTAATACTGCCTCTGTGCCGGGAGGATATTGAACCAGGTACTTCCTGAATCAACATGAAATTCACAGGAAAGGAGGGCTCTGCACTTCAAATCCTAGCTGCAAGCCTGCTTAGGGCAGAAGGGGAAAGAACATATGAGTATGTTGAAGTTTTTTTCAATAGAAGACATGCCTTTCAGGAATTAATTCTGAAGACTTTGTTTGTTTGCTTATTTAAATTAGTCCCTCACAGCATTTGCAATTTGTTCTCTGTTACAGATTGTTCTAGTTGACACGGGGTAAGCTCAGAGAGCCTAGATGTCCCCACCCACCTCCGTTTAAATGCTAAGGAGGTGCCTTTCTCCATCAGAACTTTCCCCTTGCAGGAGTCATCAAAGCCATCTCTTCAAATTAGGAGCTGGCAGCTTTTCTCTGAGGCAGTACCTTGTCTTCACACACCAAGAATCACACTGAAGATAGTCAGTCATGCTGCTACCATGCTGATCTCCACTTCTCAGAGGAGAAGCAGGAACTCTGCTCTTCCAGAACAGGGAGCACAGGAAAAGCTAGAATTACTCACTACAAGTATTTGTGCTGATCAGGGAGCTGCCAAACACTTTTTATTGCTGCCATCAATTGCATTCCTCCAGGACAGGGGTACACATAGCTCTTTTGGCTCCCAGTGATCACAGCTGGTTTCTATGCCCTCATTCTGGGCTATTGAGTTCTTATCTTCAGGGAAACAGTGAGGTACTTAACAGCAGCTGAGACCACCTTTAGCTTTATTTTATTTTATTTTTTGGATTCTCGGGAGTCCCAATGTCCAGGAAACATTATATAATAACATTCATCATGTTTTTAAAGGGAAGAAAAATGGCACAGCCAAAGCCATCATTCCATGTTTTATAGGCTTTCATTTTCAATGTAAATGAGCATGGAGCTAAACTGTGACCGAGCAACACGGTCAGACAAAAGGTTAAGAGCCAGACCCACCAAAGAGAACCTTGCCACCTGTTTTCTCCACACCTTAAGGGGTCAGGTTTGATTTGAGTCTCCTTTTGATCCAAGTTTTCTGGGTAGATGCAATGGGCATGTACAAAACAACCCGAGCAGCTCCATGCAGGTGCCACCTCACCTTGATCACCTGCCCTCTCCACCCCGAGGCTCAGAGGATGGCAAAGCACCACAAACCATTCCAGCCAGCATTGCCAAATGCTGCCATTCCAGCCATCCACCATCGATTCACCGCCTTTGAGAGAGTTAACGAGCAAGGAAGAGGTTATAATTTTCTCTAGCTTAAAAAGCAGGAAAGATGAAAAACACTTTCAGAGAGGCTTGAAGCTTTGCTTCAGTCCCAGAAGCTGCCACCTCCCCTTTCGATCTCACAGTCTAATTCCTAACATGTGTCGTGTCACACCAGGCAGAGGCAGGAGGTCTTTTAGCTCAAGGAAATGTCTACCTTCTAGGTCAATTAACACATAGGAAGGGGGGCAGCAGCCACTGCAGTCCTGTGGCTTCTGAGATCAGACCACCAGCAGCATTAGGCAAAGGATGGGACTCCTCTGGAACATTGAGGCAGGGAAGTTGCAGTTAAAGGGTCTCAGGGGATGATTACAGGCCAACAGCCAAGTTATCCACCCTCCCAGCCTTTTCCGAGGGGAGCACATATAAAGCCACTTCTAAGAATCTTTTTAGAAAGAAATAACTGTTTCTCACTGAGGGTTTTGCAGTCAGCTCACTCTGGGCAGAGAGCAGGTTCTTTGCCATCGACTTCAGGTTTCAGTTTTAGCATTTCTGCCATGTGAGCTCAGAAGAGACAGCTGCAGGAGAGTCCTAAAGCCTGCAGATAGAAATGCTGTGCAGACAGACAGGAAAGATGGTTTTGGAAGCTTCTGCTTGTCCCAAAACTTTCTTCCTTTCACCTGGAAAGGTCACAAGCTCTGCCCCTGTCATGACAGTCTGAACGGCTCTCACAACATGCTTGAAAACTGAACTCTGGGGCGAGGGCGAGAGCTTCCAGAAGAGCTTTCACAAAAAAAAACTAAAGATCATATTGCAGTCCTGGATTGGAAATAGGTCATTTTTATGACCCCCATGGTTAGGTTGGCTTTACTGCTGAAGCCTGTATAACATAGAAACTTGTTATAAACCTTCACTTGCCTACAAAGGAAGCAGAGGCTTAGTTTAGTGAGCTAGCACACTGCACCAGAGCCCAAAGCTCCTTGTATTTACTCCTCCCTCCAGCCACACAGCAATCACAGGCACTTTTCTTATAAGCTTTAGCTCATCCATTTCTAATGCTGGTTCAATGACCTCTAGAGTAACTGGGTGAGAGATAACCAGCTTTTATTCTTAGCTGCTAATGTGATGTACAACCCAACAATTGTCCTTCTCTTAGGAGAAGGATCAGGCCTTAGGAACAGGTAGGATCAGGTCTTAGAGAAGCTTACAGCAATCAGAAGATTAGCTGCTTTAACCAGACAGGGGCTGTTTACTGCCATGAAGCCTGAACACAGCGGTGCTGTGGGGAGAGAGAGCTCACGGACCTTGCAGAAGGAGCCAGACACTTCACAGCTTTCCCCATGTGCATCACAGGCTCAGCCTTCCTCTTACAGAAAGCATTGTGAGACTTGTTGCACCAGTGAAACAGAAAGAACAACAAGGGGAGGAAAAGCCTGCAGCCCCTTGGGCCACAGCTTTAGCAAGCTCCAGCCGTCTCTCTGGGACAGACAATTCACACTCAGGAGCCAGCAGGCTCTCTGTTACAATGGCTTCACACCACTGCAGACTCCAGAGAATCAGCCCCCACAGGTAAGCAACAGAGAGGACTAAGGGAGGGCAGTGATAGAGTGGGAAAGCAAAATTCTCTCAATTTTACACTCGGTCACCCAGCGTTATCTAGAGACAAGGGGAAATCTCGTTCCATGTAATTCACTTACCCGCAGCACTCAGAAGGGAAATCATTGCAATGCTGTTTGTGAGAAGGGTGAGAGGCGTGCTTTCCTGGCAGCAGCAAAGGACACCATGGTGTCCCAGCATAATCACATCTCTAAAGCGATTAAGAGCCCCAAGGAGCAAAGAAAAGAAGCACCAGAGCATCCCAAATATACTTCCCTAAGGAGTCCCTTTCCACTTTACCAGCTACATCCTGATGTTACTGTCTAACAGTTCATTAAAAATTTAAAAAAAAAAAATTAAAAATCCCACTCACTTGCAAGAGAATCCTTTGTATTCTTACTTGAACTGCAATTGGACAGAACTAAGGATACCACCCTTCAGGTAAGGCTAATCCCTCCTCCATGAGGAGGCAGAGAAAAAACCTACTCTCACCTTGCAGACACTCCTCCCTGATGAAATTATCAGCACCTGCTCCACATTTATCCATTTTTATTTGTTTCAAAATTAGTTCCCTAAATCCGTTGTTGTTTCCTCAATAAAAATAAATTTATTTCAGAATGGAAATAGAGGAGGCAGCATATGAAAAATACTCTCCAGTACCATCACTGGGTAAAAATAATGTTAAATGTTATGCCCTCTTCTAAAAAAAGAATTAATAGATGAATATGTACAGAGGGGAGTGAAAGGCCTGAATCACACAAAAGGCAAACTTTTTTTATTGCCTGCTCAAATAATGTTGAACAATAAAACATACTACTTGTCAAATGCTTCTTATAATCTTACATGCATGTATGTGCAGCATTTTTAGGTTTCTGTGTAAACAGAACAATTTGTGACCACATTTCAAAAAGAACTTACTGCAGTGTACGTGTGAACGCATCGACACACGCACAGAGCAAAATGTGTAAGGAAATCACAAGACACATTATTTGTAAGAATTTGGGAAGTAGCTCCACTATCACAGCCATGCAGGCTAATGTCTGCAGTCCCTCTGAGCCCCTGCAGCTCCAGGGTCAAAGGTGTGCACAGACAGGGAGGAAGATCCTGCGTTGGGATTTTGGATGCTTTCGCTTTGAGACTCAGGCTTACCAAAACAGCAGTGGAGGATTAAAACTTTAAAAGCTCATCCAAACAAAAAAAAAGTCCCATTAAAAA
>VWZN01016997.1:486674-511824 GCA_013396955.1 Regulus satrapa | reverse complement strand
GGAAGGAAGGAAGGAAGGAAGGAAGGAAGGAAGGAAGGAAGGAAGGAAGGAAGGAAGGAAGGAAGGAATGTCCCTGTACCCATGCTGTGAGTTATCTGGCTAACTCCTGGAGTCAAATGAAAACAAATGGGCCTTGATTTACCTAAATAGCACCTGTGTTCTGCTAGTTCTTCTCAGCTTCATACAAACATCTTGCTATTTCTACCTGTCCTTTTTTCTACCCAAGTATTGACAAAAATCACATTCAAGTTCAGGAGCTGGTTAGCATCTTGGTAAAAGAAAATGCTTCCTTAAAGGATTTGCATCCATATCTTGCAGTGCTTACAGGAAATATCCTTGAGGTTTTTCTCTACTGAAATAGCTCAATACTTTCCAGAACATCTCTGACATTTCTAAATATTTGTTCACACTAGAATATACATTGCTTTAATGCTGGAAAAAAACCAGAACATTCCCTTAAGGCACACTCATTCTATTTGCATACAAGTAATAGTCCAGTTTGACTAAGCAACACAGCTTTCCAGCACTTTTACGTTAGTGTGACCGCATCCACACTAAGGGTGGCTGATAAAACAACATAAAATCACTTTCCTAAATGAACAATTAAAAATGGACACAAAATTTGCATAGAGATAGCAAGCTAGGGAGAGATGAAACCCTTGTCCCCTTTGGCTTATCTTTGTACAGCAAGAAAATGAAAATCGGTGCTAATGCTTCTACAACTCTGTGGGCATGTGAAAAGGTCTTACCAAAAAAGACAGATATTGGTGCTTATATTATGGCACAAAAGTTAAAAAATAACACTGCAGTTTCAGGTGTAGTGAAAAGCAAGAGGGTCGACACGAGAGCCAAGGTAGAGAGGCACTCATTAGAGTAAAGTTGGATTCTGTCTCTACCCTGACAATTTCCTTCTTTATTCAAAGTGATTGTTTCTGCCTCTCATTTGCATAAGCACTTTGCTCATTAACAGGCTGTAAAAGGAAAAATGAGATGGGGGTGGGGAGAAGGAATGGGCCACTGACAGAATATAAAATGTTTTAAACCAGGGAAGCAATAAGGTCACATCAACACCAGGATGATAAGGGCTGAGGTCAGTGAAGGCCGTGGCACCTTGTTGTCAAAATCAGTCAGAAAAAGGAGATTGAGCTGATGCTCATTCCTTACTCTTCTATTTACACAGCTATCTCCCCTCTCCAGTTCTCCTCCCCTCTCCTGCTCCCTCCCACCACTTTCCCTCCATGTTGCTGGCTCTTTTAAGCCAGAGCAGTTTGGGCCAATTCTGCTTTCATCCCAGATGGTTTCCATGCACTAAGTCCATTTTCATCTCCCCCAGCAGGAAAAGAACCAGACTTCCACATTTATTGGTATCTGTCCTTGAGGGACAAACCCACAGCTGGTGTAGAGTGGAGCTGAGGAGTTACACCCCCAAATCAGGCCCTGGGGGAGACACAGAAGAGGCAGCTTGGTCTGGAACAGCCGCTCTGCCGCGGTGTGCGTTAAGATTTGCGCTGGATTTGTGACAACTGTGGCAAGCACGCCCTCGGGGGCGGAAGACAACAGAAGCTTCTGCCTGATGCTGCAGGCAGGACACATGGACAGCTCACACTCCCAGCCAGTGGATATTGGCTCATGTCACTGGCTTGAGACAACATCTGGCTTCCTCACTCTTGCTCCTCCCCACTGGCTCTCTCCTATTACAAGGACAGTTTGCTGCTGACATGGCTTCGGCCCAGGAAATAACTCCATTTTCAGAGCTGGCCAGACTCAGACTGAGCAGCAAGGAAGCAGTGGAAGGAAAGGAAAACAAAAGAATAGCAATAAAGAGTGAAATACAGTGAAGCACTGTGTAGTGCTATGCATAATGAGGCTGAAGGGAACGTCACAAGACCATAGTCCTTTCTTTCATAGCCCTTTCCTTTCTTTCTGATCATAATTATCCTCACCATATTTGTCAGACCATGCTCTTATTGTGGTGGAGATTGCTCCCTCCCTACATGATCAACTCCAGGGAGTCTCCGCCCTTACCAATGGAGACTCTATCCCTGTAAATCTCCCTTGTAATTAAAATCTCATAATTTTTTCCTTATAAACAGAACAACAAGAAGATGGTTGCCTTTGGTTTAACAACATCTATTACCATTTTGGAGTCTATTTTCCCTGGTGTCCACTGGCAGGAAGGAAAGGAATTAAATGAAAAGATTGTTAACTGTAGCACAGACAGGACTCAGTCATAATTTGTCATGTAAGAGCAACTGACAGAAAATGTTTGAGACAGGAACACACAGTAATGTATTATTTATATTAGACTAAGAGGGAAAAAAAGTGAGTACCTAAAACTCCTGTGCTCTCTTTCCTCTGCTTCCTGCATATTTGGGGTCCATTTTTCTGCTGCTGGAAAGACAGCTTGGGTGAAGGCTCTTGGCCAGCATTCTTCTAGCCAGTACAGGAATGAAAAAGAAACCCTCTCCAACCAACATTAGTATCCACAGAAGGAGTATCTTCTTGAGACCTGCAAAAGTTTCCAGTACAGAGTGAGTGACTTCCAAACTGCATGAATGGAGGGTTCTTGTCACTCTCGGAAAGATACCATTTCAATGTATGCTTTTGGAAAAAATCCTCCATTTTGGAAAAAATGTATGGGAACATGGGCCCCATCTTCATGACTGACTCTCTCTATTAGGCTAGACAGCAGTGACAGTTCTCACCTCTATGAACTTTACATGCTCAAGCATGTAACCAAAACTTAATTGGTTTAGTGACCAGTGTGATCACAGAATCATTCAGTTTGCAAAAGACCTCTGATATCACAGAGTCCAACCACAAACCCAGCACTGCCTAGGCCCCCACAAAAACCGTGTCTGTAAGTGTCACATGACTTTTAAATACCTCTAAGGATGCTGATTATTCTACTTCCCCAAACAGCCTGTTCCAATAATGGACGATCTTTACCTGTGAATAAATTTTTCCTAATATCCAATCCAATCTGAACTTTATGCTGTACCATGGCTTTTGGTTTAAGGACAGTTTGGTAATGTGCAAGGTTAAGCATGTTTTGTCAGATCTCTTTGGAGATGACTGATCCCTCTAACTTTCAGTTCTCATGGTCCTGGAACCAATGTCCACATTGTTTAATTCAGCTGAGCTCCACTGCACTCAATCAAGTTATGTTACTCACAGTACAAACCCACAAACCTCCACTCTGTGAGAGTGAACCAAAGCCAGATATTTATTGAAAAATAAGGTGGAAGAGTATCATCCCACCATAGTCAGAGAATTACCCTGTTTCTATAGGTCAGATTATTACAAACACCTTTGCTGACATAAAACTTGATAGATCAGGACATGAAATTTGGGAGGTGATGAGCTTAGCATGCGGTTCTTGGTCGGTACAGGTGTAGCTAGTGTTCCTGTGGTTTGCCTAGGCCATAGGAGCTGTGCTCCTGGTGCCTGCACCAGAGATCTGCAGCCCTTCCCTGCAGCTTTCCTGGCAAAATCTCTTTGTTACACAGTTTTGCACGGGGTCAGCAGCACACCATGCTCACAGCAGCAGCCTTTAGACAGCCCATCACCACGGTGCTGCTGAGGTTTCAGAGCTGTGTGCTTTAAAGCTAAGGAAGTATCTTTATGGGGTGTTAATAGTCCCAAACAGTTAACTCCCCCAGTGACCCAGGCAAGGTGTAGCAAATGAACTGAGTTGTTTTACTAGACACCACCAGTTGTGATAGAGACAGCACCTAAATCTTCAGAAGTGTTCGATTGGAGAGAAATCTTATTTGGCATGTAGTCAATAGCCCAGGGAAAGAATAGAACCTTGTCCAGCAACATCCCCAGAGGTATCTGGTACATGTTACAGAGGCTGGTGATAATGCTAATAAAAAAAAAAAAAAATAAAAAAAAGGAAAAAAAAAAGCACCAATGACCTGGCTTCTCAGAATGCTAATCAGCATTATATTTCACCAAAGGAAAACAATCCTTTCTGGTTTTGTCTATTCCCCCAAGGCTGCTGAGACACCCAGATTTTGTCAACTAGCCATAGCAAATAAATTGAGAAGTATGATGTTAGAGAGGGAGGATCTTATTCTGTGCTGGTCAGAAAAGCCACCGTAAAAGCAATTAGACAAACTCTTCAAGTGCAGTTAAACAATACAGAGTATCTGTTCAGTGGGCTGAGCAATGCCTGATGCAGGTAGTCCCTAAATTGTCCATCTCTGGAGACTAGAAGCACATCCCATAAAAGTAATTTCTCTATATTTGCCCATGTTTCATACACTTCCTGGAAAATCTTGGTACTGGTAAGAGGTTTATTTATATGTGTTTTCTTTCTGTTTTAAGATATTTTATTTTGACATGTTTCAGGTCACTCCATTACAGGCCCTTAGTTGTACCTAAATGAATGATAGGGTTGTTCTTCTCTGAAGTTTCCTCACCAATCTCTGTTTTATTGATAGATTAGTTGTGGCTGAAAAATAATAGCATTGCTCTCCTTTTTCAAATACCTGGATCAAGTCACAACAACATTCCCAGTGATGTTCCCCAGAGAGAACAGTTTTACAGTTTGTAGACTTGGTACCAGCTCCCAAAAAGCCTTGTACACATACACATAAACTCTTGCCTAGGCCATATCTTTCATTTCCCCTTGCGTCCTCTCCACCCTCGGGTTGGAGGCTGGCTGTAGCAAAAGTGAAGATTTGCTCCAGATCTCTGATACATCCCAATTGTAGCCACGAGGAAAAGGCAGCCGGGCGCCTGCGACAGCAGGGAGCAGATTTGCAATAAGCAAAACATTACTAACAGAGCTTATAGGCAGAGCCATGGGAGCATTTTACTAATTGATGGACTGGGAGTGCTACAATGCTTCAACCATTAAAAAGCTCACCATGAAATCTTGGGTAGAAAGAGGGAGGCCATGAACTAGTCAGAACAAAGCAACATGTACATAGAAACTGTAAAAAAAGGGGTGGAGAAGCTAGAGAGCACAACCAGAGGGACAGCAGGCAGCAAAATAATATGTAAAATAAAAGGCTGTTTGAATATCAAAAACATGGTGTGCTGTCCTTTTAGTCTAAGGGTTAAAAATACAGGCATGTGTAAAATTTGGATGTGTACTTCCTAAGTAGTGAACAGTACAAAAATGGAAGCAAGAGTGAAGGAATTTGAGGCAATTTCCTGGAATCCCTCAGGAGAAATTGAATTTAGCCTGGCTGACTTGCCCCCTGCTGAGAAAAAATTATTCTTCACTCAGAATAAAAATACTAATTATTATTATTATGACTGCTTATAATAGCATTACCTTTCATTCACCACTGAAACCCAAAACTTGTCATGCTGCACATTTTACAGTGCAGTGAAAAACCTTTTCCAATGTCCATGAGACAAGATGGGATAGGGGAAAATTTACAGTGACTCGTGATTCAAGAGCCTGTCATGGAAATCTCTTCCTTTGATATCTCCCGGTGCAATTATCTATCCTGTTGGGTCTTCTGTCTATTTGGCTAGGCAAACTCTGAACTGTTATGAATTATTTTCCAACTCTTTAGTCACTGAGCCATGAAGCTGAAGGAAATACACAAGGCTATGGCAAGCCTTGAGTTTATCCCTCTATTAATTCCACTCCTCCATTACCCTGCACTATGAAGTTGACAGTGGTGGGTTTAGTTTTGGCCAACGGTGAAGAGGACAAAAGGTGCAAATAGAGAAGGTGCAAATAGAGAAGGTGCACATTTCCACTATAACATCCAGTAGAGTGGTTAAAGTGATCAGGCTTAGCTCTGGGTTATTTTGTTAGGGGATACAGTCCCTAGGCAGGACATGGGAACTGCTGGTTGCTGTTTCCCCTGTCCAAATCCTGCGCAGCAAAGCCTCTGTTCAAGCTGCCTGACTTTGCTCTGCAGCAGACAAGGAGCACAGGAGCTCTGCTGCACCAACTCTGAATAACAGCTGGGAGCTTTTATATCTCCAACCTCCCACGGCAGGCACAGTAGAGATCTTCCTCTCACCTGTGACTTTCAGCTGAGCAGTCCTGAGTCTTGCTGCTATGGGTTTAGCAGGAAAAGTCTGTAGGAGCTCCCTGTATTTACTGGAGCTGTTTGCTTACCAACAGTGTATGATGTGCATTACATATGACAGACAGCAGGGCCTGAAGACATAGAGCTATAAGAATCACTAACAGTCCAGACATTGAAAAAGCATGCAGACCCCAAAGCACTTTTAAAAAAAAATCCCAGTGGTTCAATTTCTTTCCCCCCTGGGGGGTTCCTCTCCATTTTTAATTTATTGTATGTTTTGCTGCTGGTCAGCAGCTGCCACAGGGCATCCAAGAACTAATCTTTCTAATAAAATATTTCCTTCAGGATACTGAAAGTGCCAGAAGTTTTTTATTTGGTTGTTTGTGGGGGTTTTTTTTGTTTGTTTGTTTGTTTTTTTTAATGAGAGAAAGAGAGCAATCTCAGAATCAACTTGCAACTGATAAGACTAGAAAGGTCAAGTTTTTCTCAGTGTAGCCAATATTTACTTTCATATTCACATCTCATTGCCTCACATCAAGAATAAGAAGTGGAAAACTGGTCTCACGGATCAACAAGCGTCACCTGCCATGAAAGAAGGTTCTGGAATGAGAGTCCAAGTCTGTGAGCCAAGACAATTGAATTGCCCAACTGCATCTGTCACTTACTTGTAAATCACCTTCCCTAGCAATGTCGTGAGTTTTCAAACTCTGAGACAGAGCCAGCAGTGCTTAGCAAGTTCAAATGCAAGCTGTCAGAAATAGTACAAAAAACTTCAGCTGGCTTCAGCATCCAACGCCATCAGGCAATGCACAGTGAAAACCTCAGTGGCCTTTTCCAGCCTTCTGGAAAGGTGTGGTTAAATGAAACAAAAAGAGATGGGAGAAGCAGCAAACTGGTTAAAGCATGTGTCCCTGCAGGTCCTAAGGAAGTAGCTCTGTGAGTTATCTTCTGATTTTTGCCCAAGGCCTCCAATTTAAAATGGAAACTACAGAGAGAAACTTTTCTGGAAGTCAGATCTAGAGTGGCTCAAATTAGAGATGCACTGCCTCCACCCATCTGTCACCTCTAAATGAAAATGTCAGCCTTAATTCATGGACGTTTTTTAAATCCTTTGATGGAAAGGACTTGAAAAGCAGTGGTTATTATCACAAGCGCTCAGCACTGCTATCAGGCACAAGGCTATTTTATGAGCAGGCAGTGCTCTCCCCCATCCTCCTACCCTGGAATGTTGTAATGTATCTCTGGGGCAGGTTGATATTTGCACTTTGTGGACACCCAATAAATAATAATCCAAATATTTGCACACATGGAATATTTTGTGACATTATAGAGCTGACAGACTGTGATTATTCGGGAGTTGCTTTGTGCACAGAGCTCCCATTGGTTTCAAAGTGAGTGCGGAGTTCAGAAGCGCTGCAGAGTAAGACCTGTGACATTTATGTTTATGAAATAGGAGAGACCTTATCATTTACTGTTTCTGTAGTCACAAAGCCAGAATAGCTGATGAGGGGCCTTTGCTGGAATCTTCAGTATAATCACAATGTACACAACGGAGGTGTCGGCAAGCAGTAAGCGAGCTAAGGAAAACAAAGGGAGATTAGCAAGGGGTGCTGCAGGACAGGAGGGGGCACTGGCAGAGCACGGAGAGGGGAGCCCTGGCCTGGGAGAGCTGGGGTGGCTGGGGGACCACTGGGGTCACGGGCAGCATTGGCAGGATGGTCCCCAGGCTGGGAGACAGCGGGGCACTGCAGAGAGGAGTGGGCACTGGAAGAGCTCGGAGCTGAGCGCTGGATGGGAGCAGCAGGGCTGCTTTGTGGGGGGCACTGGCACAGCCAGCCTAGGAACGAGCAGAGCTCGTATGCCATCTGCTGCTGCACTATTAACTGCTATTAGTCACTGAGCTTCATGAGCATGAAATTCCCTTAGTTGCTGAAAAGCAAGGAGAAAAGCCTAGGATGTGGCTTAACTTTGATTAAGCACCAACAAATTTGGGACAATTTAAACAAGAGGGATTTCAGACATCTCATTGAAGCATGTTGCAAAATTCCTTCTTTGCCTGAGGGAGGTACACACGCAGAGTATGCCCCATTGTACTTCTCCTTCCACAGCGCTTTTGTCAGCAAGATAAGAAGAGAGAATTTGCAAGTGGTTAGGAAAGGAGCTATGGATTTGCTAAATGGATTTGTATCCTGTTCAGTTAGAGTGATATGGTTCAGCATGTTCCAAAAAAAGATGGAAGTAGACAGTAGTATGAATAGAAACAGCTTTCTCAATTATGCTAGTTAAGATAAATGTTGGTAGACTTATTAATCCTTATGCTTCAGGGCTTTTGCCAATCAGCAGCTTGGGTCAGGAGGAAACATCCCACACCTTGTCATGGCATAAAGCAATTAGAATTGATGTCTCCTTCTGTTTCTGATTCTGGCTGGGATAGAGTTAATTTTCTTCATAGTAGCTATGGGACTGTATTTTTGATTTGTGCTGAAAACAATATTAATAATACAGAGATGATTTTATTTCCAACCATGTCATGTAAGCATCAATGACGTTTCTGCTTCTCACACCTGGGGGTGCACCAGAAGTTGGGAAGGGACACAGCTGGGACAGTTGTCTCCAACTGACCACAGGGATATTCCATACCATAGAACATCATGTTTGGCATATAAAGCTGGGGGGAGAAAGGGGAAAGGAGGGAGGGATGTTCAGAGTGAGGGTGTTTGCCTTTTCGAGGGACCATTACACATGATGGTGTAATTCCCCTGCTCTCCTGGGGATGGCTGAACACCTGCCTGCCCATGGGAAGTGGTAAATTAATTCTTTGTTCAGCTTGCTGTTCATGCAGCTTTTGCTTTACCTATTAAATTGTTTTACTTTAACCCACCATTTTTCTCACTTTTACCTTTTCAGTTCTCTTCTCATCCCACCAAACAGAATAAACAAACAGCTCTGTGGGCTAAGTTGACAGCTGGGCTTAAACCATGACACATTACCTGCCACATTACCTGTCAAGATTTGGCAACTTGATCGGGTAGGACAAGGGCCATCTTTTCACCACACAGGGTTCTGCTCCCAGAACTGCCCTTAATACAAAAGCTACCTTAATGGATAGAAAGACTGTTGGTTTTCTTCCCGTGAGAACTTTTCACCTGGAAGCCAGACTTGCACTCCTGTAGTTGAATGGGAAGGGAGATGGAAGGTGAGAGCAGAGGCAACCTAATGTGACTGTCACCCAGGCACAACACGTTGACGCAGCTTGATTTAAACAGCAGCCTGGAGAACTAATGCATTTGCAGATAAAGGCACTGCTTTGAGAAAATTATAATTTCCTTCCTCAGACAGAGGGAAAACTGAAATACATCTGCCAGATTATGAGCTGTGAACGATTTTCTTAATCTTACTGAGAACACAGTACACATAGCAAGATTTGGTCACAACATGGAAACAGCCAGAATCCAGCAATCCTATGCATCTAGCAGTGTGGAATGTGGTGACAGCCCCACCAGCCCAGCTGGGTGCTAGGCAGGAAAAACAGGTTATTTGGTGCTTGTGGGAGTCCTAGGGAATGGTTGAACTCTGCAGTAAATCTGATCCTGGGGCTATTAGGACTAGATCAAAAGCTCAGCAGCCATGTGAGGCCACTGATGAGCTTATAAGCTCACTCTTTTAGAACAAATTTGTCCAAAGCATTTTGCCAAGGAAAGTTGCGCTCAGCCCACGCTCACCAGGCCTGTCTCACAAGAGACCCCTGTGCTGCCCAGCCTGCTTGCATCCCTCTCACCACACCATTCAGGATTGGGTGATGAGTGGTGCGCCCATGAGTTTTGGCACGGGGTGAAGAGAATGGGAATTCAGGCGTTCCCAACAAGCCACATCCTAGCTGAGGCACTAAAGGAAGCTGCTGTCTCTTCAAGACCATACATTACAGCCATTGTTAGTCAGTCATTGTAAAGTGCTCTTAGAGCAGTGGCAGATGTCCTATTACAGTGAGAGAAGTAAGACACCTGGGTTCGTTACCACCTAATTAGGTTCTCCATGTGATTAACTACTTGTGTTGCAGACAAAGAAGCAAACTACCCAAATGAATGCCAACAGAAGACAAGCTGGCATGGCAGCAGGCACCTGACAGGCACACACAGATCTGTAACTCATCTGGCTTCCTGATGGAGTGAAGGGTTTTTAGTAAAAGTTATAAAACTATAACCAGAAACTCTGATAGCATATGTTTTGCCTGAGTCATAGTCCTCTGAGACTCCCACAAACTCTTATCATCTCACAAACAGAATCCTTCTTGATCCCTGGTGGATCTGACCTACCTAAACATTTATGCTTCCCCTGCAGAGCTCTCAGCATCTTTGAGTCACCTTAGTCATTCCAGACACCTCCACCTTCCCAGGAGGGGATAATTCTCAGTATCTCTCTCTACTCCTCTCCTCAAGGCCTACACCGTCCATCTGCAGAAGATCATTTACATACCTTTGTCCAGCAAGAAAAAACTTCTGTTGGGGAAGTCATTTTGTATAATCCTGAGATTTTTCTGTCTTCCCCTTCCCTCCCTCCATTGCCTAAACCCAACAAGGTAACAAAGCGTGTCTCTGCAAAACTCTTCCTCTTCACTGAGAGCTTCCCAGCCTGCTAGAGCTGAGGCTGCAGCATTCCTGTGGGAGCCTGAAGGCTGCAGGCTGGGTTTCCTCGTGAGTGCCTGATCCAGCCCAAACACAGATCCACATTCAAACCGTCTGAAGCCTCTAATCAATCAGTGAATTGCACTGAACGCCCTTAGGAAAAAAAGATCTTTGATGAGGCTTTGCTGCTAGCAACCAATCCAAATCCATTAGCTTTCACATCTGGAGTTCCAACGAACAATAAAAATGAGCTTGATGGCCTCAATCTTGTCCTCATTTTTCAGCATCACAATAACCTGGCTCCACTAAACACAATTCAGCATGATTGCCTGACTGCTCAGACTTCGGGGATACCCAGAACCTCTACAGCTGCCAGAGAAGAGGGTCAGGACAGAGGGTGCTTTGGCAAAACTCTGCATGTCTGTGTGTGCACAAATGCATATTAGGGCAAGATAAAAAGAACAGGAATTGGGCAGGATGCTGCAGGGTAGGATCAGGGGCATTGACAGAGCTTTACGATATAAATCCACTTGGCATTTTCCCAGTCAAACATGAGTATCTGGGCAGGACTATTGCTTTTACAATATGGCCAGCTTTCACCTTATTTCCACCACTTTTTGAAATTTAAATGTTCGCCCTTGTAGACTCTGCTGGTCTCCCCTCTCAAGCCCATCCAAGCCTACATCTCCACCCTTTAAGAAATGGAGAGCCTTCCTTTGAAACTGGAAGGGCTGTAAGGACTGAGAGTTTGCTCTGTTTCCCCAGGCACCCGCAGGCAGGACTCAGCTGATTCCAGGAGATCTGAAATGCAAAGAGGTAGCAGTGCACGGCAGACAGGGGCTGGGATAATTGCATGATTTGTGCTCATAATGAAAACTGTGCTGATGCCAGCCTGGGACACACGTGCTTGGACTCATCCCAGAGCTGCAGAAAGTCCAGCACAGCCCTGCAGCTGCCAAGCCAGTTGCCTGGCAGGTGGGCAGAGCCTGTGTAGTAGGATCTGGAGTACCAGGAGCTTCCTATGCCACAAACAGTTATTCTGGTTTACTTCTTTCTGCATTTCTGAAGTGATCTTGGTGTCAAAGCGAGGTGGAGAACCTGATGGCAGTGATTTCATGAGGGACTCTGGTCCTTCCACTGCTGTGTGAGCAACCAGCCCAGGCCTAGCATTTACTGATTTAGCTGAGCCTTATTTCAACCTACCTTGCCCCATGCACATACCCTCCAAGAACCCTCCCTCCTGTGTGAAGAGCAGCTGGTAGTGGCAGTGGCTTTTCTCCTCCTCCCTTGTCCTTCACGCTGTAGCCCAGGGTCCCACTTCCTGACCTCACTCCTCTCTCTCCTTGCCTTTTACAAGCAAGGAGCCCACGCTGAGACCTCTGCGTGAAGCCATCCAGAGCATCTGCTAACGGGCAGCCTAATAGCTATTTAATGGGCCTGGTAAAGCTAATAGATTTGTAAAGAAAATATGAACAACAATAGCCAAAGGGGAGTGCTCAAAAACAGTCAAAACTGTCAGGGTCTTTCCCACTTGGACTTAAGTAGCTGGAGTGGTTCCTGAATTGAGGCAGCAGCTTAGCTGGCTTTCCAAAACGGTCACATTGCCGGGAAGGAGACTTGATCTGAGAGTGACACTGTCTGCCCTACCCACAAGGTCACAGGAAGGATCTCCAGGCGGCTTCTAAGCGGCATTGCCAAATGCTGCCAGCTCTGGGATGGAGGGGCGCTGGCGGACAGGAGGTCAGCCTTCTCCAGGATGAGGAGCAGATCACTGCTGGAATTACTGCTGTTAATATCCTCACAGTAGAGAGAAAGGTCTGTTAAGGCCGCATCCCACAGATTTCTCTTCCCCAAACACAGCAGAGTCTACCAGTCAGAAGCAGATGGATTTATTTGATCTTGACAGAATTTATACCTAAATCTCTTAATACTTATTTTCCTTATGTGTAGCCAAAAGTTTTATGAGACACACTAAACCCTGCTCAAGAAACAGACAATATATTTTGAAGGATATTGTATCTAGCTGACATGTCATAAATTCCCTTTGTCACCCTGGTGCCCACCTCTAGTTATACAGACACTGTAGAGTGAACACTAGTCCATATCTCTCTGGGGCTCCTCTAAAGGCCCTTATCACTCTGTACATATGTTGCCTGAGCAGGATGCCCAGGCCTAGAAAAAAAAAGCCGAGCTGAAAGGAGGCAGGCTTTTGTCAGATGATCTTACTGTTCAGGTGTCAGTGTTAATGGTGACAACCAGGACAGGATAGACACACTCTTGACAGAATTATGCGCACCTCTAGAAGATGTGTGGGGTTCAGTGAGGGAGATGTGGTCAGCTTGAGGCAGTGAGATGGGATGCCTTGGCACTGCAGCCTGCCTGGGCTGTTCTTCAAGCTGTATAAGCCGTGGCAAGAAATATGCTCCCAACAGAATGTCCACTTGAAGCATACACCAGTGTTTACCAAAAATGTCAAGTACTCTCTTTGTACAGCCTCATGATATCAGTTTCACGCACAACCCAGACTCTCCACCTGCTCTCTCATCCCAGCCCAACACAGGGCCATCTCTGTTCCAAAATGGGACAGCAGAAATGCAAGCTATGTTTCTGCCACATTTCCCCATCCAGAACCATTCCCTGTCCTCTCTCCACTAAGTCCAGCAGCACAGCTGAGCTGTGTGTCTGGGGCTGGAGCAGGTATGGGTACCAGGTATGGGATAAGGATACCAACCCTCACAGTCTAGAGAAAGCAAAAAACCTTTTTTTCACCACTATTCATCATGACTTAAAATCTCTGAAAGATAGGTCCTGGCCCTCAGCAGGGATCAATCAAATTGATTGCCACATGGGGAATTATTGACAGGAGAGGAAAAAGAATATAATTTTCCTATGGCTGCATCCTAAAAGATCACCAAGTTCTTACCCAGGAAGTGCAAATGCCCAGCGGTGGTGATACGTGACAGTTTGGCCCTCATCACTGATGATGATTGCATTTCCTTTTGTAGCGGAATTTAACAAAGTGAAGCTGTCCTCTGGTTTAAATAATGCTTCACTGCTTTAAGGGGTAAACCCCATATGTTTAGGTCTTGTTACACCTGGGTTTTGGAGTTCGCTCATGATTTTAGCAGCCTACTTGGACCTGACTGGTAGTCCCGGAGGGGGAGTTTTGAGTTGCCATTAGAAATATGACACAAGTTGACTGAAGCAGATCCTGCAGAGAGAAGCACAGAAGAATGCTTGCACATGGATGCTTGAGGGATACACACTCCGTATGCCACTAGTGCCCAGCCCTGAGCAGTAGCACAGCTGGCTCTTGGCCTCAGGGAGCCTCTGAGGCTGCTGGCCACAGTGACATTGATACCTGGGGGACAAGGAGTCAGCAGAGAGGGAGCTGGCCTGCAGCATCAAGGGGCAACACAGCACTCAGGGTGCCCTTTTCTCATGGAGAACCAGAGGCTACCTTTGCCTTGGCAACTCCACAAAGACAAACGGGATCCATAACTGTAGGAGCTCCCTGCAGCCAGGAGTTTGAATAATTCACTTCCCAGCAAGAGACATCAATCCTTTCTCCACAACCCCTTCTACCACCTCATAAGATGTATGAGGGGAAGGCAGGAGGCATTTTTATTCTTTTTATTTAGTTTGTGGATGTTTAGTGTTTCTCACTATGGGCTATATCCAGTCCTCACGTGTATGATATTCTCAAGACCTTTATCAGTTAACTATCCTTGCTTTAATTTTCCCCCTGTTCTTACCCTTACTTTTCCCTCTTTATAAATTACAACATTCAGGCCTTTGCTGGCAGTAGAGAGCATTACATTGTTCTGGAATAAAATGGACTTTATTCCATTATAATGACTCTGCTTCCAAAGGGGAGTAGTTATACTGGAATAAAAGTATTTTTTATGCTCCAGTCTGGAGCATAATTCAATCATAAATTACATCAGAAAAAAATAAACCATAATAATAAAATGGCAGTTTGTGCATTGATTAAAGTGAAAACACTCTTCATTCTGGAATATTCTGTGTATAAAGTGAAGTTAGTGTGCAATAAGCAAGGGTGTGATTTTTTATAGCACACTAACTACCCTTCATTCATCCCCTAATGGATACCCTGCCAGAAAACACAAGTGCCTTTAGGTGAGGCTGGTTTGAAAGCGGAATAAACTATTGTGCATTAATGTGCACTAGGAGCATTCATAAAGAAGCCTAGGGAAGTAAGCAGAGAGGAAAAATCCACCACTAACTACTCCCACACTGGTACCCCCAGGGAGGTTCAGGCAGGTCCAGGCTGAGACAACTCTAGAGGGAGAATCCTTCACATTTTCCTGTGGTAGGAAGATTTTCCAGGCTCATAGGTTCTCATAGTCTGGGTCTTGAAACTAGCTGTGTGACCTTGATGAAAGAGGAAGCTGTCCTGTTTTGAGAATGAGGATATGCCATCAGAAAACGTAGACTGACGAAACTATCCCTTCTAATCTTGTATGAGAATATATCCCAGATCCCTCTGAGCAACTGACCAGCCAACTCAATGAAGGTAGAGCTTTGTACCTGTGCAGGTACCCCAAAGGATCGAGCAGCCAACATCACACACACACAGCCAGGGGCTATACTTAGGGCACTTTCTGTTCACTTCTCTTGTCACACATTAATACAGCATTTGTACCCAACATCACTTTGTATCAGTCAAGAGCTCTTGATCAGACTTCAATGCACCCCATAAAGCAATCGTTTGCAGGGAGCAAGGGAAGTGATCTCCTGGCTAGGAGACTTCCCAGGGAATCTGTCATTCTCTTTGATTCTGCTTTATATTTTTCTTTGTGTGAATTTACAGGCTGAGAGAGTTAAACAGTATTCACATTTGATAGCTTTACCTAAAGAACAGAAATATGCTATAAATGCTCCTCAGCTGTTTTGTTTTTTTGGGTTTTTTTGTTGTTGTTGGTTTTTTTTGTTGGTTTTTTTTGTGGTTGTTTGTTTGTTTGTTTTTGTTTTTTGTTTTTTGTTTTTTTTTTCCACAATGTGCTGGACAATTATATCAAGGTAAAACACAGCAGTGATTTATGTGCCAACCTCTGCTCTGCCAGGGAGCCACTGCCTGTTGTCCCCACTTATGGGAAAGGATGGATCCAAGTACAGCAGGAAATCTGGGGCTCTCCCAGGAATGGCACTCTGGTCCTTGATAACATCCAAGTAACATTTACACATGGTTCAAGACAAATAAGGCCTGCCATTTGGGAAAGCTGAACCTTCAAGACATCCATATTTCATTACTCAGGACCTGTTTTGACCGAAACCAGCCCTGCCAATGGCCCTGTCTTGCAGACCCCTGCTCTCCCAGCTCAGGGCTCCCCACACCAGCTCTGAGCTTCTTGCTAAGAAGCCACATCACTGCCACACTAAAAGCCAGGCTCAAGTATGGCTTCACCAGTAAAAGAACCCTCAAAGCCTCATTACTTCACACATTTCCATTAATGTGATGTTCAAGTGTTGCTCAACACCTCATATTAAAAAAATGATATTTTGACACTTTTGCTACTCATGGTTAACAAACGCTGAGGTGCCTTGAAAAAATGGCCCATTCAGAAACATCACCCCCCATATACGTGTGAAAAGGAACACTGTCCTGGGCATCGTGTTAGTTACAACCAAAGTTCTGCTTCTGTGGACTTTGTGGTGTACACCCAGAGGCTTCTGAGCAGTCTGAACTTCAGAGCATGGTTAAGTCTCATGAGTCCACTAATTTCTGCACTATTGTCCTCTATGCTGAAAAGTAATTTAAGCTTAGCTAATTTCATTTGCGCTGAATAGGGTCAGGAGAGCTCACACAATCTCCTGCCAAAGCTCAGCTGTCAGAGTGGTGACATTTAATGAGGAGAACAAAATTAAGGCAGGAGGGAGAAGATGGTTAGCATGTTCAGATACCAAATTGGATTCTTGAAAGCTCATGATCTTAAAAGACTTTTCCAACTTAAATGATTCTATGATCTTCTCCCTTCCTGGCATGTGATTTCTAGTGCAGGGCATGGAGAAACGAGCCTGTGGAAATGACATAGGGCTCCACAGGCAGATCAGCCTGAGGCCATCAAATGAGTTTCTTTGTGCTCAGATCAAGAGCCGACTCCAGCCCTGTGCACTGACTCGCTCATTGCACTCCTTGGGCCCCTCGCTGAAAGGTTAGGGTGAAACACAAAGCAAGCATGGAATTAGAGAAGTGGATTATATCAACAATTACAATCTGGAGCATAATTAAATTATAAATTAAATTTGAGCTAAAAAAAAACCCCCGACCATAATAATAAAAGGGCGATTTGTGTGTTGATTAAAGTGAAAACATGCAGTCATTAGCCTGTGTATAAATCTTGTTAGCTGCGAGCAGAGCTGTATGTTGCCATTAACCTGGTGAGTGCCTGTGGGGAACTGGCACTTCTCTGGGTGTTTAAAACATGGATGTGCATCAAGGCAGCTGCTGCCCTCTGGGGCCTCAGTGTTGGAGGTCAGGCAGGGGAGTGACATACATTGGCTGGTAATAAAAATCACTCACAGCATACGCTTTGCAGTGCTTTGTACACATCTCTTTCCATGGGACAAGACCTACCAAAAGGTGACCATTTTTAAGTGTGAAACAAGGGCAGATCATGGGAGATGCTTTCTCCAGAGACCACAGGCCAGCCTTGCTGTGACTATGGGGCTACACACAGAAAAGGGATGGAAGTGAAGTCATTGTGTGGGGGAAAAACATGAGCCTTCACCAATCCTTGGCAAATCTCAAGAGGACAGGGGTGACTATAAATGAAAAGGGGTACCCTCTGACAGTGTTTCTGCATCCCAGAGAAATGTTTAAAAGACCAAAGCTAAAAAATTCTGCTCCTTTGCTTTTGTCTGAAGAGCTTTCAGGGAGTTTGAGGGTTGCCCGAAGCCAGATGCTCCTGGCCCTTGCTCACATACTTGGGAAGTTCTTGCCCTATCTGATCTCTGTTGTGAATGACCTCAAGCAGATCTGAAGCATCCTAGACTTTCTTCTTCATGTTCCTGACTAAAAGGTCCAACACAGTGCTGTGTATCCTTCCTCTCACATCCATTTTGCTCCGCTGGGCTCAGGAGTTTGTGTCTTCCCAACACATTCTGAATAACCTTCCCGAGTAACCCTGCTGGGATGCATAAAGGCTCCTCCTTACAGCCCCTTCTTTCTCCTGTATTTCATACCTCTCCTGAGCCAAGCACACTGTGTTCCCATATTATGAGAGAATAATTGCTTTTCCACAGCTCACATCCATGCTATTTTTTTTTCTCTTTTGCTTTACAAACTCCCCTCCCAGAGAAATATGTCCCTGCACGAGAGCTTTAGATCGAATTTTTAGATCAAATTATCCTTCTGTTCTATAATACCATCAGTAATTACTCCCCGTAACTTTGCTTTTGCAAGTGATCACAACCATCAGGCAATTTTCACACATCTCGCCAATAGAACTCAAGAACAAGCAAATATTAGAGTGAGTGTGAATTTATTTTTATTTATAAATTACTTAACATAGAAAAAAAAAAAAGGGACAAGTTCCGAGCACTTAGCAAATTACTGACTTGAAATAGCTTTTGCAAAATTTGCCTGTGTTGTTTTCTCCAGTGCTTTGCAAAAAGGGGAGGGAAGGGGCACAGAGGGAAAGGCATACGTGCTTAGATACTGGAAAGACTGGAGAGGAGCTGAACAAACTGTGGCATATTTCACAGTGTAAAGATGCATACAAAAGCATTGAGCTTTCAATACAGTGAGATTTCTCAGTCACTCATAAGTTTAGGCACCGACTCAAGTTATCAACATGAGGAAGGCAAGCTTAGTATTTCACCTGTTCATGTATGCCTGAAGTGAGTCTCCTCTAGCCTCTCAGTAGCTTCACCTGGCAGCTGCTCTAACTCAAAGTCACATCCAACTTCGATTTGGTTTGGAAATGATTCTTCCCCAGATTTGTGTCGCTTCTCATGAAATTTCAGCCAGAGATGTGGCCAACAGGGAGCTCAGCCCTGATTTAGCCCAACTTCAGTTGCAAGTGTAGCAGAAGAGAGAAAGAAATATCCAATAAAAAAGCCCTGCATTTGACTCCATCTCAAACTGTTCAGTTCCAGAACTGAATCCAAAACCAAACTTTGCATTCAGACCCATCTGCCACGAGCCCTTGGCTCACAGGTGGAAGCCTGTAACCTGCTGCCAATGAGGGCATGTTTCATGAGACTGCAGTGGGAAGACTTGGCTGGCAGAAAATATCAGTGGCTATGCTGTCCAGAGGCAACAAACACCAGCTTGCTCATATGGAAAGTTGACATTGGAACAAGTATGAAAAAATCAAGACCATTGCAAAGACTGCAGCACATTGGGTTTTGTCATTTTGGCCAGGCATTTCCAAGCCCAAGAGGAGAAAGAGCCTGTCTGTCTTAAATGGACTTTTCTTGATATCACCAGCATGGATTATCAAGGCTAATCTTAGATTTGAGCTGGGAAGTCATGAGCAGGAAGGAGGGCTTTTGGTTAAGAGCAGGGTCCCAGTAGTGAACGTTGTTCATGGTACATGTCAAGAAGAGAGCCTGCCTAGTGACTTTTCTCAAGCTTTCTTTCAGCTGCCAGGTTGCAGAGCAGATCAGGCAGTGGGATCTTTCTTCCTGAACACTTTCAAGACTCAGCTGAACAAAATTGTGGCTGATCTGATCTCGTGTTGGTGATGGTCCTGGAGAAACTGGATTATGTGATCTCCAGAGAGCCCTTCCAGGAAGATTTTGTAGGGCAGATGTACTCTCCTGGGTTTGGTGCTCTGTATAAATATAAATTTGCATTGTACATAATGCTGAATCTGCATCATCCCTCAGAATTTCCAGCAGCAAATAGAATCAAAGGCTCATAGGATAGCTTGGGATGACAAGACCATCACAGGTCATTTGGTCCAACAGGTTGCTCAGAGTGGGTGAGCTTAGGTTAGGTACCAGTACAGCAGTGAGGAGAGATCACAGGCTATTTTTGAAGGGCCAGCAAAGGTCACCTTTTTTCAGAGGGTTTGCTTATGCTGCAGAGAAGCCTGTCAAACATGTGGTTCCTAAAGTATCTCACACCTCCCCTTAAAATATTTTAGTATTCCACAAATCAATAGAGAGATTGAAATACCATTTACTTCTTAGCTTCACTTCTAGAGAAAACCCCCATATTAATCAGGAATTTTAAAAATCTGAAAGGCACTCAGATGATACTGAGCTTCTCCCCCCATCCAGGAGCACAATTTCTTACAATCAAGGCAGTTCAGATAGAAATTCCCCTTCAAGCCCCATGGAGAGAAGGCCCACCCTATCTCAAAGCATCCTTTTAAAGGGCTTCATCCTCTTTCTTATTATGATGCTTCTCTGTATATTAACTTAGTCTCACCTCCTATGGTAGAAAGGAATGGCATTTCTCCCTCTTTTCACAAATCTTTGGTAGGTTACCATTGCATTCATCTGCAAGCCCTGCAAGGCAGGGGCAGAGCCTCATGGAGGCCTGTAAAGCACGTAACACAACCGAGCAGGAAACAGAGCCTTTCCCTTTGTATCGTATTTGTAAGACCCAACCTGCACCAATGAATGCACTGACCCTGTAAAGCAGGGAAGTGTCATTTCAGAGATGAGAAAATGAAGCAGAAAGACAGGCAACATAGCAGCATGCCAAAGTTCACACAGAAAGCCTGTGCCAGGCCTGGGAATCAGGCCCTATTTGAGCATCTTCATGTCCTCTCCTCTCCTTTTGGCACTGCTGAGATATAAAATAATAATAATCATGAAATGTGCCCAGATATTAGGAAGATCATCACCTTAATTCAAATAATAGAAATAGCCAGCATCTTTGTAATGCAGAATCAAAATGGTATATAATGGAGGAGAACAAGGTGTAGCTTAGAGTTTAAAAGTAATTAAAATTTCCTACCTAAGTTTCTTTTGCTTAATGCACTTCCAAAAAAAAACGTTCATCTGCTCGCAAATGCCTGACCCTAGGAGTGCAGGTTTCAATGCGATGGAAAGGCATACATTGGCAGAATGACAGCAACTGAACAGCATCTCATCTGGCTCCAAAAATGTAAAGAAAAGGAAATACTCATTATTCTAGACGCTCAAAGACAATTTCAATCCATTTTAACTCTAACAGGTCCCCCTGTGGCCTCTTAAAACCTACTGAATTGGAGCAAAGTAGTGTAAGCGGCAGAGTTTCATCTTCAAAGGTGCAGTGAAAATACCCAGGTTGACAAGAGGGCTCAGTTCAGGAGGTTTTGTGGGGTGTCACGGCGGACTTTTAACAATTCTCTTCCACAGCACCTTTTATCTGTGGATCTGAATGCACTTTAAAGATACTGACTGATCTCTCACCACGTTTCTCCTGGGAGAGGTGTATTATTATCTCCATTTAATTAGCAGGGAAACTGAGGCATAGCAAAAGGAAGTTATTTGCTTGGGCCTGCAGAGCTCACTGGTGGAGGAAAGGGAAGAGGTGGGATTAGATACAAGCTCTCTTGATGACTTAGGTGTCCCACTCATTTTTATCTTCTCTGCTTCTGCTTGCCTCTTCAGCTGCAGTCCTCCCCAGCCCTGAGTTTTCAGGAGCTCTGGGGGATGTGAGGGGTCTGCTGAGCCAGGCAGTTATCATAGCAGAACAAGCAGCAACCCTGCCTGTTCATTCAGAGCAGTTCTGAGCATGTAAAGAGAAATCTCAGTGGCCCAGACAGGACCCCATAGCTCCAGCAGCCCTGTTCCTAGGCTACTAGTCATAATTTGCAAAGGTATAAAGCAAAAATGAGAGGGAAAACCTCCTCCTTCCTCCCCATTACTCTAGCATTGTACAGTGCAACTGCTGTGCTAGAGAAGGATATGGATTTGTCTCAAATCAGGAAAAAACTCAAGTCCCTGACTCAAAGCTATAGCTATACTGGAAGCTCTTGGCATCCACTGTGCACCCGTCCAGGAGCTCTTTCTCATCCCAGAGTCTCACCTGTCTTTTTAATCTGTATGTGGTGCTTTTCCACATACACACATAGACATGCATAACGATGCATAAATGAATGTTTATGTGACTCTCCAGAAAACAGTAAGGAGAAGCCCTGAGAAAAGAGAATTACTGCCGTCACCCTAGCAAGGTCTTCCACTTAGCTCCCTTTCACAGTTATTTAAATATCAGCGCTGTAAACTGTAGTAAGGTCAGCAGTATTGAAGCCCACATATTCTCCCTGCCTTCTGAGGCAGCCCAGGCAGGAGCCAGCAGTAGTCCAGCCACGTTAAAACATATTACCTCATGCTTGGTGCCCCAGTTGTACAGAAGTGATGGTTGCTATCCCAGATCCAAGCAGTTCAGACAGTTTTCTCTGATTGCACTTGAACACAGATATGTGTGTTCAGGGGGAAAAGGGAATGGAAGGAACATCCCCTCAATTTACCTTTATTCCATTGTTCTCCTCATAGCTTTCAAGGGTTTTAACTATATTTAGGCTGGCAAGGACAGACAGCAGAGCCTACGCTGTGCTCACAATGTGGGGGTTGATACAATTTGATGGTGTCCTTTTGAAGATAATCCCACTGCAGAGGCCTGGCAGCTCTTGCAGAAGAGCTCTAGAGAAACTGGATCTAAGCTGAGAGAAGCGGGAGGTTGGGGTAGGGGGAGTCTCTGACTGAAGTACGTGTTGTCAAATAGAACATCAGGGAGACAGTCATACAGTCTTCATAGAGTTTCCAACATAGATGTGATTCAGATCACCAAAACCAGGAGTCTACTTGCTCAATTTTGTTATAGGGGAAAAGGAGGCACCCCAAAAAAGGAGTTCAGGATTCCTGAGGTAACTGCATGAATGTTTTGTTACTCACTAATAACAGCCACAACCTGAGCATTCATGTTTTAAAGACACAGAGATTTCTTTGCTTTTCTTCTTTAAGAGCAGCCAAGCTTAATGAGGCCTTGACCCTATTCCAGGGAGTAAGAAGTCTCTCCTCTCTCTTTTTAGCTCTTTTCTTCAAATGCCTCACACAGGGCTGCCTCCAAGGTTATGCAAGTTATGCAGCTTATGCAGGTCCCTCCCAGAGGTGCAATGGAGATGATGCCAGTGAACACTGGAGGTGGCCAAGACACTCTGGCTTCAACTGGAAATTGTCACATCCTGCCTGTTGGTTGGGCTCACAGTTTGTTAAACAGAATTCATAGCCCCCATGATGATCATCATTAATAGAGATGCTCTGGAGTTTTTAAGAGGCAAGTGCCTGTTCTTTTGGAACCAGCAGACCTGAGATTTATCACTGGTGCTGCAATGAAGAGGGAAGTCAACATGATGTAGTGTGGAGACCATCAAAAATTATTCCTCTGACCATGGATTCATTGAATCACTTAACATCCTCACACAGAACTCTGGGGTTTTATAATGCTAATGGGGTACTTTGAGATCCATACACAGAAGAACTGAAAGAGGAAAATTATCATTATGTTCTCCCACTGTCATCTGCAGGTTTCAAAATATATTACAGTCCTTCAGTAATTGTCACAATGCCCCACTAAGTCAATATTATTATAATAGTTTCATAACTGCTGAGAGTCTGATTTTGATCTCACTCACATGGATCCAATCACAACACCCTATCCCAGCCAGAGGGTTGTCTCTTGCATGTCACAGCTATGGGAACATTGTGGGTTAGAAACCTCTCCTACAGAAAATAAATGAGCTTTGACCACAAAGGACTAGATTAGAGAACTGCAATGGTGCCTCACAGAGATGACAAGTCTGGCCCATCAGCTCCGTTGCATTCATGACGCTTTGCAGCAGAGGTCCTTTCCCACACGAGAGCTTTGGCAATTCTAGGTGTAATCCTGAGGTTCTTTCAGAAGTGGGCTTGGGGGCTGACCCAGGGGTTCACACCTCAAAGCAGGAGCTGCTATTTACATCACTGTGAATGACAAGAAAACCTAAACAACTCATTCAAGAGTGCACATTGGTATCAGTAAAACTTCTCAGAGTGTAAGCTGAGTCCTTATCTTTGACCAGCAGATAACCCTTCCCTCTCTGTGGTTTTGGGCTGATGACAATGCATTAGGCAGCACAGTAGATAGCTGCAGGTGGGACAGAGGGGTTAAGAATTTGATTTCTGAGAGTTACAAGAAGTCCCTTGTCAAAACTTTCACCTCGGTGGATGACCTCAGTATTCATCTCCATAAAATGGGAAGAAGAAAGCAATCTTGCTTTATGTATTGCTTTGAGATTCACAGATAAAACACAGTTTCTAGAGCTCTGATGCTTTGTTTAAAAATTTATAGCATCATTTTCCCTTCTGCCCTCCATATCACTAACCAAAATTCAGGGGGTTGGGAATTATTGCAGGGGAATCAAGAACTGGAAAGAAGTCTTTTTATACCTTATTTATTTGCAAAAGAATGCATAGACTAATTTTATGCCATTCAGGAGAAATCAAACAAGCCAGAGAGTTTCTTTGCTTACAGCATCAAACTCCAGGCTTAGGGTCAGGCTACCAGCTGCTTGAGCAGGCTGTGCTTCAGCTCCCTATTTTCTCCATACTTGTGTTGGAGTTACATTCTCTCTCACATGCATAAAAAACATCCCAATTTTTTCAAAGCCCATTGAAGTTGTCTTTCCTGAGTGGCTAAAGTGTGCTTCTATGACCTCTGGCTTGGATAGAAGCCTGCTATCATTTCATAAGAGACTTGAACCATCACTCTGGAGTGAAAAACGAAACTCAGCTCAAGCTACAGCGGCACTGGGGATTCTCCACCCCTAGAGCAGTGGCCGAAGCTACCCAGTACTCTGCTTCTGATAGCACGTACCCAACAACATGAATTTTTCACTTGAATTGCTGCAAGCCTTCTTGGGAGAATTTCCTCACAGCAGTTCAAATGTTTCTCTCTGTGGCTCTGGCAGATACACAGGGAATTTTCCTGAGGTGCTCTCTCTCTGAGTCTTCTCTTTTAATTTGCAGGGCATGCTTTTGCTCCCGACTGCACCACTAGTAAGTCAGCCATGAGAGAACGAAGGATGCAGAAAAGAGGATGAGTTTGGAGTTGTTTTGGGTTTTTTCGTTTGGTTGGTTTTTGGTTTTTTTAAATGCAAGGTGACAGAGTGCAGCAGAAGCAGAGAGAGGCAGGATCTGGGAATTTCAGAGGCAAGAAGAAGAAAATTATATCGAGGGTCTCTTAGGACTTACTGGGACTTTACACATAAGATTGTGAACTCTTGGGAGAGAACCACAGGAGAAAGGGGAGGAGGGAAAAGCAGATAAAAGCTAATAGAAGCAGGGAAATGCATTTGGGAAATGTGGGAAAGGCACTGGGGGGGAAAGGAGAGGTGAAGGCAACATGAAGGAAACAGAACCTGAGAGGTGAAACAAAAGGAAGGGGGAAGAAAACAATAATGTAGGAAATGAAAGAAAACAGATTAACCAAATAGGGAGGAAATAAGTCGGCCAAGAGAACAGGGAATAGAAGCAAGCAGGCTTTTACCCAAGCAGGTAAAAATTTTGGGTGTTTCCTAC